>CAUYUJ010019332.1:80000-87500 GCA_963575745.1 Prorocentrum cordatum | reverse complement strand
GGGGAACCGCATGCGGGCACCCCCACTGGGGCCTACGGTGGAGCTCCCTGTGGGGCCACGAAGCGCTGCCCTGGGTGGGGGAACCGCATGCGGGCAACCCCGCTGGGGCCTGCGGTGGAGCTCCCTGTGGGGCCACGAACCGCTGCCCTGGATGGGGGAACCGCGTGCGGGCACCCCCACTGGGGCCTACGGTGGAGCTCCCTGTGGGGCCACGAAACGCTGCCCTGGGTGGGGGAACAGCATGCGGGCACCCCCGCTGGGGCCTGCGGTGGAGCTCCCTGTGGGGCCACGAAACGCTGCCCTGGGAGGGGGAACCGCATGCGGGCACCTCCACTGGAGCCTTCGGTGGAGCTCCCTATGGGGCCACGAAGCGCTGCCCTGGGCGCGGGAACCGCATGCGGGCACCCCCACTGGGGCCTGCGGTGGAGCTCCCTGTGGGGCCACGAAACGCTGCCCTGGGTGGGGGAACCGCATGCGGGCACCCCCACTGGAGCCTTCGGTGGAGCTCCCTATGGGGCCACGAAGCGCTGCCCTGGGCGCGGGAACCGCATGCGGGCACCCCCACTGGGGCCTGCGGTGGAGCTCCCGGTGGGACCACGAACCGCTGCACTGGGTGGGGGAACCGCATGCGGGCACCTCCACTGGGGCCTGCGGTGGAGTTCCTTATGGGGCCCCGAAACGCTGCCCTGGGTGGGGGAACCGCATGCGGGCACCCCCACTGGGGCCTACGGTGGAGCTCTCTGTGGGGCCACGAAGCGTTGCCCTGGGTGGGGGAACCGCATGCGGGCACCCCCACTGGGGCCTTCGGTGGAGCTCCCTATGGGGCCACGAAACGCTGCCCTGGGTGGGGGAACCGCATGCGGGCACCCCCACTGGGGCCTTCGGTGGAGCTCCCTATGGGGCCACTGGGGCCCACGGGGGGTGGGGAGGAGGGGGGAGGATGAGGAAGGAGGAAGGAGGTGGGACGCGGGGCGCTGTCTCTTCAAAACGAGGACCCAACACCACAGGCTGGTTGGGAATACTAGGACAACACAACAGTAATACTGCTACGAAGAAGAACAAGGCGATGACTAGCACAATGCTCATACTTATAATACTAATGTGAAGAAAATGCGGATTTTTATAATGCTACCGCTAGTACCTGTAGCGATACAATCAAAAGGCGAATACCAATACGCATATCGAATACACAAGTATTACTAACAATCGTATTTCTACTACTAAGCAACACCGCACACTACCACTAATCCTACCAATCGTAACATTGTCCACCATCGGAACCAACATCGCAAAACCAATAAGGCTAAACCTAACACTCATAGCACTAATGCCCGTACTATTACGAGTGTCGATAAGGATGATGATGCTGATGATGATGATGATAATGATGATGTTGATGCTGATGATGATGCTGATGATGACGATGATGATGATGATGATGATGATGATGATGATACTGCTGATGCTGATGATTATGATGATGCTACTGACGATGACCATGGTGATGCTGCTGATGATGATGGTGATGACGATGCTGATGATGCTGGCGATGATGATGCTGATGATGATAATGATGGTGCGGATGAGAATGATGATGCCGCTGATGCTGACGATGATGATGATGATGATGATGATGATGATGATGATGATGATGATGATGATGATGATGATGATGATGATGATGATGATGATGATGATGATGATGATGATGATGATGATGATGATGATGACGATGATGCTGCTGATGATGATGACGCTTACGATGATGATGTTGCTGCTATTAACTAATACTATCGTAAATAATACGAAAACTAATCGTACTACTGAGTAGTACTTTGGACAATGCTATTAACAATACTGATGGAACTGATACGAATCATACGGCGAAGACGACGAGGCGGAGGATGCTGTGCGGGGAAGGGGGAGTCGGAGGCAGAGGGGAGGACGAGGAGGAAAACGAGGTGGAGCAGGACGAGGATGATGCGGATGAGGATGAGGAGGGGGAGGTGAATGATGATGATGATGCTGATGATGATGCTGATGATGATGATGCTGATGCTGATGATGATGCTGATGATGATGATGATGCTGATGATGATGATGATGATGCTGATGATGATGATTATGATGATGATTATGATGATGATGCTGCTGATGATGATGATGATGATGATGCTGATGATGATGATGATGATGATGGTGGTGGTGGTGGTGTGGTGATTGTTGATGATGATGATGATTGATGATGATGATGATGATGATGATGATGATGATGATGATGATGATGATGATGATGATGATGATGATGATGATGATGATGATGATGATGATGATGATGATGATGCTGATGATGTTGATGATGCTGATGATGATGATGATGATGCTGATGATGATGATGATGATGATGATGATGATGATGATGATGATGATGATGATGATGATGATGATGATGATGATGATGATGATGATGATGATGATGATGATGATGATGATGATGATGATGATGATGATGATGATGATGATGATGATGATGGTGATGAATGAGGGTGCGACTGCAGGGGTGAGTCGGAGGCAGAGGGGAGGTGGAGGGAGGGGGAGGAGGGTGAGGAGGCGCTGTATGAGAAGGATTCGGATGGGGAGGGGGAAACGGAGGAGGAGGACGAGGATGATGATGAGGAGGAGAACGATGAAGATGAGGATGAGGGTGAGGAACATGAGTAGGAGGGGACGAGGAGGAGGAGGAGGAGGAGGAGGAGGAGGAGGAGGAGGAGAAGATGGAGGAGGAGGAGGAGCAGGGGAGTCGGGAGTGCGCCTAACCGTGTTTCTTTGTTTATTTTTACAGACAGTGTGACTCTAGACCTCTCCAGTTTGCCCAGATTGCCCAGCAGGGAAGTCGGAGGCAGTGGGGAGGAAGAGGGCGGAGGAGGACGAGGAGGAGCACGATGAGAAGACTGATGATACGGTTGAGGATGATGATGATGATGATGCAGCTGGGGATGGGGCTGGTGATGGTGATGGGGGTGGTGGTGCTGATGATGGTGCTGATGCTGATTATGATGACAACGGTGCTGATGCTGATACTGATGATGATGACGATGATGGTTGTGCTGATGCTGACAATGATGAGGATGATGCTGCATGGGGTGCTGGTGGGCAGGATGTTGATGATGATGGGGGTGATGGTGGTGTTGATGCTGATGATGCTGATGGCACTGATACTGATGATCATGCTGAGTACGCTGATGCTGATAATGGCGATGATGAGGATGCTGATGCTGATGGTGATGGTGATGGTTATGATGCTGTTGCTGATGCTGATGATGATGGGATTGGTGGTTTTGATGCTGCTGATGATGCATCTGTTGATGGTACTCCTGCTGATGATGCTGCTGCTGCTGATGATGCTACTGATGGTGATAATGATGGTGCTGATGCTGCTGACGATGATGCTGGTGCTGATGATGTTGTTGATGATGATGGTGAGGATTATGCTGATGATAAGGAGGTTATGGTGATGCCGGTGGTGATACTGGCAATGCCGATGCAGAGGTTGATGCGGACGGTGATGATGATGGTGATGCTGCTGGTGACGTAAGGGTGATGACGGATATTATGATGATGGTGCTGATGCTGCTGGTGATGATGGTGATGATGATGATGATGATGATGATGATGATGATGATGATGATGGTGTTGCTGATGATGGTAAGGATGAGGACGATGATCATGCGAAGGCGAAGGGGCGGAGAATGGAGTGGAGGAGGAGCATGGGAGTCGGAGGCAGAGGGAGGAGGAGAGAGGATGAAGACGAACATGAGTAGGGCGAGGAGGATGAGGATGCGGATGCGGATGAGAATGGTGATGAGGATAAGGTTGAGGAGTCATGATGATGATGGTGATGGTGGTGCCGTTGATGACGGTGATGATGATGTTGCTGCTGGTGATGATGATGATGATGATGATGATGATGAGGAGGAGGAGGAGGAGGAGGAGGAGGATGAAGACGAGGAGGAGCAGGAGGAGGATGATTACCCAGGATTACCCCAAGCCGACGCAGTCAGAGACACCTCTTGGAACATGGGGGCTCACTTAAGAGGCCTACCCTCGGAGAGCCGTTGGAGGACCCAGGGGCCCAGCTTAGTGGGGGGCTCGCCCCGCTCACACTTACACTCCTTACCGAGGTCCCTGGTGTGGCCCACACCCTTCCGTGCCCTGCAGCCACAACGCGTGCACACCCAATACGGCTCGTAGAACGCAAGTGTGTGGGACCAATGCACAATGCGGGGGCCGATGGCTATACAGCAGGAGGAGGAGGAGGATGAGGAGGAGGAGGGCGAGGAGGAGGGGGAGGAAGACCAGGAACGTCGGAGGCAGAGGGGTTGAGGGAGAAGGAGGACGAGCAGGCGCAAGACGAGGTGGACGAGGACGAGGATGCGGATGAGGCTGGGGATTCGGATGAGGATGAGGATGGGGATGCGAATGCGGAGGGCGAGGAGGATTATCATTTGAGGGAGTTTCTGTGGAACTCACGTCATCCTCACCCCCGGCGCGAAGAGCACGAGCCCAGAGCGGCCTCCGGCACCGTTTCCGGACGGATCCGCTGGATCCGCTGGATCCGCTGGATCCGGTGACGAATCCCAAACCGGCGCCCTCGCCTGAGACATCCTCACAAAACGGGCCCCGGGGGGGATGCCCAGAGGAGCCCAGAGCGGCCTCCGGCACCGTTTCCGGACTGGATCCGCTGGATCCGCTGGATCCGGTGACGAATCCCAAACCGGCGCCCTCGCCTGAGACATCCTCACAAAACGGGCCCCGGGGGGGATGCCCAGAGGAGCCCAGAGCGGCCTCCGGCACCGTTTCCGGACGGATCCGCTGGATCCGCTGGATCCGGTGACGAATCCCAAACCGGCGCCCTCGCCTGAGACATCCTCACAAAACGGGCCCCGGGGGGGATGCCCAGAGGAGCCCAGAGCGGCCTCCGGCACCGTTTTCCGGACGGATCCGCTGGATCCGCTGGATCCGGTGACGAATCCCAAACCGGCGCCCTCGCCTGAGACATCCTCACAAAACGGGCCCCGGGGGGGATGCCCAGAGGAGCCCAGAGCGGCCTCCGGCACCGTTTCCGGACGGATCCGCTGGATCCGCTGGATCCGGTGACGAATCCCAAACCGGCGCCCTCGCCTGAGACATCCTCACAAAACGGGCCCCGGGGGGGATGCCCAGAGGAGCCCAGAGCGGCCTCCGGCACCGTTTCCGGACGGATCCGCTGGATCCGCTGGATCCGGTGACGAATCCCAAACCGGCGCCCTCGCCTGAGACATCCTCACAAAACGGGCCCCGGGGGGGATGCCCAGAGGAGCCCAGAGCGGCCTCCGGCACCGTTTCCGGACGGATCCGCTGGATCCGCTGGATCCGCTGGATCCGGTGACGAATCCCAAACCGGCGCCCTCGCCTGAGACATCCTCACAAAACGGGCCCCGGGGGGGATGCCCAGAGGAGCCCAGAGCGGCGGCCTCCGGCACCGTTTCCCGGATCCGGCGTTTCCGGACGGATCCGCTGGATCCGCTGGATCCGGTGACGAATCCCAAACCGGCGCCCTCGCCTGAGACATCCTCACAAAACGGGCCCCGGGGGGGATGCCCAGAGGAGCCCAGAGCGGCCTCCGGCACCGTTTCCGGACGGATCCGCTGGATCCGCTGGATCCGGTGACGAATCCCAAACCGGCGCCCTCGCCTGAGACATCCTCATGCGGGCCCCGGGGGGGATGCCCAGAGGAGCCCAGAGCGGCCTCCGGCACCGTTTCCCGGATCCGCTGGATCCGCTGGATCCGCTGGATCCGGTGACGAATCCCAAACCGGCGCCCTCGCCTGAGACATCCTCACAAAACGGGCCCCGGGGGGGATGCCCAGAGGAGCCCAGAGCGGCCTCCGGCACCGTTTCCGGACGGATCCGCTGGATCCGCTGGATCCGGTGACGAATCCCAAACCGGCGCCCTCGCCTGAGACATCCTCACAAAACGGGCCCCGGGGGGGATGCCCAGAGGAGCCCAGAGCGGCCTCCGGCACCGTTTCCGGACGGATCCGCTGGATCCGCTGGATCCGGTGACGAATCCCAAACCGGCGCCCTCGCCTGAGACATCCTCACAAAACGGGCCCCGGGGGGGATGCCCAGAGGAGCCCAGAGCGGCCTCCGGCACCGTTTCCGGACGGACGACCTGACTGCATAACACGCCTGGATATGCCGACGGGGGCGAGGAGGAGGAGGAGGAGGAGGAGGAGGAGGAGGAGGAGGAGGAGGAGGAGGAGGAGGAGGAGGAGGGGGAGGGGGCAGGCGAGGGAGCCCCGGCCCTGGGGGAGGGGCCCTGAGGGAGCCCTGATGGGCTTCCGGCACCATGGAGAGGTCCTGTGGGGCGGCCGCCCCTTCTTCTCTCGGTCGTTTCCCTCTCGCCCAGAAGCGCGCGCCCCTTCTTCTATATATACAGAAACTCCCGATCAACCGCAGAGCGGCGGATGTTAATGATGATTATGGTGATGTTGATGAACTGAGAGGATGAAGGTGATGCTGCTGTTGATGATGGTGATTATGATGATGGTGATGATGATGCCGGTGCTTCTGCTGATGATGATGGTGTCGGTGATGATGCTGCTGATGATGATGTGGAGGTTGCTGCTGCTGATGATGATGACGGTGGTGATGACCAGGATGTGGGTGATGTTGTTGATGATGACGATGATGATGATGCTGACCGTGGCGATGATGATTCTAGATAATGATGATTCTGATGGCGATGATGAACAAGACAAGGCAGCACAATATGATGATGATGGTGATGCGGATGTCGATGCTGATGATGATGGTGATGACGGGATAACGATGATGCTGTTGATGCTGATGATGCTTCTTCTGAGTATGAATATGATAATGATGATGATGATGGACGTGGCGATGCTTTTGATGCTGCTGCTGAAGGCGATGCTGGTGCTGGTGGTAATGCTGATGACGATGGTGCTGCTGATGATGATGGTTAGGATGAGGTTTAGGATGAGGGTGATGATGACGCTAATGATGATTATGATGAGAATGTTGATGCTCATGATGATGATTCGGATGATGATGATGATGATGCTGACGAGGCTGATGATGATGTTGATGCTGATGATGGTGATGACGATGATGATGCCGATTCTGGCGATGATGATGGTGATGCGGTGTACACTGATGATGCTGAAGATGATGCTGTTTATGAACATGATGCTGATGCTTATGATGATGATGATCACGATGATGCTGATGCTGATGCTGATGCGGATGCTGCTGCTGATGATGCTGATGACGATGGTGATGACGACGATGATGATGATGGTTCCTATTACTTTAATGATGCTGAGCAGTATGCTGCTGATGCTGATCATGATGATGGTGCCGATGATATGATGCTGATGCTGATGACGATTCCGATGCTCACGCTGATCGTGAAGCTGATGCTGATGCTGCTGCTGC
>CAUYUJ010019332.1:55000-77500 GCA_963575745.1 Prorocentrum cordatum | reverse complement strand
GGCCCCCTCCTTGCACATCGTGTCTTTTTGTTTTTCATACAGATGTTACAGTGCATGCCACAGTGGTAGTGGAGCCTGCGTTTCCGATCCCCAGGAGAGTCATGCTGGCTCTTCCCGTCACTCGACGACTCCTTAATGACATGCCTTTTTCTCCCGTTCTTCCTTCTCTCTTCTCTCTCGTGCCGAGCGCCGCCGACGGCGAATCCGACGATCGGCCACCAGAAGGTGCAGTCTTTGCAGATCCCTGGCAAGAAGAAGGTCAGGATCCTTGGGCAAAGTGATTTGCGATACGGCGTCGCAAATGGTTTTATCCACGGCTGCTTGGATGAAAGCCACTTATTCGGCGAAGATGCGTTCCCCGGATGGCGAATCCGAAAGGGGCTGGTCAGATGCTGACTGGGCCCATTGGTTTGCTCAAAATCTGACAGGAAAACCGCCTGATGCGCAATCAGCTCCATCGGGTTCGAAATCGTAAAGTCGTGGCTCGCCGGTTGGAGGGAGCAGCTCGGCTGAACGCGCCTCTGCGGGGTAATGCGAGCCCGTTTGCTCCGACCAATTGGGGTGGCGCTACTGCCGGAACTATCGATCGATAGAGGGGGCAATTTCCAGAACAATCGGAGCCTCCAAAGATGCCCGAGACTTACCTCCCACCTGGGATGGAACAAATCTTGATGCTCGTCTAGATCCTTTCATGATCGAGCTGCAGACGTGGCGTGCTACTACCAGGACTCTTAAGAGGCGACGCGGGTACTTCATCTACCGCCATGTCAGGGATGACTTCAAAATTATCATCAACGAGCTTGCCAGGGAGCAACCGTCCGCCGAGAATCGCATATAGGCAGTGGTTAAACGTATTCGAGAGGGTTTGGCCGAATACCAGGACCTCGTGATGCCAGAGACATTTGAGAAGCTGCTCTATTCTGAAGGTACGAAGCGCGAGCGAGATGAGTCCACTGTGAATTGCGGTGCTCGCGAGCGTTTTGTTTTCTGAGAACTTGAGAAACATGTCGCATTGCCATCGGACTTGAACGGATATGTGCTTCCCTGATAATCCAAACTCAATGACGCTGCCTAGGGCACGGTGGAGAGCTGGACTGAGTGCTCCTATAACTTCGACGCGGTTAGTGAGAAGCTTCGCCAGCTAGAACGCCCATCAACATCTGGGAAAGATGGCCATCGTATTCACGGAATGAGTTCCTCACATTTCTGGCTACCAGGGCGATGGAGGAAGATGCGAAGAAGCGGGCTCCGACGATGAAGACGTTCACTAGATCTCTTCGTGCAACAGTCTTTGTTCGCATTGTCAGAGTTTTGCGAGGAAGAAGATATCGTGTGCGAGGCTATTTGGTTCAGGGGCGACAGAGGCGCGCTCTTCGTGGCCGGAGACTTGCCCGATGGCGTGATTCGCGAAGAAGATGAAGCTATTGCCTCGCGTGCCATTAACTGTCAAGTCCGACTGTGTTTGCGCGAGAGGCAGCTCGGGCGAGGCTTCTCCGTGCAGTCCGCCGAGAGGGAATGCCGAAGGCTTTCGGGGGGGGAAGCGCCGCGGGGAGCGGAGTGGGCGCGCTGGGCCGAAGCGCTGGACGTCGAGTGAGTTGATGAGCCGCTCGAAGTGTGCCCGACGCGGGGCGATCGGGCACTGGGCTCGAGACTGTGCGAACGAGCCGGACGTGCGAGGGCGGGGGCGCCAGGCGGGCCTCGGCGGCCTCCAAGCGACCCTCGAAGCGGGCGCTATCCCACGCGGCGCCTGTCGCCAGGGGCATGATTCAGCCAGGGGTCAGTTTCTTCACTTTCGCCATCTTCGCTACTGTAGACAAGCTTGTGGAGATCTTTATTCGGCCCCGGGTCCCCGGGTCCAGACTGATGTTGGACCTCAGCTCGAAGTCTTTGGGGGCCAGTTTGAGGGGCTCGTGAAGTATCGTGCCTACGGACTGAAGCCCATCCAGATGCCTTCTCTCGAGATGGGCGCCGTGGGCGTCTGCGACTCGACCAAGTTCTGCCAGGCTGGGCTCTGCCTGTTGGCAATCCGAAGAATTGCGGTGCTCTCGCTGTGCGCGTGACCCAGGTGGATGTTCTTCTGCTGGCGCATTGGTCAGCGCCTTTGATTTTCCGGGCGACGATTGGCAGAGGAAGAAGAATATCAGTGCCGTCTCTCCGAAGACTCAGGGGTGCTGCCGAGCCCTGGGGCCTGATGATGTTTTATCCTGCGCGAATCCGCAGGCGTCCCTGGCTCGAGCCAGCGCCCCTCTGCCAACTACAGCCTCATCTGGCGCCCATCGCGATGTCGGGCCGTGCGGGGCGCAACCTTGTGTGGAAGGGGCCGCGATCAGAGGCCCGATCCACCGCCGCGAGGTCCAATCAACCTCTCCTGGCGCCGGAGAAGCGGGCGTGGAAATGGTGCCACTGTCCCCCGAGCTGCTGGCAATCCTCAACCGCGTGGGCATGGGGCGCCGCGCGGACGCGCGCGTCGGCGCGACTACCTGCAGGAACCTGCTCGGGGAGGCACATAATCTTAGCGGCGAGGCTGCCCCGCCCGCGCCCCAGGGTCAAGGCCCGCGGCCGTGCTCGAGTCGCGAGGGTCAGGAGTGGTTCGCGGTCGGCAAGAGGCTGCTGCCAAACGGGGCAGGCAACGGGGAAACCGAGCAGGCCATCTGTCTTCGCCAGGGGCATAGCATGGCGCCATTGGGGCAACGCCGAGGCCCCTTGGTGGGCGCGCGACGAGTGCCAGATGCGATGGGCGAGGCGCCCTGTCTCAGACTGTCTTCGGATTGGGGAACCAGTCTGCGACGAGCTGGCGACCTTCGGGATGCGTGCGGGTCGCGCCTTCAATGAGACCTGCTAGCTGGATCTCCTGCGCTGAGAGTGGTGCTTGAGGACTCGGGAGTCAGGCGGCCGGCGACTCATCAAGGGCTCCGGCGCCTGGCGGTGCAGTCGTCGGCCCGCGAGATGCGCGAGGGCATGGTGGGCGGGGGTGGCTTCGAGGCGATCGTGGAGGAGACCGACGTCTAAAGGATCCTTGGTATGAAGAGATCTCTGATGGTCGCAGGGCAAATTTCCGAGTGCAGTATGGGCCCCGCGAAACATTCTTCGCGCCCGCAGCCGTTGTCAGCTCTCCTGCTGCAGATGAATCAACCGACGAGCGGGAGAGGAAGTCGTTTATTCCGACGGTGCCGCGGAGTACATTCGCGGCGCGTGGAATTATTGTTCTTGTCTCTGGTCGCCGGGTAAGAAGTGGATTGGCGGCGCTGGTGCCCACCGAAAGACCGCTGCTAACATGGCGTTCGTTGGCGCCTTGCTGGCGAGTATCTGCCCTCAGAGCGTTGGCCTCGGCCAGGTTGGGCAGCTCATTTCTCCGGGTGATGCTAGCGTGAGCTTGGCTGGCCCTGTCTCGGGCATGCGCGTGGCCGTGCTTGAAGGGGCTCCGGGTGGATCTTGGCAGCCAGCTACTTCGCGGGAATCGGTTGGGGCAGCCGAGACCCGCGAGAGTTTCGGTTTCTGATTCTGTGGCAGACCACCAAAGGAGCGCATGCGTCGTCGTCGAAGATCTATGACTGGTGCATCGGCGCTGTGCCGTATCAAACGGTGAAGCACAGCAAACAGGCACCTTTTTCGGGGATAGTGCCAGTCTCCGTCTTCTTCTGGAAGCAGTTTCTGAAAAAGGTGGGCCCGCGGAGATTCTCGTTGATGATCCTAGCGCTGGACCTGATAGTAACGACGACGTTTCTGCTCAGCCTGAGTGGTCTCGTCTGGTAGACCAGCTAACGGACCTCGAGCTTGCCCGCGACAATTTTGGCCATCCCAGCAATCGGCAACGCCCAGCTTGAAGTATCACGCTGGGTGCAGAATAACTTTTAAGTGCGGTGAGTGTGAAGCGCACAAACGCCCCTATGCTCGCCGTCCCGCTGCTGTCCCTAAGTTTTACGCTTTCAATTATGTTGTATGTGTTAATTTGGGTGAGGTCAGAAATCCGTTTGACGATGCTCCACATTTATGGGTCAACGCTATGTGTTGGAGTACTTCGTTTCTGTTGGTTGGGCATGTGGGGGCAGGGAAGTCAGCGGAGGTAGCGTGGCAAGCATGTGTGCGCACATGGGGGCGTTTCTTTGATCGTCGTCGTTGCCGGAAGTTGCCGTCGTTGATCCCGGGGATTTTTTTTTTTTTTTTTTTTTTTTTTTTTTTTTTCTCGACGATGGCATACAGGACAACGGTGCGTGCTTGTTCCCGACGGATGCTTGCTCCCCTTGGCAAAACGGTCAGACGGAACGTGCTGGGGAAGAATGGAAACGGCAGATTTGTTTAGCCGTTCATACAGTCGCCCCTATCGTTTCAGCATGATGGTACGCTATGGGGGAGCTGTGTTGCTCGGTGCGTAACCGTTGCCAGAACCCAAGTGGTTTCTTGCATCTGCGACGGGCTTCCTGCTGTATCAACGTTTGCCAGTGGCGTTGCTCTTCGATGGCCCTATCGATCCCGAGTGAATTTCTATTGGTCGGGTGCAATATTTCCATTGCGCTGAAGACGTCTTTCGAGTTTTCCGAGCATGTCGCCGTGTTCCTTCTAACTTTGCCGAGGGCCAGCTCGTGTTAGTAGTTCGTATGGGGGCAAGGACGTGGGGGCTCTGGGCGATGGGTCGGGCCTGGTGTAATCATCCTTCCTACTTCTGGCGGTGCTTGTATCGATGTGCGTGGATCGGCATAGTGGCGAGTCTCGAACGAGCAGATGCGGAGCGCCGCTCAGGACGAGATCCGAGGCATCGAGATGGCCAGCCGCTACCTTCATGACTGCAATATTGACCTCGGGCGAATACGCGGTGCTCGCCGCGACGTCGAAGTTACCGGACAAGACAATCCCAGGTATCCCGGGGATGAGCTGCATGACGACCCTGAAGCAGCAGACGCCGACGTTGTTTCGGACGACTCAGACATAGACGCTGATCGACAATCACGACAACCACCTCCAGGATAACTTGACCTGCAGCCGATGGCTGAGATCCACGACGAACAAGGACTTCCCCGAAAAGCACCTCAGAGTGCTGACCGACAGGTGCGACCTCGACTGGATACTGCATCTGCCGAGCCGCAATCAAACCTCAAACAAACCTCCGTGCCGGTTACGCCAGAGTGAGCCTTCGGCGCGAAGGCGCGAGGAGGTTCGGGCGCGCCCTGGCCTGCCAATGCGGCGACCTACCTACCGCCTCCAGCACCGACCGCCGCTGCACCTGCAGCGGCCCTTTCTGCGGGTGGGCTTGTTACTTATTGCGTGGGCAGCAGCCATCATGCGCAGGTAACATATGATTTGTTGGGGTCGCTCCGAGGCGGGTTTTTTGGGCACCTCACGACCATTCTTCATCGGGAAGAAGCGCGCCGAGGACGATGCCAACGTCAATCCGTTACCTGTAATCCTCGACAAGCGTTTCACTGGCCGAAGAGGAAGTCGATGGAAGTAATGGTCAGAGATGTACCGCTGGCCCAGATGGCACGACAACCGCGCGCATGCACCTGTGAACTGCTGCCGCAGACACTTACAGCAAATACCCACAACGTGTCAGTCCATCGCGATGGCACGACAAACGTAAAGACAACGTGGCTGACTACAACAACGGGCTTCATGGCCCGCCTTTGCCCAAGAGCTACTCTGCGAAGTTCAGATGGACCATTCGAGGATTCCGCGACCCGGACATCGCTGTGCTCAGCCGTGCCGCGCCCGCGCCTTCGACGTCAGACGTTCCTCTTGCTCTGCAATGTTCGGCCTCTATCGAGGCTGAAACCTGGTTGGTGATGCAAAGTCCGCCTGTGCGCAGGCTTTGCGCAGCTGGCGGGAGGAACCTCTCTTTGCCTCGCCCCCTGCTGGTGGTATTCCCGGGGGAGGCCCGAACGAGTTGATCGTTATTTAGTTGCTGACAGAAGTTGATGGATTGGTAGTGGGCCCTCCTGGCTGGCGCAGAAAATGTCTTGCAGCCTTCAAAGACTGCGGGTTTACTCCGCGCCCTCTTGCACCGTGCGCTATGCTTATGTTCGAGACGCTTGGCGGTCGCAAGGGGCGATTGTTTGGGCTCTTTGTCGTCGAGGCTGGTGATTTGTTGGGAGGCGGAATTGAAGATCGTTTTGGGAAGAAATCGTGGATGGTGCCGCTGGATGCTGCGGACTTACTCTACGGCGACATTCAAATTTCGATTTCGCGTTTTCATGGTTCTATATCTCGAAGAACGGGCGCGACCGATCCACCTGCCGCGCGGGCGTTGCAAGGGCCCCAGACTCCCAGCTGCGCCAGGGGAAATTCCCGCTATGCGTGGAGTACGCGGGGAACTTAATGGGGCGCGCAGTAGAGGAATGCCCAGTGGCTCTGGAGACTCGTCTTCCCTGATCAGCACTTTGCCCGATTCGAAGGTGGAGGGCCTGATGCCCGATTTGGGCCAGTGCCGCTCTGCGACTGCTCATGGGCGCCAACGCTACGATTGCGATCGAGTCTACGCCCTTTTCTCGACTGCATCTGGTCGCTTCATGTGATTCTGGATTGGAGTCAAGGGTGTGGGGCAGGGGCGTTCCCAGACGGGTAGGGGCGTTCCCGTTGGCCAGGAATTGGACGTTGCCATTCCTGATGGCGCTCTCACAGGACTGATCGTGCTGGAAGTTTTATTCTGGGAGTGGAAGCCAATGCCATCTCTGCGGGATTGGTCGAGGCAGAATGCGTTACTTCTTGGATTTTCGCGGTGGAAGACTTCTGGCGTGAGCTTCGGGGCCGCCGCGCCGCGAACCGGAGAGCCCGAGTGGGGCAGAACCCCGATTTGGACATTATTAACGCGGCCGACGCCAAGTCGTTGTGCGACTGCCTCAACTGGGAACAGTTTGCTCCTACGGAGGAGAGAGCAGCATTGGAAATTGCCGTTGTTCGGGGCTCCTCGGGGAATGTCTGCGGGCAGTGTCGCTGGTATCCACGTGATTTTCACCCCGCGGATGGTTTGGCAATGCTACGGGGCAACGCGCGGCCTCTACTCCGACTTATGCAGACGACCGAGTTGCGCATAACCGGAGAAAAGGAGGACATGAAACGACGGGGAGCTTATCGACTGGCTACTTTCGGAGCTTATCGAGGAGCGTAATCCGAGGCGGAATATTTCGAAACTTACTGCCGCGTCCGCTCTGCGTGTGATTTCCTTTATTGCCCTGCTCGTGATGCAATTGTTGGGTTCGTGTCGTAGTGCTATGTTGCGCCGCCGCCGACAGCTTGCGACTCATTCTGCGGCCGGCCCGGCCTGGAAGCAGGTTCGCTTCCTGCTCAAGTCCCCCGCCTCGGGAGACGAACGGGTTGACTTCGACTGCGACGGTGTCTTCCGTGAGGCTGAAGGAGACCGGGGGTTTTTTGAACTGGCGGGCGAGAAGGAGGCCAGCGCGGGGGGGCCGCTGGTCGGAGAGGCCGATGACCCCTTTTGCTGGTCCTCAAGGCATTATCAGACAGGCCCTCGCCTCGTCATCCGCCGATGGGCTCGGCTCCAGCTATGTTTAACCCGCTTCGACAGTCCCGAGCTGACAAGAAAACGCCCCCCCAGCATGGGAGTCGCGAGGACTTTCTCCAGAGGACTTTGGAGCAGACGCGCCCAGATACCGCTCCTGTGGGCCAGGGCGCTCAGGGCGCTTCCGACGTCGAGGAGGAGGAGGAGGTGCGCAGCCATCAGCGTGACTCCACGGCCACGCGCAATCCCTACGCCCAGTCTCGTGTTCGCACCTCGAAGGGCTGCGGCGTGATCGATCGCGGGGGCTCTGAGACTGATGATGTGGGCTGCGAGTCGATGCAAGCCGTTGGCTCTGGCACCCGCTTGGCCGGAGATGGCGTGCGATGGACGTCGCGGGCATGGAGATCTTCGCGCGTCGGGCCGGGAACGAGAATCGGGCCCAGAAGATTGAGGAGTGCAAGCTGCTTGACAAACGCTTGGATGATCAGGGGCTTCCTGGGCCTATTCCTGCCGAGTGGACGCCGTCGGAGACGCTCCCGAACATCGATGCTCTTTGAGGCCATGTGACGCTCGTGATGGCCACCAGTCAGAATCTAGAGGGTGAGATTCGCCGACTGAAGTGCGCTACTGACACCGTGGAGGACCATGGAGGGTGACCACTTGCTCGTGAGCAGGCGACTGCTACTCTACGCCGAGAGGGGAATGGCTCCCGCGCTGGTGCCCAGCAGGTCAAGCTCGATCGTTAGCTGGAGATGACTCAGATAACGATTGTCCTGATTCAGCAGCGCCGTGAAGCAGAGATGGGTCTCATTCGTGCAAGGGGGCAACTGGGTGTGCTCGAGACCGATGTCACGGAGATAGTGGTTCCAGAAGCGGCCGAGAGTACTACGGAGGGCTGCGCTCAAGGACTTCCGACATTTATCGACCGCTTCGCGGTGAGATCGGGTATGCAGCGGGTCCAGAGATCCAGGGTGGCTCAGGCCTCGCAGTCGTCATATATCTATATCTATATCTATATCTATATCTATATCTATATATATATTCCGCATATGGAGCAGTTGGAATCGCTATTCCAAGAGGTGCCTGCGGGCGCGGATCCGCCGGGTCAAGTGCGCCATCGAGGATCGGAGGTCGGATTTCTGTGTGCTCGCCGACCTTGCCGAAGTCACAGTGGGATCCAAGGGGCTCCGAGAGCCGACTAGGAAGAGCCGTGGCCGAGTTCTCTTCGGCAAGAGCACGCGATCGCTGACCAAGGAGGCAGTCGAGGCGGACTGGGCCAATGCTAGGGGACGTCGCGTGGCCCAGGAGGCCATGAACAAGGATGAGTCCGACAAGGCTGTTGAAACAATGGAGGTCGACTCAAGTGGTGGCGAGAGCGAGCGCGAGGTGGATCCCGGCGGTGGGCGGCCGGGCGGAGCGTCCGATGACCGCCCAGCTGGCGATCCGTTGCATCAGCCCGAATGCTGATCGTGCTCGAGGCGAAGCTTGAGGCCCAGGCAGACGCCAAGGGGCAGGCTGCCGCGCCATCGGCTGGTCTGCTGGCCGCACTGGGGGCGGTTGAGCAAGAAGTGATCTCGGGCCCTGCAGTGCCGACAGAGCAGCCCGACTACAAGCCGAGCAGTCCCAGGCCGAGGTGCATCGGATCTGTCGGAGTCCATGTCGTGGTTGCGAACGACACAGGAAGCGCGTCAATCCTGGTCAACCGTCGAGGAAGGAAGGTTGGATCTCCGTGCCAGATCGCCGCTCCAGGCGGAGTGTTCGATCGGTGGGGCATGGGCGTTGCCGAGATGCGTGATGTCGCGGCTTACAGCGCCGCTCGGTTTGCAGCCTGCAGGGGGCCCATGGGGGAGTCCGGGCCGGAGGTGCACCCAGGTGCCCTGGCGTAGCTACCAGCTTTTCTCGATCAGAATGTGATCAAGCCCAGTCACGAGAGCTTAGATCTTCCACGTTGAGCGCCCCACGGCTCCTGGTCCACAGGCGCGGTTCCGGAAGGAGATGATCTGCGGGGGCTGTGATGCCATCGAAGGGGTTCCAGCGGGAGATGATCACCGCAACTGGCCCGCGATCAGGGCGTCACCGCTGTGGACGCGCACTTGGCGGAGATGTGGGCGGTTCGCCATCAGTATGCGATGTGCACTGCGTGCCGCGTGTGGGCGAGCTTCTTGAGGGCGATGCGTGCAGCGGGCTCCATGCGGATCGCTAGCGCGTGCAATACTTTCGACAGCAGCACCGTCAACGGCATTTTCCAGGATTGTGTTTAGGAGGGCGACTACTCGTCGCTTCTGGCTTTCTCCGTCAGGCGCACAGAACGAGAAACTTAATAATCCGCGAAGGGCCCGACTAGACCCCGCCCAGCGGATCGGTTCGACAATTCCGTGAATCCACCTGCTTGGGCCCCAGAAGTGTTGAAGTTCGTCGGCGAGATGGCGTTGGCGCAGGGGGGGGAACCGGATCAACCGGGGCTGGGGGGAACTAGCCAATGACGGCGAGCCGGTCATGACTGAGGCCGCGATCCAGAGGCCGACAGTTAGGGGCGGCGCGAGGGGGCGGAGGGCCACTTCGCCATCTCTCTGGAGGTCTCTAGCGCGGCGGGAACGCTGAAGATGTGCGTGGATATTCCTCCTCGCGGAGATGTGGCGATTGAGGGGGTCGTGACCGCTAGCGTGGACCTCGAGGAGTATCTCTCCACGCCAGATCAGCTCGATGGGTCACCTGTTGACCTTGGACCAGCCGAACTGTGCATCAGTGCGCGCTGGAAGAAAACTGCAAGTTCGCCCAGAAATACGAGTCCGCTGTCGACGAGATGATGCTCCGTTCTTGGAAGACCTGTGTCAAGGTTCCCGTGCCCCAAGATGACGCGGTCGACACCTCGCGCCGCTGCGTCTGTTTCGGGCGCCGTGGCGCTGGAGCCTCGATCTGGGATGCTAGACTCGAGGATGGCTTCGACTCTGCTCGGGACCAGCTGCGCGAGAAGGTTGACGGACCCTTTGAGCACGGCCCGATCAAGTATCCTGCAGGACAATGGTGGCCTATCTGTCCGGAGCTGACGCGCGTCACGGGTGCGATGCGTGATCGATCGATCGATGACAAGGAGTCCGGGTTCAAGACGGCTTGCCACATCGCCAACTTGGCAGCCCTCGCTTCCATGTGGAATAGTCGCGTCGTGCGCGCGCTTATGCCAGGACCCTCCAGCTTCGGGGTTTACTGCGAGGGCGAGCGCCGCCGTGGCAGCTGTGCTCACTTGGTGGTTCATGTCATCAGACGTCGGCCCTGCGATGAATTTGTAGTCGCGCGGGGTCGAGATGGTCGATCGTGGGTGCCGCGCGAAGTACTCCAATCCGCACGTCTATTGGCAGTGGTGCCTGGATGAAGGCGCTACCTGCGTCGCGAAGCTCTGGGTCCATTTTGTGACGGTGATGGATATTTACGATGAGATCCAGAAGCGTGGGCCTGTCTTCAGATGGTGCATGCTATGGGCTCGGATTGTTTTCTGTTCGCAGTGACTTGGCCACTCCACTGCTCGCGCAAACATCCCACCCACCCGCCCGCAGCTTGGTTTGCAAACTTTCTTAAGTCCGTGACGGTGGGTACCAAATGGCACTTGGCAACGACAGCAACGCCGACGACGACAGCGACAACGACGACGACGACGCCACCGACAACGACTACGACGACACCGACGACGTCTCCAACGACTTTGGCGACGCCGACAACGACTTCGACGACGACGACACCGACGACGACGACGCCGATGCCGCCGACGACGACGACGATGACAACGACGACGACGATGACGACGCCGACGACGACGACAACGACGACACTGACGACGACGACGTCAACGACGCCGACGACGACGACGACGGCGGCGACGACTACGACGCCGACGCCGACGACGACGAAAACGATGGCGCCGACGACGCCGACGACGACGAAGACGACGAGGACGTCGCCAACGAAGACGACGACGAGGGAGGAGGGAGGACGACGACGGCGACAATGACAACGACGACAACGACGAGGGAGGAGGGAGGAGGGAGGACGGCGGCGACGTGAACGACGAAGAAGGAGGAAGGACGGCGACGCCGACGACGACAACGACGAGGGAGGAGGGAAGACGACGACGACAACGACGACGACGACGGCGACGAAATAGGAGGGACGACGACGAGACGCCGACGACGGACGACGACGACGACGAGGGAAGAGGAGGAAGGACGACCACGGCGACAACGACGACGGAAACAACCACGACGCCAAAGAGGAGGACGACGACGAACACGAGGAAAGACACAGGACGACGTAGGCGACGACGACGACGCGGGAGGAGGGAGGACGGCGACGACGACGACGACGCAAAAGCGCGCGCGCACGCTTTTGTTGAAAATCCGTGTTGTGAAACCTTGTGTTTCTGTAGGTTTTTTGGACGCGCGATTTTGAAATCCTTCCGAAACCGATGGGTTTTGAATGATTTTGGCATACGCGCACGACGACGCGCGAATCTGCAATTCGTCCCGTTTTTTGCATAGGATTTTCGCGACGGCACACGCGCAACGGCGTTCGACAGATTTCGACATGCGCGCGCGCGACGCTCGTTTGGTAGCATTTTGTGATAATCTTGAAAACCCAATGGTTTCCGGGAGATTTCGCAAGAGCTCGCGCGTAATCTTTTTTAGCAACTCAGTGTTGCGAAACCTTGTGTTTTTGTATGTTATTCGGAAGCTCGATTGCGAAATCCTTCCGACACCGAAGGTTTTTGAAGGATTTCGGCATGCGCGCGCGACGACGCGCGTTCTATTTTTTGCAAGGGATTCGTGATAATGTCCTGTGTTAGAACGAAAGATGTCACCGCGTATGGTTTTTACAAGGGAACCTCAGGGTGAGCGATACCGGCCCCCCTGGGATAGTGTAAATTCATATTTCGGATGGACATGTGGTCAGAGTCATATATGATTTACATACCCGAAAGGGGGGCGGATAACGCCGGGGGGGAGGGGTAGAGCCTATTCCTTTAATAGAAAAGAGAATAGACTTGATGTGCCCTTGGCCGAGGGTGCATCCAGATGCTTGTCCGAGTGCACGCGCGTGCTCGGACGACCCGATCGAGGCCCCTGATCTGAGGATGCCTGATCTCGGAGCTCTTCGCCGCGCGGTCGTGCCAAGGCATGGGCGCTGGCTCCCGCAGTGGGCCATCGAGCTCAGTGCCGCTGCCACTTCTTAGAGCGGATTGGGCACCCCTTACTGGCCGGCCATTTCCGAGCCGAAGAGCTTCGCGAAGGAGACGGGTGAGTCTGCAGGCGAATTCACGTCGGACCACGGTGAGGGTGGTGGCAATCCCTGGGGAGGTGTATCCCAGAAGCCTTCCCATGGGTTTCTGTGTTCGCGTGGCTAGATCGGCCGCGTGTCGCGGATGACTTCAGGATGATTGTTGGAATGAAGCTATCATGAATGGCAGCGACTTCTGTGGCTACGGCAAGTACACGAAGTTTGAGGTGAGCTGAGTCTTCGGCTGAGCGATCGGCCGAAAACGAAGTGGTAGGACTTGTGGTTGTTGTGCGTATTTCAGCCTCCTTTCGCGCCTCTCGCTCGCCCCCCCCCCGGCCCGCGGCCGACTGAGGTCGCGGGGCCCTTGAGCTGCGGCGCGCCGGCAGCGGGCGTGCGCGAACCCCCGTGAAAGAAAAGAGAACGTGCTCTCTCGTGGCGCGGGCCCCCGTACTTGCACATCGGGTCTCTTTGTATTCCATGCAGCTAGTGTAGAATACCGCGCTGCTGCTGATGATGATGATTATGATGATGTTGGATATGGTGATGCGGATGCGGAGTATTATGCTGATGATGATGCTGATCTTTCTGGTCACGATGCTGGTAATGCTGATGATGGTAATGCTGGTGTCTGTGGTGGTGCTGGTGATGAGGATGCTGCTGCACATGGTAATGATGTGGCTGTTGTTGTTGAAGATGTCGATGTTGCTGCTGATGGTGGCGAAGACGACGATGCTGATGATTGTGATGACGATGGTGCTGATGATTCGGATGATGCTGCGATGATGCGGCTGATGGTGATGATGATGGTGATGATGATGATGATGATGATGATGTTGATGGTAATGATGCCGCCGCTGATGGTGATGGTAATGTGCATTTCGATGTTGCTTATGATGCTGTTGGTGCTTCCAGTGATGCTGCTGATCATGTCGCTGCAGCTGTTGTTGATGAGGGCGACGGTGATGATGATGATGATGGTCATGGGGATGAGGATGAGGAGGAGGGGGAGGAGCAGGGGAGTCGGAGGCGGAGGGGGGGAAAAGGAAGAAGAAAACAAGGGCGACAAGGATGAGGATGACGAGGATGAGGATGAAGGTGGGGATGATGCTGCTGCTGCTGCTGTTTCGGGGGAGGAGGTGTAGGAGTTGGATGAGGAGGAGGAATCAGAACATATGAAAACAGTATTATCAATAATGAGAATCCGAAGATTAAGCTGAACATGAAATTAAATGAAACAGGGAAGGACGACGACCACTAGTCCTAGTACTATTTACTACTGATGACAATAACAACAAAACTAATACTAACAATACTAATCAGGGTAATCACGCAAAAAGAAGGCTAAACATAGTAAGGAATGGACGCATTAATAGGAATATTACTAAACGTGCTACTAAGCATACGATGATTATTAGTATCGATGAAGTGAATAATAGTAACACGAATACCCATACTAATCTTATGCATAACAAGAAGAATGCTAACACTGCGAACGTGATGATAATATGCAGAAGCATAATGGAATACTGAAGCTAATGCTACTACTAAGGCGAATGCTAGTAGCGATGCGACGAGAGTATGTAGTATCAAAAGTAGTAGTACGACTCATTTTCGCATTGTAGTATTTCTCAGACGAAAAAGGGGGATCACGATAATAATGTGAAGCCGAGTGATAATACTATTAACCATTAGAAGAACATTTGTAAGGATACATGTTGGTAATCGGATTCGTGGTAGTAAAATACGATTTGAAATCGTATGCACCATATTGATAATACCAGTCATACGCATATTCGGAATACTACTAACAATACCAACAACGGTATGAATAACATACAATTGCGGGTTATAGTACTAGTCATATTAAACGAAAGCGCGACTAACAACAGTATGCGTTATACGGTTGACCAGAATATGCTTATTATTTCAACATATAAGGAGTGTTCTTAATACTAGCAATGCCAATAATAATCAGACGATTCGGACAACACGAATCATAGTAATACCAGGATTACTAATACTACGAATGATACTACTACTGGTACTACTACTACGAGTAAAATCAACAATATCCGTAATACGAATAAGAATATTAATGCGAGTACGAATGTACATACAACTAATAGTAGTAATGCGAATGGTATCGGTAAACATAGCGCTACAACGTGACAGTTATACTACGAATAAGAATGGGGGAGGAGGAGGAGGAAGAGGAGCAGGAGGAGGAGGAGGATGAGGAGGAGGAGGAGGAGGGGGAGGAGGAGGATGATGATGAGGAGGAGGGGGAGGGAGGAGGAGGAGGAGGAAGAGGGAGGAGGAGGAGGAAAGGAGGAGGCGGAACAAAAGGAATATAGTGATGATGAGGAGGAGGCGGAGGAGGAGGAGGAGGAAGGACTAGGAGGAGGAGGAGGAGGAGGAGGAGGAGGAGGAGAGGAGGAGGAGGAGGAGGAGGAGGAGGAGGAGGAGGAGGGTTCGAGGAGGAGGGGAGGAGGAGAGGAGGAGGAGGAGGAGGAGGAGGAAGAGGAGGATATGAGGATATGGGGGGAGGCGGAGGAGGAGGAAGGAGGAGGAGGAGGAGGAGAGGAGGAGGGGGGGGGGGGGAGGAGGAGGAGGAGGAGGAGGAGGAGGAGGAGGAGGAGGAGGAGGAGGAGGAGGAGGAAAAGGAGGATATGGAGGATATGGAATATATGGAGGAGGAGGCGGAGGAGGAGGATGATGATGATGAAGAGGAGGAGGATATGGAGGATATGGAGGAGGGGGAAGAGGAGAAGGAGGAGGAAAATGAGGAAGATGAGGAGGGGGACAATGTCGCCGGGCGAGGTACTGCACTTCCCCTCTCGCTCTAAGCTCGAGGCGGAAAGGAGAGGAGTGGCGTCAGGAGACTGCGCGAGCCGTAGGGTTCCCCATCGCCAGCCGAGGAGGAAGAGGGGCAAAACTCCGGAGAGCCGAAGCGGGCGCGCCCGTACCTGCCGGGTGACTGGTGCCCATGGCCCGTCGGACACGGGCAAGCGACTCCGCTCACGGAGGCCACGAGGAAGGACCACGAGGCAGGGCACGGCAGGCGAAAGACGAGGTCCCCGAGGGAAGGCCATGGGGCAGACGAGATGAGGCCACCTCAGTTCCTTTCACAGAGGTGGCGAGGGAAGGCCATGAACCCAGGTCATCGGGCGTTGTCAACTTTGTATCGTGCAGGGCGACGGCCCGTCGTGCCTCGCGGCTCCCCTCGTGGTCCCCGTGGACATGATCAGGTGCCGACGGCCCATTCCCCGTTTCGCTTCACCCGTCGTGGCCCCCGTGGGGGGAATCGGGTGCACGTGTTCGGTGGCCCGTCGTGCTTTGGGCCCTTGTGGTGCCCCCCTGTGGACCGAATCGGTTGCCCGTGGCCCATCGTGTTTCAATCTCCCATGGCCCCGTGGACGGAATCGTGCCTCGTGGTCAACGCCTTGGCCCCGCGGGCGCAATCGGATGCCCGTGACCCATCGCTTCTCGTCGTGGCCCCTGTCGTGTCCCAAGTGAGCAGGACAGTGCCACTTCACCTGACCAGTCGTGCTTCGTTGCGCCTGGGAGCCCACGCAAACGGAATCCTGTGCCCGCGCTTTTGGGCCTGTCTTGCCTGCTGGCCCCAGTCGCGGCCCTCGTGAACGGAATCGGATGCCCGCGGGCCCCTCGAGCCTCGTGCGCCCCGCCGTTGCGCCCCTCTCGAACAGAACCAGGTGCCCAGGCCTGCTGGTCCGTCGTGCCCTGAGGTCCCTTCGTGCGGTCGAGTGCTCATCGCCGATTGGGCTCCCGTGTCCCGTCGTGCCTCGCTGTCCCTCGTGACGCGAGGCCTCCAGGCAGCCGTCTGTACTTCAAGAGCTTGCTTGCCGTTTAGGGAGATCTGCAGGGTGTGGCCGACCGCGCCCTTGGCCACCTTCCCCCCCAGGGTGTGCGACACGCGGGGGGCACAGCTCTGGCCGCGCGGGAAAACACAACCAGCGCACCGCATGTTGACGGGTGTCTTTGCTCCTTTTTTTCACCTGCCCAGCAGCGCGTTCACAGTTGCGCTCTGTGCCGCAGTCTGATCCTGAGCCAGGAGGTCGTCAATGCCCACGAGAGAAGGGATACTGGCAATCGGCTTGCGTTTGCTCGTCGCGGCGTTCTGTGGCGCTGGGCCACTGGGCCCCGTGCCCCCCGTAGTGCGTGTGGTGAACGTCGGGATTGACTTCGGGCGGCCTCGGCGCGTGCCTCGTGGGCCTCTTGCTCCACGGGTTCGTGCCTCGTGTGCCTCACAGCGTCTGTCACGTGACACGTCAGAGTGCTGTATAGAGTAGTGCGTATGTCGTTTGATTCATGCTATGGCGGACTGTGTACACACATTCTGACACTTGCACACATTCCCCAAGCATCGCCTGCACTCGGGGTTTCTCACTTCTCTTCGAATGAACTGGGCTGGTGCGGCGGTCTGGCGGCTTTGTTGTCGCCGTCGCCGCCCCGTTGCCGTCTCGTGGCCTCCCGTGGTCTGGGCTGGTGTGGCGGTCTGGGCGGCTATGTTGTCGCCGTCGTCACCCCGTCGCCGCCTCGCCGCCGCCCGTCGTCTGGGCAGGTGCGGCGGTCTGGCGGGTATGTCGCCGTCGCCGCCCCGTCGCCGCCTCGCCGCCGCCCGTCGTCTTGGCCGGTGTGGCTGTCTGGCGGCTGTGTGGCCCCCCTGCCGACTCGTCGACGCCCCAGACTGCAGAACATAGATCATATATTGCACCGCGTAGATTGCACCACAAAGACTGCAGACCCTAGGTTGCACAACAAATATTGCACCATAAAGGTTGCACCACAAGGATGGCACCGCATATATTGCACCACATGGATGGACAACATAGATTGCGCCGCATAGAGTGCTTCACATATATTGCACCACATAGACTGATTCTCCTGTCTAAAAAGAGAATAGACTCTACCCCCCCACGGCGTTATCGGTCCCCCTTTCGGGTATGTAAATCAAATATGATTCTGACCACATGTCCATCCTGAATATGATTTTACACTATCCCCGGGGGGCCGGGTTCCCCCCCTGAGGTTCCCTTGTTAAAAAACACTATGCGGTGATATTTTTGTTCTAACATAGCACTTTTTCACGAACCCTTGCAACAAATGTGACGAAGTGCACACGCGCGCGTCGTGTCGCGCGCATGCCGAAATCCTTCAAAAACCTTCGGTGCCAGAAGGATTTCGCAATCGAGTTTCCAAAAAACATACAAAAGCACAGGGTTTCGTGACACTGATTTGCTAAAAAAGCTTACGCGCGAGCTCTTGCGAAGTCTCAAGAAAACCATTGGTTTTTCAAGATTTTCACAACATGCTACCAAACGGGCGTCGCGCGCGCGCTTGTCGAAATCTGTCGAACGCCCTTGCGCGTGTGCCGTCGCGAGAATCCTCTGCAAAACATGGGACGAAGTGCAAACGCGCGCGTCGTCGTGCGCGTATGCCAAAATCATTCAAAACCCATCGGTTTCGGAAGGCTTTCAAAATCGCGCGTCCAAAAAACCTACAAAAACACAAGGTTTCTCAACACGGATTTTCAACAAAAGCGTGCGCGCGCGCTCTTGCGGCGTCGTCGTCGTCGTCGTCGTCGTCGTCGTCGCCGTCCTCCCTCCTCCCGCGTCGTCGTCGTCGTCGTCGTCGTCGCCTACGTCGTCCTGTGTCTTTCCTCGTGTTCGTCGTCGTCGTCCTCTTTGGCGTCGTGGTCGTTTCCGTCGTCGTTGTCGCCGTGGTCGTCCTTCCTCCTCCTCCCCGTCGTCGTCGTCGTCGTCGTCCGTCGTCGGCGTCTCGTCGTCGTCCCTCCTATTTCGTCGCCGTCGTCGTCGTCGTTGTCGTCGTCGTCTCGTCGTCGTCTTCCCTCCTCCCTCGTCGTTGTCGTCGTCGGCGTCGCCGTCCTTCCTCCGTCTTCGTCGTTCGCGTCGTCGCCGTCCTCCCTCCTCCCTCGTTGTCGTCGTTGTCGTCGTTGTCGTCGTTGTCGCCGTCGTCGTCCTCCCTCCTCCCTCGTCGTCGTCTTCGTTGGCGACGTCGTCGTCGTCTTCGTCGTCGTCGTCGGCGTCGGCGTCGTCGTCTTCGTCGTCGTCGACGTCGGCGTCGTCGTCGTCGCCACCGTCGTCGTCGTCGTCGTCGTCGTCGTCGTCGGCCGTCTTGCTTCTCCCGCCTTCTTGGGGCGCTCTTGAGACGCCCCCGAGGGCTCCAAGACGACCCCGGAGCGATACCTGTGCTCGGTCCCGCATGGGCTTTGCAAACCAAATTGCGAGTGGGTGGGTGGGATGATTGCGCGAGCAGTGGGGTTGACAACTTCAAGTTCGGCAAGTGAACTGCACAGTATAGAAAAACATAATAGACTCTACCCCCCCCCTGGCGTTATCGGGTATGTAAATCAAATATGATTCTGACCACATGTCCATCCTGAATATGATTTTACACTATCCCCGGGGGGCCGGTACCGACCCCCCTGAGGTTCCCTTGTAAAAAAACGATACGCGGTGACATCTTTTGTTCTAACGTAGCACTTTTTCGCAAATCCCTTGCAAAAAATGGGACAAAGTGCACACGCGCGCGTCGTCGCGCGCGCATGCCGAAATCCTTCAAAAACCTTCGGTGCCAGAAGGATTTCGCAATCGAGTTTCCAAAAACATACAAAAACACAGGGTTTCGTAACACTGATTTGATAAACAAGCTTATGCGCGAGCTCTTACGAAATCTTGAGAAAACCATTTGGTTTTTCAAGATTTTCACAACATGCTACCACACGGGCGTCGCGCGTGCGCATGTCGAAATCTGTCGAACGCACTTGCGCGTGTGCCGTCGCGAAAATCCTTTGCAAAAAATAGGACGAAGTGCAGACGCGCGCGTCGTCGTGCGCGTATGCCAAAATCATTCAAAACCCATCGGCTTCGGAAGGATTTCAAAATCGCGCGTCCAAAAAACATACAAAAACACAAGGTTTCTCAACACGGATTTCCAACAAAAGCGTGCGCGCGCGCTCTTGCGGCGTCGTCGTCGTCGTCGTCGTCGTCGCCGTCCTCCCTCCTCCCGCGTCGTCGTCGTCGTTGCCTACGTCGTCCTGTGTCTTTCCTCGTGTTCGTCGTCGTCGTCCTCTTTGGCGTCGTGGTCGTTTCCGTCGTCGTTGTCGCCGTGGTCGTCCTTCCTCCTCCTCCCTCGTCGTCGTCGTCGTCCGTCGTCGGCGTCTCGTCGTCGTCCCTCCTATTTCGTCGCCGTCGTCGTCGTCGTGTCGTCGTCGTCTCGTCGTCGTCTTCCCTCCTCCCTCGTCGTTGTCGTCGTCGGCGTCGCCGTCCTTCCTCCTTCTTCGTCGTTCGCGTCGTCGCCGTCCTCCCTCCTCCCTCGTTGTCGTCGTTGTCGTCGTTGTCGTCGTTGTCGTCGTTGTCGCCGTCGTCGTCCTCCCTTCTCCCTCGTCGTCGTCTTCGTTGGCGACGTCGTCGTCGTCTTCGTCGTCGTCGGCGTCGGCGTCGTCGTCTTCGTCGTCGTCGACGTCGGCGTCGTTGTCGTCGCCGCCGTCGTCGTCGTCGTCGTCGTCGTCGTCGGCCGTCTTGCTTCTCCCGCCTTCTTGGGACGCTCTTGAGACGCCCCCGAGGGCTCCAAGACGACCCCGGAGCGATATCTGTGCTTGGTCCCGCATGGGTTTTGCAAACCAAGTTGCGGGTGGGTGGGTGGGATGATTGCGCGAGCAGTGGGGTTGACAACTTCAAGTTCGGCAAGTGAGTTGCACCACATAGATTGCGCCAGAAATTATGCACAACATAGGTTGCACGACAATTATTGCACCGCCTAGAATGCACAACATATATTACACTATCGAGTGCACCACATCGATTGCACCACGTAGAGTGCACAACATAGGCTGCACCACATCGATTGCACCACTGAGACTGCACCACCTAGTTTGCAAAGTAGATATTGAACCGCATATATTGCACCACATGTATTGAGCAACATATATTGCACCACAGAGAGTGCCTAATATATTTTGCACCACGTAGACTGCCCTTCGTATGTTGCACCACATAGATTGCACAATATAGATGGCACGACATATATTGTATCACATCGATACGCCACATAGCTTGCACAACATCTATGGAACCGCATATTTTGTACTACATGGATTGCACAACATATATTGCACCACATAGGGTGCACACATATTGTACCACATATATTGGACAACTCATACTGCACCACATATATTGCACAACATAGATGACACCACGTATACTGAACAACACATATATATATATCGCTGTAAACACACGGTTCGGGGTCCATGCCGGCTAACGCAAGCACATACATATATGTATATACGACCATTGATATGTGCTGTTACGTACATTTGTATGTGTGAATACATATGTATCCCAGTTCACGAGAAACCTTGAATGTCCTTGGCGGGACGGGGATCTCTTGGAGGGTGCTGGGGCCCTCCGTTAGGGTCCAGAGGCTCGAGGGGGTCGATGTAAGCATGAACACCTCGGTGTTACAGTCTTCAGGTAACCGCACCTGTAGTGAATTCCCTTACTCCCTTCAACATTCGCTGGGGCTTTCTCTCTTTCTCCTTCCATCTATCTACCTTTAGCTTGCTACCCCTCGCTTGATCTTAGCATACGTTTGATCACCTAGCCACGTTGGCGTGGCTCTCATACATGCTGACATCCTTGCCGGACTTCTGCAGTTTACAGTTGATCTTGTTCAGCATGCTACCAGTTGTTTTTGTGTGCCGCTCGTAGGCGTCGCACTGTCAAGCTCTCAGGCTGCGTTTGTAACTACCGTTGCAATCGCTGCAAATGTTGGCCACAGCTCTCGTTGCCATTCTTTTCCGCGTGGCACTTTGTCGGCATGCGGCGCGGTTGATGCGCTCGGCTCGAGTCGTTGGCAGACACATGTCGTATGTCCGACAATCTAATGTAGAAGGAGGGGACACAGGGGAGCCGTCCGATGCTGTTTCCTTTCTTTCTTTCTTTCTCTCTCTCTCTCACTGTCCTTCTTTTCCCCCCCCTCTCTCTCTTTCTCCTCCTATCTTTTATATTTTCAGATATACGTATATACACTTATATCTATACATGTATCCAACTATCAGATACATCAAAATACACGAGTCCAGTCTCTCTCTCTCTCTCTCCCCTCGCATTTTTTCCTCTCTCCTCTATCCTCTGTCTTTTCCGCTGCCAGTTTTTCTCGCTCCATCTGTATTTCCTCTCTCTGCCTCTCTCCCCTCTCCATTCATCTCTGCCTCCCTGCCTCTCTCTCTTTCTCTCTCTTTCCCTCGCAATCTTCCTTTCTGCATTCCGCGCCAGTGCTTGCACTCAGGACTACTTCTAATCCTAGGTATCTGGGTGACATTTCCAGATTTCACCTCGTGGCCGCCCGTGCGCGTCTCGTGGTGGCCCCGTGCGTTCGAGCGTGGAGGAGATGGAGGAGGAGGCAGAGGAGGAGGAGGAGGCAGAGGAGGAGGAGGAGGAGGCAGAGGAGGAGGAGGAGGACATGGAGGAGGAGGAGGAGGAGGAGGAGGAGGAGGAGGAGGAGGCGGAGGGGAAGGAGGTGGAGGCGGAGGCGGAGGCGGAGGCGGCGGCGGAGGAGGAGGAGGAGGAGAAGGAGGCGGAGGAGGCGGAGATTGAGGATATTGAGGAGGAGGAGGAGGAGGCGGCGGATATTGCGGATATTGAGGGGATTGAGGATGTTGTTGCTGCTGCTGCTGCTGCTGATGATGATGATGATGGTGCTGGTGGTGATGATGATGCTGCTGCTGATAATCATGA
>CAUYUJ010019332.1:17500-52500 GCA_963575745.1 Prorocentrum cordatum | reverse complement strand
GAGGAAGAGGAGGAGGCAGCGTGCCTGGGGGAAGCCCTGGCAGGGGGACAGCGTGCACGGGAGGATCCCTCGCAGGGGGGATGCTTCGCAGGGATGGCGTGCTCGGAGGAAGCCCTGCTTTGAGGGATAGTGTGCTTTTCGCCGATCGGTGTTGCAAGTGATCCGTCCTTGCGACGCCATCTGTAGATTCCATTCCCTGAGAATTAGACTCTACTCCTCGTTCCTCCAGGCTTGACCGTACCCATCGTGGTATTCGTCAAGAGTATCATTATTTTACTATATATATATATATATATGGGTGCACGCGCATATCGGTCCCCCTTCTTTTTCTTGGTCCGAAGAATGTAGGCGAGGGCGCCCGTTTTCTCTTCTTCGGTGTTTACCTCATGCCTCTCTCTCTCTCTATTTATCTCCCTCTCTCTCTCTGTCTCCCTCTCTCTCTCTGTCCCTCTCTGCGGCGCCTACAGATCGATGCCCTTTGTGGCGGTTTTCGCGGAGTTACACATCGATCCCCTTTGTGGGAAGTTACAAGTATATTCCCTTCGTGTGAGGGGGTACACCTTGATTCCCTTTGTGGCGGAGGATGGAGGGGGTCTGGCCCTGGGAGAAAAGTTCCCAGCAAACAAAAAATCGACATCCTGAATCCACTGGTTCAGTTTTTTTTTTTTTTTTTTTTTTTTTTTTTTTTTCTCGGGCCCGCCGGGGGGACAAAAACTGGCCCAGTGGATTCAGGGGGGCGTTTTCCATTTTGCTGGGACCTTTCCCCCAGGGCCCGCCCCCCCCCCTCCCTCCTCTGCCACAGAGGGAATCAATTTGTACCCCCTCACACGAAGGGAATCTATGCTTCACCGCCCACAAAGGGAATCTATGTGTAATTCCGCAGCAGAGGGAATCAATGTGTAGCCCCTCACACAAAGGGGGTATGGTTGTAGTCCCCACAAAGAGAATCGATGTGTAATTCGCCACAGAGGGGATCGACTTGTACCCCTCCGACAAAAGAAATATATGTGTAACCCCCACAAAGGGAATCTATCTGTAATTCCGCCACAAAAGGGAATTAAGCTGTACTCTCTTACACACAAGGAATGTATTTGTATCCCGACAAAAAAGGAATCTATGTGTGACCCCTACAAAAGGGGCCCTCAGGGAAGATGACCTTCACTCATCTTAAGATCCTTCCCTTCCTTCCAGAAAAAAAGGAGGAGGAGCAGGAACTTCCCTTCCCCTCCCATCCCCTCAGGAAGGAGGATGCAGAGGAGGCGAAGGCGGCTCTTTCCCTTCCCTTTCCCTCAGGACAGAGGAGGAGGCCCCCTTCCCTACGCTTTCCCTCAGGACAGAGGAGGGGGATGTTCCTTCAATTCCCTGTCAATCAGGGCAGAGGAGGAGGAGGTTCCTTCCCTTCCATCCCCATTCAGACAAAAAAGAAGGATGAGGATGAGGAGAGGAAGTGGGAAAGAAGGTTCCTTCCCTTCCCATTTGCCTCAGGGAAGAGGAGGAGGAGGCCCCCTTCCTGCCCCTTTCTCCGGAGGAGGAGGAGGAAGAGGAGGAGGATGAGGCTCATTCCCTTCCTTTCCCACAGGAAGGAGGATGAGGACGAGGCCCCTTCCCTGCCCTTTCCTTCAGGAGGAGGAGGGAGAGAAGAAAGGGGATACTCCTTCTTTTTCTTTCCCTCAAGAAGAAGGGGGGGGTGTCTCCCTTCCCTGTCCCCCGGGAAGGAGGATGAGGATGGTCATTCGCTTCTCTTTCCCTTGGAGGGGGGAGGAGAAGGGGGGGGGCTCACTCGCTTCATTTTCCTTCGGGAAGGACGAGGAGGAAATCCCCCCCTAGCCTTCCCGCAGGGTGGGTGGGTGCAGAGGAGGCGGGGGCTCATGCCATTCCTTTTCCCTCGGGACAGAGGAGGAGCCCCCTTCCCTTCGCTTTCCCTCGGGATAGAGGGGGAACATGTTCCTTTCCTTATGCCTCAGGGAAGAAGAGGGGGAGGCCCCCTTCCTGCCCCTTTCCGCCAGGAGGAGGAGGAGGAAAAGGAGGAGGATGCCCATACCCCGCCCGTTCCCTCGGGAGGCGGAGGGGGAGAAGAAGGAGGGCAATCTTTCCCTTTCTCCCCCCCCCCCGAAGAGAAAGAGGAGGCGGTTCCCCTCCCCTGTCCCCCAGGAAGGAAAAGGAATCTGCTCGCTCGCTTCCCCTTCCCTCAGACGGAGGAGGAGAAGGAGGGGGCTCGCCCCCTTCATTTTCCCCCAGGAAGGACGCGGGGGACATTCACCCCTTTCCCTTTCCTCAGGAAGGGGGGGGGGGGGCAGGGGGGGAAGGGGGTTCCGCCACTCCCCCTTCCATCAAAAGGAGGGGGAGGAGGAGGAGGAGGAGGAGGAGGAGGGGGAGGAGGAGGAAGAGGAGGTGCCTCCCCTTCACCGTCCCGTTGGAAGGGGAAGAGGATGTTCCTTCCCTTCCCTGCCTTTCAGGACAGCGGGGGAGGGGTGGGTTTCTTCCTTTCCTTTTCCTTCGGAAGGAGGGGGGGCGCCATTTTTTTTTTTTTTTTTTTTTTTTTCATTTTCTCGCCTTCGAGGGAGGGGGGGGGGGGGGTCGAAGGGGGGGGGGCCTTCCTGCCCGTTTCCATCGGGAGGAGGAGGAATAAGAGGAGGCGCAGGGTCGTTCCCCGCCCTTTCTGTCAGGAAGGAGGAGGAGGAGGAGGAGGAGGAGGAGGAGGAGGAGGAGGAGGAGGAGGAGGAGGAGGAGGAGGAGGAGGAGGGTGAGGAGAGGGGGGGGGGCGAACGAGGAGGGTCTTTCCCCTTCCCTTTCCTCCGGGGTGGGAGAGGCGTGGGGGTGGGGGGAGGAGGAGGTGGAGGAGGTTAACTTCCCAATGATGGAAGGGAGGTTGAGTTCTGTCGTAGCAAAAGAGAGTCAAGAAAGAGAGAAAGAGAGAGAGAGAGAGATAGAGAGAAAGAGAGAGATAGAGAGAGAGAGAGAGAGAGAGAGAGAAAGAGAGAAAGAGAGAAAGAGAGAGAGAGAGAGAGAACGAAAGAAAGAGAGAGAGAGAGAGAGAGAGCAAGGGAGATGCATAGAGTAAGAAAACGGTGATTTGACTAGGCGTCGGCAGGTCGGTCTGGTGTGTGTGTGTGGGGGAGGGGGGGGGATGGGGGCGCCCGAGTTGCTCGCGCTTGCTCTGACTGAGCGCGCGGGCACCTGGAAATCACGCGCGTGAAGGTTTTGCTTTGCGTGGTAGATGATCAACCAGGTGGGGGAATGGGCGTGCGCGTGGACGCGCGCATATGCTTTAATAGTTATGTGTGCGTACCTATGCAGATGCACTGTGCGAGGGGGCGTTGTAATTTCAGATGATGACGTGGACAAACCAGAAAGGGTACCGACATGCGCGCGCGCCCTATGTCTACTCATGTGTGTGTATATATATATATATATGCTTTTTCTTTTCTCATCGTGAGTATCAAGTGACACCGTCTCGGTCAGACGGGTCTTGCCCCCCCTGGGCCATCTTCCGCGCGCAAGTCGTATGCGGGGCGCATGTAATCGACGCCGCGCGCGCGTGCCAGTATCATGCAATCGTTTAGGTGATATCCGTTTCAAGACGTTATCCTGCGCGAGCCCCAAGCAATCTGTTTCAAACAGTATATGCGGTGCAACCAATGTGGTGCAGTTCGTGTTGTGCAACGCACGCGGCGCAACCTGTGTCTGTGATATATGGTGTGGAATCTTTCGATTATTTCTCGCAGTGGGTTGTCAATCCCAGTGCTCGCGCAATCATCCCGCCCATCCACCCGCAACTTGGTTTTTGAAACCCATGCGGCGGCGATTGCGATGACTGTTTGGCGCTGCCTGGCGCATCGCTGCGGCCGCGCCAACTCGCGCAGGCTCCCGCAGAGTCGCGCAGGCTTGCGCTCAGATCGGCCAGCTAGTCTGGAGCGACCGACGCGGCCGCGGTGGCGCTGACCGCTGGAAACTTCCCAGCGCGTGTCGCAGGTCGCCCCGGCGCGCGGGCACCTCAATGCGCGTCGGTGATTCGGACGTGCGCGGTATCATGCAATGGCAGACGCGATGATGAAATTAGCGATGCTGGTGGCGATTGTGATGACGACGACGGCAAGGCCAATGACGGCGCCGATGCTGATCACACCGATGACGGTGATGGTGTCCACGTGTCGGTGGTGAAGATTGTTTGAACAGTTTCGATATGCGCGCGCGGCCGCCGGGCGCGAGTGGCCCGCATGGTTTTATTTGACACGGATCGTGCCCACCATTGCACGGGCGCGATGGCGTTCAAATGATTCCGACCTGCGCGCGCGCGAGGGGCTCGTTTGGTCGAATTTGATGATATATGTATGTATATATAATTTACATATATCCATATGTGTTCCGACGTTTTCTGATCCGACGTTTTCCGTGTGTTCATTTTTTTCCACAATCAGAGCTTGCCGCTGCAGGGGTCTTAGCGGATTAAAAGGGTTCGGAGAGGTTTGTCGCCGACTTTGGTGGCCGGGCCCGGGTGCCCGGGTGCCCGTGTGCCGGGCGGTGCCCAAATGCCCGGGTGGCTGGTGAGGTGCGTGGCCGATTTCGGTGGCCGGGCCCAGGTGCCCGGGTGCCCAGGTGCCTGGGGGTGCCCAGGTGCCCGGGGGTGCCCAATAGCCCAATAGTCCAGTAGCCCTATAGCCTTATAACCCTATAGCCCTACAGCCGTATAGCACCATGGCCCTATAGCCCTAGAGCCCTAGAGCCCTATAGCTCTAGAGCCCTATAGCCCTATAGCCCTATAGCTCTATAGCCTTCTAGTCCTATAACTCTAAGGTTCTATAGCCCGTATAGCCCAATAGCCCAATAGCCCTATATCTCTATACCCCTATAGCCATATAGCCCATATAGCCCCATTGCCCCAACAAAAATCTGGTTGGGGTTTGTCTCTGGTATCATTGGTTGTTTTCCCAACCCTCCAGTGTGTTGGGTTCTCGTTTTGAATGGAGCACTGTGGTCGCACACCTCTTCCGCCTCCTCTCCTCCTCCTGCCTCCCACTGCGGTGCTCCCTGGGTGGCTGCGGATTGCGCAAGGGTCGCCACTTTCGTTAGCTCCTGGGAGGCACGGCTGAATAGCGGAGTACCCGAGACCTCGCAGCTTCATGGGGGCTCCGAACTGCGCAATTGTCGCCACTTTCGTGGGCTCCTGGGAGGCACGGCGGAGTAGCGGATTACCCGTGACTTCGCAGGTTTTTGGGCCGCGGCGAACTGCGCAACCGTCGCCTTTTTTCGTTGGCGCCTGGGAGGCACGGCGGAGTAGCGGAGTAATCGAGACCTCGCAGCTCCCCAGGGGGGTGCAAATTGCGCAACAGTCGCTATTGTCGTAGGCTCTTGGGAGGCACGGCGGGGCAGTGGAATGAGTACCCGGGACCTCGCAGCTCTCTGGTGTGTGTGTGTGTGTGTGTGTGTGTGTTCGCGAACTGTGCAATTGTCGCTATTTTCGTGGGATCTTTGGGGGCACGGCGGAGCAGCGGAGCACCCGAGACCTCTCAGGTCCCTGGGTGGTTGCGAATTGCGCAACTGTCGCCACTGGCTTGGGCTTCTGGGATGCACGGCGGAGTAGCGGAGCACCCGAGACTTCGCAGGTCCTTGGGTGGCTGCCTCGCTGAGGGGTTGCGAACTGCGCAACAGTTGCCACCCTCGTGGGCTCCTGGGAGGTGCGGCGGAATAGCGGGGTTCCCGAGACCTCGCAGCTTCTTGGGGAGGCTGCGAACTGCGCAGCTGTCGCCACCCTCGTGGGCCCCTGAGATGCGCGGCGGAGTAGCGGGGTACCCGAGACCTCGCAGCTCCTTGCGGGGCTGCGATTTGCGCAATTGTCGCCATTTTCGTGGTCTCTTGGAAGGCACGGCGCAATAGCCGAGTAGGCCAGCTCCCGGGTGGGCGGCGAACTGCGCAATCGTCGCCCTCTTCGTCGGCTCCTGGAGGTCCAGCGGAGTCGGGGGCCACGCATGTCCAGCCGAGACCTCGGAGCCCCCTGGGAGGCTACGACCTACGCAATTGTCGCCACTTTCGTGGGCTACTGGGGGGCACGGCGGGGATGAGGGCAGCGCGGATCGTGCATACCCGGCGATGTGTTCGTTTGTATCTAGCGTTCATGCAAAAATTCTCCTCGCGTGGAGAAGTGGTTAGGTACGTATCTTCTTGTCCCCTGTTGCAGGCCATGTGTTTTTTATGCTGTCGGGACTAGATTTTGACATGCGTACGAAACCGACGCTTTTCGACAGAATTCGGCATGCGCGCGCGACGACGCGCGCGTGTGCACGTCGTCACATTTTCGCAAGGTGTTCCTGCAATCTGATGTTTTTTTGATAACCGAATGCGCGCGCATAGTATAATATTACGAGGGTGAGGGGCGGGGGGTGTCGATAGTGTCTTGGCTGGGGTGGTATGTATTCATATTGAGAGTAGACGATGGGGCAAAGTCATTTGTAAACTGCGAATCCCCAGCGTCCTGGGGGTGGTGGTTGTGGTGGTGGTGGGGGTGGTGGTGGTGGGGGTGGTGGCGGTAGATTCGAATTTCTTTGTTTGACAGGAGAATATATGTGGAACAATTCTTATGGTGCATAGTATGTTGTGCAACCAATCACTTGCTCAACTTGAAGCTCTCCTCTTCACTGCTCGTGCAAACGTCCCACCCTCCCACCCGCAACTTGGTCGCAAGACCTCTGAAGACCGTGACGGTGGGTACCAAATGGGACTTGGCAGCGACACCGGCGCCGACGGCGACAGCGACATCGACGACGACGACGCTGCCGACGACGTCTCCAACGACTTCGACGACGCCGACAACGACTTCGACGACGACGACAACGACGACCACGACAACACCGACGACGACGACGCCGACGCTGACGACGACGACGACGACGATGACAACGCCGACGACGACGACGACGACGCCGCCGACGACGACGACGCCGACGACGACAACGACGACGACGATGGCGAAGACGAAGGCGACGACGACGACGTCGACAACGAAGACGTCGACGAGGGAGGAGGGAAGACGACGACGACGGCGACGAAATAGGAGGGACAACGGCGAAACGCCGACGAAGACGACGACGACAGCGACAACGACGACGACGACGCCACCGACAACGACTACGACGACACCGACGACGTCTCCAACGACTTCGACGACGCCGACAACGACTTCGACGACGATGACACCGACGACGACGACGACGCCGACGCCGCCGACGACGACGACGACGATGACAACGACGACGACGATGACGACGCCGACGACGACGACAACGACGACACTGACGACGACGACGACGTCAACGACGCCGACGACGACGACGACGACGACGACGACGACGGCGATGGCGACGACGCCGTCGTCGACGACGACGAAGACGACGACGACGACGCCGACGCCGACGACGACGAAGACGATGAGGACGTCGCCAACGAAGACGACGACGAGGGAGGAGGGAGGACGACGACGGCGACAATGACGACAACGACGACAACGACGAGGGAGGAGGGAGGAGGGAGGACGGCGGCGACGCGAACGACGAAGACGGAGGAAGGACGGCGACGCCGACGACGACAACGACGAGGGAGGAGGGAAGACGACGACGACGACAACGACGACGACGACGACGACGGCGACAAAATAGGAGGGACGACGACGAGACGCCGACGACGGACGACGACGACGACGAGGGAAGAGGAGGAAGGACGACCACGGCGACAACGACGACGGAAACGACGACGACGCCAAGACGACGACGAGGGAGGAAAGACAGAGGACGACGACGGTGACGACGACGACGAGGGAGGAGGGAGGACGGCGACGACGACGACGACGCAAGAGCGCGCACGCACGCTTTTGTTTCAAATCCGTGTTGCGAAACCTTGTGTTTTTGTATGTTTTTTGGACACGATTTTGAAATCCTTCCGAAACTGAAGGTTTCTGAAGGATTTCGGCATGCGCGCGCGACGACGCGCGCGTCTGCACTTCGTATTTTTTTGCAGAAGATTCTCGCGACGGCACGCGCGCAAGGGCGTTCGAACGATTTCGACATGCGCGCGCGCGACGCCCGTTTGGTAGCATTTTCGGGAAATCTTGAAAAACCGCTGGTTTTCTTAAGAATTCGCAAGAGCGCGCATGCTTTTTTGGAACATCCGTGTTGCGAAACCTTTTTTTTGTATGTGTATATAGAATGTATATATATATGTATATATATATATATGTTCTTTTGAACGCTTGATTTTGACATCCTTCCGACACCGATGGCTTTTGAAGGATTCCAGCATGCGCGCGCGACGGCGCGCGCGCGTGTGCATTTCGTACCGTTTTTGGCAAGGGATTCTTGACAACTTTCGATAAACGAGAGTGCGCGCATGGTTTTTTTTGCAGAGGATGGCGGGGGGGAGTGATACCGGTCTAGCTGGGATAATAAGAATTACCATTAGGATGGACGCGTGTGTCGAATAAGTATGAAATCGCAATGCCCCAGGGGGGGATCGTCAACTCCGGGGGGGGGGTAGAGTCTATTCTTCTTGTCAATCACTTGCTCAACTTGAAGCTGTCCTCTTCACTGCTCGTGCAAACATCCCACCCTCCCACCCGCAACTTGGTCGCAAGACCTCTGAAGACCGTGACGGTGGGTACCAAACCAAATGGCACTTGGCAACGACACCGACGCCGACGACGACAGCGACATCGACGACGACGACGACGACTGCGCCGACAACGACTACGACGACGCCGACGACGTCTCCAACGACTTCGTCGACGACAACGACGACGACGACGACAACACCGACGACGACGACGCCGACGCTGACGACGACGACGATGACAACGCCGACGACGACGACGCCGCCGCCGACGACGACGATGCCGACGACAACGAAAGGAGAATCTAGGTTGTGCAATCCATGTGGTGCAATATATGTTGTGCAGTTTATTGTGCGAAATCCACGTTTTGCATAATATGTGATGATAGCTTATGTGGTGCAATCAATGTGGCGCAGTATGTGCGGTGACATCTACGTTGGGCAATCTAGGCGGCGACGGGGCGGCGACGGCGACGACATGGCCGCCAGGCCGACCCCCAGGCCCAGACGACGGGCGGCGACGAGGCGGCGACGGGGCGGCGAGGGCGACTACATAGCCGCCAGACCGACCCCGACGCCCAGTCGTTTATGCCGGAGTAACACCCCCTAAATGCAAGTGCTGTTTGGGTAACCTGTATTCTTCAACTATCCAGAACTAGTGATCGATTACTGAGTAAGTTGTTAACATTCTTCTGGCGCTTCAAATGGAAAGGCATCTGTAGATTTTTAGCTTCTTTGTCAAATGAGACCACATGTGGGACCACTCGCGCGCGCATGCCAATCATGTTCTACCACCATCGCGCGCCAGACAACCCTGACTAATGATACCATGCGGGCTGCGCGCGTGTCTTCGCGCGCGCACGTCAAACCCGTTTCACGACCATGGGTTTTCTTACCATATCAGCGCAGGCTTGTTCAAACGCATACAAACTTACCATGGTTATCAAAACCATCATGTCAGGATTTCTGAACTTATGCGGGCGGGCATTTCCCCATCATGCCCATCACAACAATCGTCAGCGACATCTTTGCTATCGTCATCGTCATCGTAATCGTCGTTGTTACCACCACCATCGTCGTCATCATCGCCATCGTCGATGTCGTTGCCTTCGTCAAATTTGCGCGCGGGTGCTTCGTCTGTCTTCATTTTCGTCACACCATCACCACTACCATCATCATTTTAATCACCATCACCATCATCACAATGATGATGATGATGCTGATGATGATGATGATGATGCTACTGATGATGATGATGATTTTGATGATGATGATGAGGGTAATGATGAGGATTTTACTGAGGATGATGCTGATGCTGATGCTGATGATGCTGATGATGATGATGTTGATGACGAGGGTGACGATGCTGATGATGAGCATTATGCTGATGCTGAGGCTGATGCTGATGCTGACGATGATGATGCTGATGATGATGATGACGATGCTGTTGATGACGACGATGATGATGATGCTGATGATGATGATGATGCTGACCATGATAATGACACTGATACTGATGATGATGCTGCTGATGATGCTGATGATGATGCTGCTGCTGATATGAATGATGATGATGCTGATGATGATGCTGATGTGGATGCTGCTGATTCTGATTATTACGATGCTGATGATGATGATGAGGATAAGGATGGTGCTGCTGATTATGATGATGGTGGTGGTGATGATGCTGATGATGCTGAAGATGATGATGATAATGCTGCTGATGATGACGATGATGATGATTATGTGGATGATAGATGATTGATGATGATGATGCTGGTGATGATGCTGCTGATGATGATGATTATGATGATACTGATGATGACGACGACGATGACGATGACGATGACGATGACGATGACGATGACGATGATGATGATGATGATGATGATGATGATGATGATGATGATGATGATGATGATGATGATGATGATGATGATAGTGATGATGGATGATGATGATGATGATGATGATGATGATGATGATGATGATGATGATGATGATGATGATGATGATGATGATGATGATGATGATGATCGGGCTGACGGAAAGGGGGGGGCAACAAAGGGGGGGTGAAGAAACATGCCCTTTTTGCACCCTAAAGGGACCCTTTGTTGCATTTCACGTTTTTGTAAATCCTCGGCTCTTTCATCTGGCCCGACGTTCGTTGCGCGGTGAACGCCGTAGTGAGTTGTGCGTGGGCCACAGAGAGCTCTTCTCTGACCGACCCTAACCCGCGGGTTACGCTGCGGCACACGGGCCGGGCGCGCGCGGCCGCTGCGCGCACCAAAAAGTGGATGCACTTTTTCGGTTTCTTTCATTTCGTGCAAAGCAGCATTGGGCCCCTTTAAGGACACTTTCGAGCCACTTTTTGACCCACGGGGGCAGTTTAGGGGCACTTTTGGGACACTTTCATGCATTGCAACTTTTGGCCGCCAGCCAGTTTCGCGCATCCAAATGTCTGCCTAGGTTGCGTTCGCCTGGTGTGTAGACCGCAACTCTGTTGCGATTTTTTCATTGCGCTTCGAGTTTGGGAGAGCCGCCGTCAGACATCCAGCGGGCATCCTGAGCGCCGCACACATTGCGAGACGGCCCGCCGCTTCCGATTGCTCAATCTGGGTTGCGTGCGCTACCCCCCCCTTTGCGTTACCCCCCCTTTGCGGCAGGCCGAATGATGATGATGATGATGATGATGATGATGATGATGATGATGATGATGATGATGATGATGATGATGATGATGATGATGATGATGACGATGATGATGATGATGATGATGCTGATGCTGATGCTGATGCTGCTGCTGATGATGATGATTATGCTGATGATGATGATGATGATGATGATGGTGATGATGATGCTGATGGTGGTGGTGATGCTGCTTGTGATGGTGCTGATGTTGTTGATGGTGCTGAGGAGGAAGAGTTGGAGGAGGAGGAGGAGAAGGATGCGGAGGAGGAGGAGGACGAACCGGCCCAGTGGTCAGCGATGAGTCTTGGAATCAGTAGCCCAGCAACGACGGCGGTCGCCAAATGCTGGCATCACCACCAAACGCCAGCCAAGCAAACGCATAGGAAGGGACATATGTCTACATAAGCGTTAATGTAGAATACATCGTGTCGCAAGTGTTCTTGAGCAGAACAGAGGTCTCAAGGAAATCGTGCGACGATTTCCCGACGGAAGACGACACTCCTTACGCGCATGGTCGACTCCAGCCCGAAGGAACGCATGTTAGCTGCCTGCGGCAAGTCCTGCCGCCGTGCCAACCCAGTACTCACGGTGGCGATTGTTCGATGGGGTGGGAGAGGCCGTCACGTGCGACACCTCGTGTCCCGAGGCTTGGGGAAGCCGCGATGAGCTTGAGGCGGAAGACAAAGGCGATGAGGAGGAGGAAGAGGAGGAGGAGGAGGTGGAGGAGGAGGAGGAAGACAACGATGAAGATGATAGTGAGGATGACGATGAGGATCAGGATGGCCATGATGAGGAGGATGAGGATGAAGACGAGGATAAGGATGGGGATGACGTCGAGGATCAGGGGGAGGGGCAGGATGAGGAGGAGGAGGATGAGGAGGTGGGGCAGGAGGAGGAGGAGGAGGAGGAAGACAACGATGATCATGATAATTAGGATGATGATGATCAGGATGAGCATGATGAGGAGGATGAGGATGAGGATGAGGATGAGGGGAGGGGAATGAGGAGGAGGATGAGGGGGGATCGGGGAAGGAGGAGGAAGAGGAGGAGGAGGCTGAGGAGGAGGAAGAGGAGGAGGAGGGGGGGGAGGAGGAGGAGGAGGAATAGGAGGAGGAGGCGGAGGAGGAGGGGGAGGACGAGGAGGAGGAGGAAGAAGATGAGGAGGAGGGGGGGGAGCAGGAGGAGGAGGCGGAGGAGGAGGGGGAGGAGGAGGAGGAGGAGGAGGAGGAGGAGGAGCAGGAGGAGGAGGAGGCGGAGGAAGAGGAGGAGGAGGAGGAGGAGTCATAGAATGGTCGCTCTATGTGACACCTTTCGTATTCATGCCTTCGGGATCTCTGATTGAGCTCATATGGGTCGTCTTCGTGTTTTCTTGGGCTCCTGTGGTGCAGTCTTGCTGACTCCCTGGGGCGGTATTGTGGCCCTCTTGGGCCGTCTCGGGGCCCTCTTAGGCCGTCTTGAGACTCTTGGGCTGTCGTGGGGCCCTCGAGGCCGCATGGGGGTGTCTTGGGGCCATCTTTGGCCGTCGAAGGGCTTTGTATAGCCATCTTGGGTCTCTCCGGAGGCCCCCGTCTCGGGGCCGTCGTGGAGGATTTTTGGGCTATCGTGGGGTGCTTTGGGCGGTCTCGGAACTCGTTTGTAGGCCTCTCGGGCTGTCTTGGGGCTTTTTTCGGAAGCTTTCTGGACCGTGTTGCTCTGACAGAAGCCCGAAAAGGCGAGACAACTAAACTCATACCGAAACCAAAGAAAGAAAAAACGTATTGTTGTGGTTTCTTCGGGCCGTATTAAGGGTCCTCGTGTGGCCGTCTTCAGGCTATCTCGGGCCGCCTTTTGGCCATCTCGGGCTGTCTTGTAGGCACATTTGGCCTTCCGCGGCTTTGGTTGCCTGCTTGGGCCGTCTTGGAAGCACGGGAGCGTGGATGTACCTCGTTGCAAGATCATCGACCTGGGATGGGATAACCAGAGGGGTCCGGGCGTTCGCGGCGGCGAGCGCGGCGGCCACAAAAAGGGGGCAGGTTTTTGTTAAGGAGGGACATGGCTGCCAGGGGTCGCGCGGCGGGTCATTCGGCCGTTGTCCAGTTCATTGGCAATCCTCACCATGTAGAGCACGTGGGGCACAGCGGGAGTCATCGGGCTCCCCCCGCCGTTTTTGAAGTGAGGGCGCGAGGGGTTGGGGGGGGATGAAGAGGGCGTGTGAAGGCGGTGATGAGGGTTATGATGGTAGGCGCCCCAGCCATTCACAGTCTGGCAAGTGCGCCCCAGGATGCGTTCGCTTCGAGTGGAACTCGCGCGCCAGAGGGCAGCGCCCTGCGCGACCCGCCACCCGTTGCGTTGCGCAGCTGGTGCTTCCAGCGCAACAGGGGCGCAGGGCAATTGGGTCGCGCTCGCTCGTTCGAGCTGTCCGCCTCGGGCCTTGCCCGGCCCCCCGCGAAAGCCCCCTACTCATGCTCGTCGCGTCCCCCGCTCCGCCCCCCCCCCGCCAGGCCCAATTATTTCGCGCGCTGCCCCCGGCGCCCCGAAGAGTCCGCAATAGGTAGGGGCAGTGAAATCGCCCTCCGCGCATGCCACCCCTGGCAAACAGGGGTCGCCAAATCCCGCTTCGCGCGCGGGGCGCTGGCGCCCAGGCGCCGCGAGCAATCCGAGCAGGCTTCGTCGTTCCAGCGCAGGCGGTCGCGGTCCAGGCGCAGCGGCCGCGAAACAGGGGCGATGTTTTTGTCAAGGGCGGGCGCCGGCGATAGGGTTCGCGCGGGGGGCGGCGTTTGTTATTCATCGGCAACCCCCGCCGTGCAACGCGCGCGCGGGGCGCGGCGGGAGTCTGCGGCCCTTGGCGGCGCCCTGGAACGCGCGACATCGCGCGTTCGTTTGGTTGAGGACGTGCGGGGGATGCGGGGGCGGTGGGGATGGGGGGGAGGTGGGGCGGGGGGTTGGGTGGGGCGGGGCGGGGTGGGGTGGGGTGTGCGTGCGTGTGTGTGTGTGTGTGTGTGTGTGTGTGTGTGTGTGTGTGTGTGTGTGTGTGTGTGTGTGTGTGCGTGCGTGCGTGCGTGTGTGCGTGTGTGTGTGCGCGTGCGCGTGTGTGTGTGTGTGTGTGTGTATTGGGGGGGAATGGCGAGAAGGGTGCTCGACGTCGCGGCCGGGCCCCGTCGGGCAATCGCGCCGCGGCAAACGATCGTTTCGAGTGGAAGGCGCGCGTCAAGGCGGCACCCCCCCGTGCATGTGGCAAACTGCCCATTGTGCCGCGTCCCTTTTTCCAATGCAAATGGTTCGTGGGGCAATGGGGGGGGGCGCCTGCTCGCTCGAGCCGCATGTCTTGACCCTCGCCCCCCGCCCCCCCCCTTCTTTCCCCCCTTCAGAAAACAAACAAAACTTCATGCTCATGGTCGTCGTGCGTTCGCCCCGGCTCGAACTATCATGTTCGCTGCTTCCAGTGCTTCCATGGGTCCGAAGGGGGGGGGGGGCAGGGGGGGCGGGCGGGTGAGCGGGGCGGGCGGGTGGAAGGGGGGGGATCACCCGTGAAATCAGGGGTCGCCGATTTCTGCCTTGCGCGCGGGACGAAGCGGGGCTCTGGCATGCGGTCGTCGCAGAACGTCCACGTGGACATGTTCAGTCTATGTCGGCACCCGAGGCTCTTGTGGGTCGACTTGAAGTCGCCCATGACAGGTTTGGTCGCACGCCGGTTTCGTTCGGCGCCCTCCCCCTCCCCCTGTTCAGTGCCCAACCGCATTTGGCGCATGTTCCTCGCCCCCACTTCCTCTTCATGTGCCCCTCCCCCCCTGTGCCGCCTGCGATTGCGGGGGCGGGGGCGGGCGGGGTTGGGCGCGAGAGTCATTGCCCGCGTCCCGGTTTGCTTTCGCGCTTCCCGCCCCCGCGCGGGGACGCCGCCTCTGCGCTTTGGCGCTCGAGGCGCCCGGAGTTTCATAAAAAATGCACCGCCCCCCTTTTCCCTTCCCGACTCCGCCTCGGGGTGAGGATGAGGAGAAGGGGTCGGGGCGAGGGGGGGGGGCGGCGGCGCAGGGCGGGGGGCGATGACAGCGAGGACGAGGCAAGGAATGATGTGGAAGGGGGGAGGTCGAGCAGGGAGACAGGGCGACGCCAGGGGCGAAAGACAGCGGGAATGACAGCGACAGCGCCGAGCGGGATGGGGATGGGGGCGACGCGGGCGACGAGCAGGGAATTCTAAACGCTTCGCGCGACGCCACCAGCTCATCCAGCAACGATGCCCAGACGAGTTGCACTGGTTAGGGAAAGAGGGGGGCGCGCAGAAGAACCAAAGGACCGCCGTGCTCCTTAAAAAGGGGGGGAAGGGGATCGGGGAAGGACGAGATGGAGGAGGTAGGGATGAGGGAGGGAAGGGGGGGGGGGGGGGGCGGGGAAGTGGAGGGGGGCGAGGAGGGGTAGGGGGGTGAACGACCAGAGAGGATTTGTTTTTTCCAGTGCGCCGCTGCCAACCAAACTCCAGAGTGCAAGAGATGCAGGGGTTGCCAAACGACCAGAGAGGAGGAGGAGGAGGAGGGGGAGGGGGAGGAGGAGGAGGAGGAGGAGGAGGAGGAATCGGTAGGACAGTATCGAGGAAGCGGGGGGCGAGCAAAAAGGCCAAAGGCCCTTTGGATGCCTTTTCGGGGTGTCTTCGGATGTCTCTTGGAAGCTCCCCGGGGGCCTTTTGGGGCATCTTGGGGGGCCTCTTGGCGGCCCAGGGGCTTGGGTGCCTCGGGGAACCTTGTGGAAGTCTCTTGGGGGCCTCTTGGGGGGCCCTTTCGGGGTCTCTTGGGGGTCTCTTGGGGGCCTCTTCGGAGCATCTTCGGGCCTCCCGGGCGCCTGGTCGGGCAATCTTGGAAGAGATGGATCGAAGGAAGGGGGGGGGGTCCTAAATTATCGCTGCCTCATGGATAGCCCGCCTCTGGGGCCACTTTTGCGGGCGCTTTTTTTTTTTTTTTTTTTTTTTTTTTTTTGTTTTTTTTTTTTGGTTTTTTTTTTTTTTTTTTTTTTGTTTTTTTAGTTTTTCTTTTTTTTTTTTTTTATTGTTTTTTTTTTTTTTTTCTGTTTTTTTTTTTTTTTTTTTTTTTTTTTTTTTTGTTTTTTTTTTTTTTTTTTTTTATTGTTTTTTTTTTGTCGGTTTTTTTTTGGTTTTTTTGTTTTTTTTTTTTTTCTATTTTTGTTTTTTTTGTTTTTTGTTTTTTTTTTTTTTTTTTTTTTTTTTTTTTATTTTTTTTTTTTGGTTTTTTTTGGAGCGCTCTTGGAGCCCTCTTGGGCCTCTTTTGGCGCTCTCTTGGGCCCTCCAGGAGTCATATTGGGCCACGGGGGGCAATCGAGAGCAAGAGAGCGGGAAGACAAACAACGCGTCGATTTTCGGTAGGTGCTTGATGCTGGCGCCCTGGGGCGTCCTGGAGGGGAGGGGCTTCGTGGTCATTTGGATCAGTCTTGGGGCGATATGGGGGCCTCTTGGAGCATGTTGGGAGCCATGTTGAGCTATCGCGGGCTATCTTGAGCCATCTTGGAAGTCATCTTGGGCTCCCTGAGGCGCTCTGAGAGCTATCCTGGGCCATCTTGGAAGCTCCAGTGGGTCGCGAGTCCAGTTCCAGGGGGGAAGTGTTTGGGGGAGTTGTGAACCCCTCACCGAGGGGTAGGAGGGGAAGCTGGGAGAGGAAATGCCTTAATCCAGTCACTCCCAGAGGGCTCGTGGGACTTCGAAACCTTGCGCTCGTTTGGAGGGGCGGCTGGTTCTCTCTCTTGGCCACTGCGGCGCGTGCAATGAATCGTTGACGGAACCGTTGTGTGTCGTTCGACTGCCCTGTAAGAAAGAGCCCGCGAATTGGGGGCGTGGTATTTCCCTTTGCTGCGCCGCCGCCGCCGCTGCCCCTCGTCCGCTCACGCCCCCGCCCGCCCCCCGTCGACCCAAGAAAAAAAGGAGGGAAGATGGAGAGAATGGGGGGGAGATGCGGACTCCATCTTCTGATCGACGTCATCCAACATGCCCCCCTTCGGGGGGGAGGGGGGCGCGAAAACCGCCCGAGGCCCACGAGAGGGCCCCCAAGCGAGCCCCATGACGGCCCAGGGAGGCCCCGACGCGGCCCAAGACGCCCCCGCGACGGCGCACGAAAGCCCGAAGATGCAGCCCGCGAGAAGTGATTTGAGCAAGATTCGGAAGCTTTTCCTTCCAAATTGTCTTCCAGATCTCCCAAAGTCCTCCCAGGAGACGCCAGAAGAGTTCCCGAGAGGTTCCCAACCGACCGCTAGAGGCCCCCTTGCATTGCCCCTAGGGGGCCCCGAGACGCCCCCAAGAGGTAGTATCAAATATACTTTCAGGAGGAAGGGCCGTGTCAAGTTTTCGGAAGCTCGTCAAGAAGCAGCTTGTAAAACTAATTGGACCATCGATGTTTGTTTTGCAGTCGGGGGCCTCATGGGCGCCCCTTGCAGCCTTCTCGGGCGGGCGCCATTTTCGGCCATCTTGTGGCCTTTTTGTGTCGTCCCGAGGTTTTCTCGGGCAGTCTTGCGGCCGTATTGGGGGCTTTCGGGGCCGTCTTGGGGCGAGCTTCGTTATGCTCGGGCGGCGTGTGCTTCTTTTGGGGCCGATTGGATGCCGAAGAGGGCGCCAGGGGGCGCAGTCCGATGGGGGCGGTTTTGCAAGCACGCGTGAAACGAGAGGGTCGGCTTAACCACAAAATTTAACACCAGCTGTTCAACAGAGGGCCACTCCAATACGCACAATCCGCGCAGGCACAGTGGCGGATAACAGTATTTCGCGTCATGACATATTCAAAACATCACAAAATACAGCATTGCGTTGCATTGCGCCGCGTCGCTCCGCATTGCACTGCGTTGCCTTGGGACTTCCCTGGGGGTCCGTCTTGGCGCGCGGCCTGAGCGACGTATCCGGGCGTTCGCGTGGGCGTTTCTGCGGCCCGAGCGAGATTCGAGGCTTGCGCGAGACACGACGCGTGAGAGTGACTTTTCGCTGGTGGCCTTTGGTGAGCGGCTTTCTGGTCCTCGGTGGGGGGCCCTCGTCGCCGCGGCCGGACGCAGCTCGAGAAACGAGTCAGTTTGGGCCCCGGGAGGGGTGCGGTGACCGATTTTGAGCGAAAATGTGCGCACCAAAGGTCGCTCCTGCCAGAGGTCATCACTCTTGCGTGGAGACGACTCAGGCCTGTTCCGCGGCGCGCGCGGGGCGTCGAGTGGCGGCGTTCACGATGGGGGGGGCGAGGGGGGGGGGGCGGGCCAGGGGGCAGCTACACGCATGTTTTTTACATGAACAACTTGCCTCTTGGCGCGCCCCCGCCGGCCCGTCCAGAAACGGCGCCGAGGGCGTCATGTTTGGAACAGAAAACAGGCAAGCAGAAGGGGTGGGACCGTATATTCGGTGGCAGCCGTTTCTCTCGAAGAGGGGGGACGAGGAGTAGGAGTAGGGTCAGGAGCAGGGATGAAGGGGGTGTGGGAGGGGCGGGGGAGCGGCGGGAGGACGAAATGCGGGAGATGCGCGGAGGGGGGGAGGGTGGGGTGTGGGGGGGGGCGGGCGGGGGGGGGGGGAAGGGGGGGCGGGGAATTAAGGGGGAGGGGGGGGGAGCGGCGGGAGGAGGATGGTGGAAATGGTGGGGGGGGGTCGGGGAACGGGAAGCGGCAGGGGCGGCAGGGGGTGGGGAAGACGAAAGGGGGAAGAGGCTGGGCGGGGGGAGGAGGAGGGAGGAGGAGGGACGTAAAGGGAGGAGGAACGGGGAGGAAGGAGAAGGAGGGAGTAGGAGGGAGGAAGAGGGAGGAGGGAGGAGGGATGGGGGGGCGGGGGGGCGAGGAGGAGAAGGGCGAGGAGGAGGAGGGGGAATGGGCGGACGAAGGGAGAGGATGGCGAGTACAAGGGACGGGGCCCTTGGATTCCATAGCTCTGAAGCGTAGGGCCCTCGGCTTTGGACCTGGCGGCCCACTCGCGTTCAATGTCCCGGTCGGCGGCTTTGAAATCCGGGGCCAAGGGGTCCGGGGCCGAGGGGCCCGAACCCTTGGAGTTTATCGTCTTGGGTTCAAGGTTGATGCATCCATAGCCCGTGAATCCTTAGTTTGGCAATCTCGCGCGTCGGAGCCCAAGGTCAGCGCGACCTGTGGGCCTTGTGGGCCTCGGGGGCCTGTGGGATTCATGGGGCATGTCAGAGTGAGGGGGCCGAACGGTCATTCACTGTCCCTGGGTGCGTGGCTGAAGTGAAATTCCGCGGTGCGGATTCTCGTTGTTGTTGTTGTTGTTGTTGTTGTTGTTGTTTTTGTTGTTGTTGTTGTTGTTGTGTTTGTTGTTGTTGTTTGTTGTCGTTTGTTGTTGTTTGTTGTTGTTTGTTGTTGTTTGTTGTTGTTTGTTGTTGTTTGTTGTTTGTTGTTTGTTGTTTGTTTGTTGGTTGTTTGTTTGTTGTTTGTTTGTTGTTTGTTTGTTTGTTTGTTTGTTATGTTTTTGTTTGTGTGTTTTTTTTGTTTGTTTGTTTGTTGGTTTGTTGTTGTTTGTTGTTTGTTGTTTGGTTGTTTGTTGTTTGTGGTTTGTTGTTTGTTGTTGTTTGTGTTGTTTGGTGTTGTTGGTTGTTGTTCGTCGTCCCACCCGCCAACCCGCCCCCCGCGACCCTCCCGCCCGACCCACCCGCGACGCCCCGCGACCACCGCGACCCGCCGCGACCCTGCCCGCGATCCACCCGCGACCAACCGCGACCCACCCGCGACCCACCCAGCGACCCCCACCCGCCATCACCCCGCGACCCACCCCGCGACCCACCGCGACAACCCGCGCCCACCAGCGACCCACCCGCGACCCACCCCGCGACCCACCACCGGACCCACCCCGCGACCACCGCGACCCACCCCGCCGACCACCCCGCGGACCTCCACCCCGCGACCCACCCCGCGACCCGCCCGCGACCCACCGCGACCACCCCGCGACCCGCCGCGAACCCACCGCGACCCACCCCGCGACCCACCCGCGACCCACCTTCGACCCAAACCACGTTGAAGGTACAAACCATCATTTTCGGCGCCTTCGGCTGGTTTTTTTACATTCCTTCCAGGTGAGGGGCCCGCGACCCACCCCGTGACCAACTCGCGACCAACCCGCGATCCGAACCACGTTCAAGGTACAAACTACATTTTTCGGCGCTTGCGGCGGGCATCTTTTGCATTCGTTCCCGGTGGAGAACCCGCGGCCCACCCGCGACCCAAACCACGTTCAGTGTACAAACCAATGTTTGTAGGCGCCTGCGGCGGGTTGCTTCTTGCATTCCTTCCATGTGTAGGTGGAGAGCCCGCGACCCACCCGCGACCTAAACTACGTTCACTGAACAAACCAATTCCGCACAAACGCGGCGGCGGATGTTCGCATGCCGTCTGAGCCCGCAAGGACGGACCTCTTCAAGCCCCGCGCATCCACACCAGCCCGTCCAGCAATTTTGCCCTGGCGAGTTGCCTTGATCAGAGAAGGCGGGAAACATAAAGTGGAAAAGAGGACTGCGTTGCAGTTATATTGGGAAAGGAGGGGGAGGCACGAGGCGTAAACAGGGGACGAGGAGAACGCGGCAGAAGAGAGGATGTAAGGATAATGTGGAGAGAGAAAAGGAGGAGGAGCAGGAGGACGAGGAGGGGGAGGAGGGGGAGGAGGGGAAGGAGGAGGACGAGGAGGGGGAGGAGGGGGAGGATGATGATGGTGGACGACAATGGGAGGACGATGATGGAGGCCGATGAGGGGGAGGACGACAATGGGAGGACGATAATGAAAGGACGAGGGGGGGAGAGGGAGGACGAGGAAAAACAGGAGGAGGAGGGAGGAGGAGGGGGAGGAGGACGACGACGACGATGAGGACGAGGACGAGGAAGAGGACGAGGAAGAGGAGGAGGAGGAGGACGAGGAGGAGGAGGAGGAGGAGGAGGAGAAGATCGCCATCGACAGGGAAGGTGGGGGCCACGAGGTCCGCCGGCTCGACGACGCCCGCGTCGCCCGCGCCCGCCCCTTCACTCTTATCCGCAATTGCGGGGTGCTGCGTATGATTTGGGTGGCCTGTGAGACTTGTGGTGCTTTTGCGAATTGTCGGGCCTGTGGCGCCGGTGGGGCACACTCGATGTGCGGCGCTGGTGCGACATGTGGGACCACGTGTGATTCTGGGACCTGCGGGGCGTGTGCGGTCCATGGTGTTTGTGGAACCTGTGGGGCCTGTGGGGTTTGCGGAGCCTGTGTGGCTTGTGGGTCCTCGGGGTCTTGTGGGATCCTGAGTGGTTTCTGGGGCCTGGGGGGCCTGTGCGTTATGTGGGACTTCTGGGGCCCACGACACCGTCCCCCCAGGCCGCCCCCCCACACTCTGATGAATCCAGGGCCCGATTATTATCAATTCTCGGTACCAGAATTGACAATTCTCGGACCGAAAATAACTTGTGTTTGGCAGACGAACCACTTTAGTAAAGCGGGCGCGCCACTTTACTAAAGCGGGCACGCCACTTTAGTAAAGTGGACGAAAAGGGTTCGTTTGCTGTAAAATGCCAAGCGGCGCCACTTTAGTAAAGCGGCAGCGACACTTTACTAAAGCGGACAGGACACTTTACTAAAGCGGGCACGCCACTTTAGTAAAGCGGGAAAGCCTTTTTGGTAAAGCGGACAAGCCCACTTTAGTAAAGCGGAAATCCCACGTTAGACAAGCGGAAGAGGCATTTTTAGTACAGTGGGATTGCGCTCTCGCGGGCCGGGCGCGCGGAGCACGTTAGGACCAAAGGTTAGCCCCAGAGAATGTCAATGTGACGGGGGGGGCAACAGCGGCGGCGACGACGTCGTCGAGACGCCGCCCCCCCAGCGCGCGGGGGGCACGCGCGGCGGCGCGCGGAGGGGGGAGCGGACCCGAATTCCCAGGCGGGGGGAAAGCCTCCCAGGCCCCAGTACGAATCCCCAAACGCCCCGAAGAGCCCCGAGGGATCCCAACACCGCACAAACGGAGCCAACGTCGCACAAACGGAGACAGCACCGCACAAACGGAGCCAACACCGCACAGACGCAGCCACCACCGCACGAACGGGGCCAACACCGCACAAACGAAGCCAACACCGCACAAACGGAGCCAACACCGCACAAACGGGGCCAACACCGCACAAACGAAGCCAACACCGCACAAACGGAGCCAACACCGCACAAACGAAGCCAACGCCGCACGAACGGAGCCAACACCGCACAAACGGAGCCAACACCGCACGAACGGAGCCAACACCGCACAAACGGAGCCAACGCCGATCAAACGGAGCCCTCCTTCTTTTTATGTTCTCTTCACGATGATTGCGCTGGGACAAAGAAGGCGCAGTGCTCGTAGGAGGGCCGCCACTTTCCATGAACACCCTCGTCTCCTCGGCCGCCTCGTCGTGCCGCCCCCGTCCCCCGCGCCGCCAGCTTGAGCCGTAGGGGGCCTCGGCGACGGGTGCAAGTGCGATCGCAAATTGAACGGCCCCGGGGGAGGTTTGAGACCGAGCTTCGTGCTGTCACCCTGGGTAGCACGGTGGTCGCAGGCGGCCATCGCGGCCGACGCTCAAGGTCGGTCGGGGCAATCGCTGGGCAGATCGAGGCCGAGCTCTGGGTGATTCCCAGTGGCGCCGCTGGTTCCCTCCGCACGCAATGTCCTGACTTTAGTGGGAATGTTTGGGCTTGGACTGAGTTGGAACATGCGGCTTGGATCTCTGGGCAACTGGCTTGGAGTTCTTCCGACGCGGCGGAGGAGGGGGAGCGCGCTACAGACCCCCGGCGCGCGCGCGCGCGCGTCGGAGTTCTGTGTTGTCCACAATAGAAAAGTCGATATGCCACTCTAAAAACTGAATTCTAAATTTCTGTGGCTCTTTCAGGAGGCCGTCGGGCGCGTCGACTTCTCTATTGTGGGCGCTACAGACCCCCGACGCGCGCGCGCGCGCCTCGGAGTTCTGTGTTGTCCACAAAAGAAAAGCCGATATGCAAACCTAAAAATTGAATTCTAAAATTCTGCGGCTCTTTGAGGACCGACGGGCGCGTCGACTTCTCTTTTGTGGGCATTAGAGACCCCCGACGCGCGCGCGCGTCGGAGTCCTGTGTTGTCCACAATAGAAAAGTCGCATGCAGTCTAAAATCTGAATTCTAATTTTCTGAATTTCTGTGGCCTTTAAGGAGGCCTCGGGCGCGTTTCGACTTCTTATTTGTGGGGCTCTTTTTTTACAGACCCCGACGCGCTGGCGCGCTGCGCGCGCGCGCGCGCGCGTCGGAGTTCCGTGCTGTCCACACTAGAAGAGTCGGTATGCAGTTCTACAAACTGAGTTCTAAAATTCTGTGGCTCACTAAGGAGGCCGACGGGCGCGTCGACTTCTCTATTGTGGGCACTGCAGATTCCCGACACGCGCGCGCGCGCGCCGGAGTTCTTTGTTGTCCATAATAGAAAAGTCGATATGCAGTTCTACAAACTGAATTCTAAAATTATGTGGCTCTTTAAGGAGGCCGACGAGCGCGTCGACTGCTGTATTGTGGGCGCTACAGATCCCGACGCGCGCGCGTCGGATTTCTGTGTTGTCCACAAGAGAAAAGTTTATATGCAAACCTAAAAACTGAATTCTACATTTCTGTGGCTCTTTCAGGAGGCCGACGGGCGCGTCGACTTCTCTATTGTGGGCGCTGCAGACCCCCGGCGCGCGCGCGTCGGAGTTTTGCGTTGTCCACAATGGGAAAGTCGACATGCAAATTCAAAAACCGAATTCTAAATTTCTGTGGCTCTGTAAGGGGGCCGACGGGCGCGTCGACTTCTCTATTGTGAGCGCTGCAGACCCCCGCCGCGCGCGCGTCAGATTTCTGCGTTGTCCACAAGAGAAAAGTCGATATGCAAATCCAAAAACTGAATTTAAAATTTCTGCGGCTCTTTAAGGAGGCCGTCGGGCGCGTCGACTTCTCTATTGTGGGCGCTGCAGACCCCCGACGCGCGCGCGCTTGTCGGAGTTCTGCGTTGTGCACAAAAGAAAGCCGATGTGCAAATCTAAAAACTGAATTCTAAAATTCTGCGTCTCTTTAAGGGGGCCGACGGGCGCGTCGACTTCTCTATTGTGGGCGCTACAGACCCCCCCCGCGCGCGCGCGTCGGATGTCTGCGTTGTCCACATGAGGAAAGTCGATATGCAAATCAGAGTGAGGGGGCCAAACGGTCATTCACTGTCCCTGGGTGCGTGGCTGAAGTGGAATCCCGCGGCGCGGATTCTCGTTGTTGTTGTTTGTTGTTGTTGTTTGTTGTTGTTTGTTGTTGTTTGTTGTTTGTTGTTGTTGTTGTTGTTGTTGTTGTTGTTGTTGTTGTTGTTTGTTGTCGGCGTCCCGCCCGCAGCCCGCCCCGCGACTCGCCCGCGACCCCGCCCGCGACCCCGCCCGCGACCCACCCGCGACCCACCCGCGACCCACCCGCGACCCACCCCGCGACCCACCCCGCGACCCACCCCGCGACCCACCCCGCGACCCGCCCCGCGTCCCGCCCCGCGACCCACCCCGCGACCCGACCCCGCGACCCGCCCGCGACCCACCCGCGACCCACCCCGCGACCCACCCGCGACCCACCCCGCGACCCACCCCGCGACCCACCCCGCGACCCACCCGCAACCCACCCGACCCACCCGCGACCCACCCGCGACCCACCCGCGACCCCGCGACCCACCCGCGACCACCTTCGACCCTAACCACGTTGAAGGTACAAACCACAATTTTCGGCGCCTGCGGCGGTTTTTTTTTGCATCCTTCCAGGTGGAGAGCCCGCGACCCACCCCGTGACCAACTCGCGACCAACCCGCGATCCAAACCACGTTCAGGGTACAGACCACATTTTTCGGCGCCTGCGGCGGGCATCTTTTGCATTCGTTTCAGGTGAAGAGCCCGCGGGCCATCCGCGACCACGTTCAGGGTGCAAACTGCATTTTTCGGCGCCTGCGGCGGGTATCTTTTGCATCCGTTCCCGGTGGAGAGCCCGCGGGTGGCGACCCAAACCACGTTCAGTGGGCGAGCGAATTTTTGTTGGCGCCTGCGGCGGGTTGCTTTTGCATTCCTTCCAGGTGTAGGTGGAGAGCCCGCGACCCACCCGCGACCTAAACCACGTTCACTGAACAAACCAATGCCGCGCAAACGCGGCGGCGGATTTTCGCATGCCGTCTGAGCCCGCAAGGGCCTCTTCAAGCACCGCGCATCCACGCCAGCCCGCCCAGCAACTTTGCCCTGGCGAGTTGCCTTGATCAGAGAAGGCAGGAAGCATAAAGTAGAAAAAAGGACTGCGTTGTAGTTATCTTGGGAAAGGAGGGGGAGGCAGGAGGGGCAAACAGGGGGCGAGGAGAACGCGGCAGAGAGAGAGGATGCAAGGATAATGTGGAGAGAGAAAAGGAGGAGGAGCAGGAGGGCGAGGAGGGGGGGGGCGGGAAGGGGGAGGGCGAGGAGGGGGGGGATGGGGAGGACGATGGTGATGGACGACAATGGGAGGACGATGATGGAGGCCGATGAGGGGGAGGACGACGATGGGAGGACGATGATGAAAGGACGAGGGGGGGGGAGGGAGGACGAGGAAGAACAGGAGGGGGAGGAGGGAGGAGGAGGAGGGCGATGACGACGAGGACGAGGACGAGGAAGAGGAGGGGGGGGAGGGGGAGGAGGAGGAGGAGGAGGAGGAGATCGCCATCGACAGGGAAGGTGGGGGCCACGAGGTCCGCCGGCTCGACGACGCCCGCGTCGCCCGCGCCCGACCCCTCACTCTTATCCGCACTTGCGGGGTGCTGCGTCTAAAAACTGAATTCTACATTTCTGTGGCTCTTTAAGGAGGCCGACGGGCGCGTCGACTTCTCTATTGCGGGCGCTACAGACCCCCGACGCGCGCGCGCGCGCGCGTCGGAGTTCTTTGTTGTGCACAAGAGAAAAGTCGATATGCAATTCTTAAAACTGAATTCTAAAATTCTGTGGCTCTTTAAAGAGGCCGACGGGCGCGTCGACTTCTCTATTGTGGGCGCTACAGACCCCCGACGCGCGCGCGCGCGCGTCGGAGTTCTGTGTTGTCCACAATAGAAAAGTCGACATGGAAGTTTATAAACCGAATTCTAAATTTCTGTGGCTCTTTAAGGAGGCCGACGGGCGCGTCGACTTTTCTATTGTGGGCGCTACAGAACCCGCGCGCGCGTGTCGGAGGTCCATAGCAGGCTGGGTCCATCTGTCGGGCCGCCCTCCGTCGCCGTCGCGCCGCGCGCGGGGGGTGGGAAACAGGCTGTGTATCTGTCGCGGCCCCGCCGGTCGCTGTCGCACCGTTGGCCAGGCCGACATGCGCAGCTATGTGCAATCCATGTGTCTGGCCACCCCCCCGTCGCCGTCGCACCGCGCGGGGAGGTCCGGAAACAAACGAACTGTCTATCTGTCGCGGCCTCGGCGGCCGCTGTCGTGCCGTCGGCGAACGTGCCTGGTTACGTGCTGTGCATCTGTCTGGCCACCCGCCGTCGCCGTCGCACCGAAAATATTGCGCGCCACGCATGGTTGAACTTCGCTGTCCACGGCGCGCCCATCGCACATCGCACAACTTTATGCAATCATGTCTCAATAGTTCCGCGCGGCGGACAGATCGTTGTTGCGCATCCGTCCGCGACGGGCCCGTCGCCGCCGCATCGGGGAGATCAGAGTGGAAGGCGCCCCCTCATTAAATCTCGCCCACGGGGAATGCTAAATTGCGCCCATGGAGAAGATGAATCGCACCCGCTGCGAAAATCAATCGCACCCGCGGAAATGAATCGTGGTCGCGGAAAAACTGCATCGCGCCCACGGAAAAATAAACCGCGCCCGCGGAGAAAATAAATAGCACCCCCGGGGAAAATAAATCGCGCCCGCGGAGAAACAATCGCGCGAGGGGAGAACATAGATCTCGCCCGCGGCGAAGAAAACGCATTCACGGAACATTGAACCGCGCCCACGGAGAAAATCGATCGCGTCCACGGGGAAAATAAATCGCGCCCATGGAGGGAATAATTCGCGCACGCGGCTAAACACAACCGCGCCCGCTGAGTAACAAAAACAATAGCACCCAGGGGAATGAATTCGCGCCCGCGGGAAAATCGCCCGCGCGGAGAAAAAACAATCGCGCCTTCGGAGCAATAATCGCGCGCGCGAAGAAAATGCATCGCGCCCGCGGGGGGGGGGAACCGCGCCCGCGGAGCAAATCAACCACAACCACGGAGAAACTGATTTGCAGCCGCGGAGAAAATAAATCGCGCCCGCGGAGAAAATCAATCGCGCCCACGGGGAGAACGCACCCCTGGGGAAAATGCATCGCGCCCGCGGGGGATGTCCATCGCGCCCTTGGAGAGAATAGATCGCACCCATGGGGGAAATAGATCGCGCGCGCAGAGAAAAACATCGCACCCGTGGAGAGAAATTTCCCAAACGCAACCTCGCCTTCCTGCGAGGCGGGCGCCAGAGATGGGCATCTGCCCGATGCAATCGCGCCCGCACTTGGCGCCGCGCGCAAGCACGAGCGAACGGAACGGAACCTACGACCGCCGCGTTGGTAAGCGCCGCCCCGCGCGCGCGACAACCGCCATGTGCGTGCCCGACCCATCCTATAGCAATGACTGCTATAACAAGGACTGGCCCTTTCGAGATGACACATGGCGCGGTGACAGTTGCCCCCTCCCCCCCGCCCCCCCCTCCCCGCTCCGCCACCGCCCCGCCGCGCGCGCGCGCACGCGCGCAGACCGCGCGCCCCCGCCGCCCCCCCCCCCGCCACCACTTCGAGTGCGTACGTGCGCACACACACATACAAACACCCACACATGCGTGCACGCACATGCATGCATGCTTGCATGCACATACAACTATATACATACAAATGTGTGTGCGCGTGTATATACACATGTACGTCTGTGTATAAAACTACGTATCTCCCCAAACAACACCCGCACTTAGCACCGCGACCACGCATGCACACCGCCGCCGCCCACCCGCACACGCACGCGCACCACGCACACACGCGCAAACACGCCACGCACGCGCACACACGCACGCGCGCACGCGCGCACGCGCGCGCACGCACGCACACGCACACACACGCACACACACACACACACCCCAACACAACACACACGCACACCACCGCCACGCAAACCGCTCCCACAACGCGCACACACACACGCAGGGACGCGTGCACACCACCACAATACGCGCACGCACACACACGCACGGACACACGCGGGCACGCACACACACCCGCACACACACACACACACCTGCGCACCACCACCACCATCACCACACCGCCACCACCACGCACGCGCACACACGCACACACACACACACACACGCCCACCCACTCACCACACAGAGGCGCACGCGCGCACGCACCCGCACAAGCACGCATGCACACGCACGCACGCACACGCACACACACACACACATCAGGGACGTGCACTGGCACATGCACGCTCGCACATACACGCACAAACACGCGCGCGCACACACGCACGCGCATGCACGCACACGCACGCCCCTCACGCACACGCACACACACACACACACACACGCGCACAACGCATGCACGCACGCGCGCGCGCACGCACGCGCACTCCTCCCCACCACCACCGCGCCCCCCCCCATCACCATGTCCCCCCCCCCACCACTACCACCCACTTTCATTATCCAGGGAGCCGCGAGATCTCGTCTGGATCGCGTGGCGCACAACTCCGCTGGCTTACCCAGGAGCTTACAGAAGTTGCGACAGTTGCGCCGTTGACAGCCCCCCCCCCCCCCCCCTCGCAATGCAAAGGCTCGTGGTAAAGTCTTACCAGGCCCATGCTGCGTGTAACCCTGCCATGGTCTAGGCCATCCCTGCCTAGCTCAGCCGAGTCAGCCCAGTCTGAGCCAACTCGAATGCCATGGCAGATTTGGGCCCGATGTCCCAAGGGCCCCCGTCGCATGCTGGAGAAGACGGCCCCGTAAGCCCTGGGGTGGGGTGGGGTGGGGTGGGGTGGGGTGGGGTGGGGTGGGGTGGTGTGTGTGTGTGTGGTGTGTGTGTGTGTGTGTGTGTGTGTGTGTGTGTGTGTGTGTGTGTGTGTGTGTGTGTGCGTGTGTGTGTGTGTGTGTGTGTGTGTGTGTCGTTTTCGCGTATTCCACGCGGTAGTCATCGCAATCCCATCGCGGCGCTTTTCGTTCTTCCGTTCCCCTATCTGTTCCGCCCCGCCCCCGCTCGGCGATGGGCGCGCCGCCCAAAATTAATAATTTGCCGACGAAAAATTGTTAAGGATTTTCCAACATGGCCACTGGTGTTTTTTCCATCCCAGGTCGATGATCATGCAACCAGTACCGTTTTGTACGAGGGATTGTGGCTTCGGGGGCGCGGATTCATTGTTTGTAGATATGGGGGGTTGCGACCTGTCAGTGCGCGACGCGGCGCAAAAAAGGGCGACCCATTAAGATCGTCTTTGTGCAATGCGGTGCTCGGGCACGTCATGGCGCCCCTTGTAGAAAGGTGGCAGGACGAGTCACTTGGGATCCACATTTGGGTATTCTGCGGCATCACATGCATATATATATGTATATGCATACGCACACATGTGCATGCACATCTACATACATACACAGACACACATACACATATACATGTACATGTACATCTACAAATATGATACCGGAGCAAAAACCCAATCAGGGCTATAGGGCTAGGGGGCTATAGGGCTATAGGGCTATTGAGCTATAGGGCTATAGAGCTATAGGGCTATAGAGTTGTAGGGCTATAGGGCTATTGGGCTATTGGGCTATAGGGCTATAGGGCTATAGGGCTTAGGGCTATACGGCTATAGGGCACCCTTGGGCACCCCCAGGCACCCCCGGGCACGCCCGGGCACCAGGGCACCTGGGCACCCGGGCACCGGGGCACCCCCTGGGCACCGGGGCCCCGGGCACCCCTGGGCACCCGGGCACCCGGGCGTGCAGCGAAAATCGGCGACAAACCTAACCTAATCATATGATACCAGAGAAAAACCCTAGTCATAATCTTTGTAGGGCTGTAGGGCTATAGGGCTACAGGGCTATATGGGCTCTGTGGGCGCTATATGGGCTATATGGCTATATGGCTATATGGGTTATAGGGCCATGGGGCTATAGGGCTATAGGGCGATAGGGATATAGGGCTATAAGGCTATAGGGCTACAGGGCACCGGGCACCCGGGCACCCTGCACCCGGCACCCGGGCACCCACCCGGGAACTGGGCACCCGTTACCCCGGCACCCAGGCACCGGGGCACCCGGGCCCGGCCACCAAATCGGCGGCGAATCCAGGCACCCGGGCACCCGGGCACCCGGGCACCGGGGCACCCAGGCCCGGCCACCGAATCGGCGGCGAACCCGGGCACCTGGGCACCCGGGCACCGGGGCACCCGGGCCCGGCCACCGAATCGGCGGCACACCTCACCTACTGTTAAATCCGCTAGGACCCCTACAGAGGCAAGCTCTGATTGGGGAATGAATCCGCTAGGACCCCTACAGAGGCAAGCTCTGTTAGGGGACATATATATATATATATATATATATATATACACATAAAAACATATACACGCAGACGCATACATGTACACAAAAATAAATATAATATAATATATATACACATGCTTACACATGCTCATACATTGTGCATATACGTATACGTATACATGCAACTGCACATATCCATGTACACATACACATTGACATATACATGCACACTTACAGATACATAAACATTTACCTTCCATGCTCATATACAACAACTACATATACACATATGCAGACACATACATATGCATGTACACATTCACATACATACACATACATGTACTTTCACACAAGCAATTACACATATAAGTTGCATTTGCATACACATATGCATATACAAACAAATTTATATCACACATGTACATGAACACATGCTCATACATATACATATACATATACATATACATATACACATACATATACATATACATATACATAAACATAAACATATACATATACAAATACATATACATATACATATACACATACATACACATATACATATACATATACATTTACATATACCTATACCTATACCTATACATATACATATATGTATAATATACATATACATGTACATATGCATATACATATACAAATACATATACCTATACATCTACACATACATATACATATACATCTACACATACACATACACATACACATACATATACATATACATATACATCTACATATACATATACATTGCATATACATATACATATACACAAACATATACACATACATATACATATACATATACACATACATATACATATACATATATATATACACATATATATACACATACACATACACATACATATACATATACATATACATATACATATACATATACATATACATATACATATACATATACATATACATATACATATACATATACATGCGTACGAACACACACACACACACACGTCTATACATGTATTTAAATACGCATAGGTGCATCCTCTTCACGATTTGCAGACGATGTGCTTCTGGTCAGCTGCATGCTACCCCAGCTCTTGGAGATGCCAGAAGGTACTAACGAATGATGGTCTGGTCGAATATCCAGTCTAGCCTTGCCCGCCGGCGCGGCAAACCTGACAGCCCCAACGTCGCGGCTCACGACATGAGCATCGGAATTCTACACCACAGTTTTGCGATCTAATGTTTGTTGCAGAAGTATGTTTTGACTATTTTCTGCTCCAGCAGAACTAGCCAAACGCATTCGAACAGCATGGGCGACTTTCACATCCTACTGGCTGGATCCCACGAGCAAACAGTACCCTTCAAACTCCAGCTCCGTGTATTCCAAGGGACTCTTACCCCGACTGCGCTGTACAGGTGTGCTACTTGGGCACCCAGAAAACCACTCGAGCGACAATTACAGCAGAGTCAACGGCGCATGCTTCGTAGGATCGTGAATATTCCGGCAAGCCGTTTGAAGCGATCTCACAGCCCTTGGGACCACGTGCGAACCCTGCCCCCGCAGGTCCAGTATCGGACATTCCCGACCACCCACTGCTGGTTTATATCTGAGACCCGACCTGCAGGGACAGGGCTCAAACGTGGTTGTCTACAACCTCTTCGTTCCCCCCCTCCTCCGGATCTCTCTTGCATGACCGGTAAGGTGTCCAGAGAGCCGAAGCCGTCCGACGACGACGACGACACTGACGACGACGACTACGTACGATGAATAGTCCTGGGCGATCTACGTGCGACGCGCCACTCATCGAGCGTCGTGTGTCTTTGCGGTAGCACGGTGTTGAAGACTGGGTGACCACGCAACCCCGGGTAACCTGAAGACTCGGCGCATTAGTTTCTACACAAGCGAATTCACGATGGACCCAACAAACGTTACGATGGTATCCCCCCTGCACTGCGGCGCACGGCGCAAATCGCAGCCGCGGTGGACAAAAAGAGACGGTGGGACGACGATATCTGCACATTCGTCCAACAACGCCTCCTGGATCAAGATCGGCTGGTCGACACTGACAGTCGACGGAGGCACAGCGATATCAACGCTGTGATTTGGCTAACGGTTGCCATGGATGAGCAACTTTCGATGTCGTTGGACGTCCGTCCCGTCCTGTGCTTCCTCCTCTTCCTCCTCTGACTTCTGGTCGTCGTTTTCGACGTCCTTTTATTGTTCCTCATGCTCAGCCTCCGTGATTAGCCATTTTGGCTGAAGTTTCGGTCCAGGGCCGAGCCCAGAACCGCGCGAAAATCTCAGCCATGGGCGAGCCTGCAACCAAGAAGGCCAAGATCGAGCGTGTTTTTCTGTTCTCGTCGGAGTCTGTGAACGAGGGTCACCCAGACAAGCTCTGCGATCAGGTCTCCGATGCCGTGCTGGACTGCTGCTTGGCGGGCGATCCCAAGAGCAAGGTCGCCTGCGAGACCGCCACCAAGGACAACATGGTAATGGTCGCGGGTGAGATCACCACTCAGACAGCGATTGATTACGAGAAGGTCGTCCGCGGGGTGGTACAGAAAATCGGCTTCGACACCTACCTGGATGACCTGTCTAGCGTGGACAGCAAGGGTCTCAGCGACACCACGTGCGAGGTCCTGGTGCGCATCAACAAGCAGAGCCCAGACATCGCCGGCGGTGTGCACGTCGGCAAGGACGATATGGACGTCGGCGCAGGCGACCAGGGCATCATGTTCGGCTACGCCACCGACGAGACGGAGGACTGCATGCCGCTCACCCACTCGGTCGCAACCAAACTCGGGAAAAAACTGACGGACGTGCGTAAGGACGGCTCGCTCTGGTGGCTGCGCCCAGATGGCAAGACGCAGGTCACCATCGAGTATGTGCAGAAGGCCGATGGCTCTGTGGAGCCCCAGAAATTCCACACGATCGTCATTTCTACGCAGCACGCTGAGCCCTTGAAGGCCACGCGTACGAAGGAGTGCGCCGGCTACACGGGCGCAGAGATGACTGCGCCCAGCATGGAGGCTATGAACAAAGAGATCGTCGAAAAAGTGATCAAGAGCACCCTCTCAGAGATCAAGCTCAAGAGTGGTAAGCCTGCGCTCACCCTTTTCGGAGACCACACTCACCTGCACATCAACCCGTCGGGCAAGTTCATCATCGGTGGTCCCCAGGGTGATGCGGGCCTCACAGGTCGCAAGATCATCATCGATACCTACGGGGGCTGGGGCGCCCACGGTGGCGGCGCTTTCTCCGGCAAGGATCCGACCAAGGTGGACCGCTCGGCGGCGTACATCTGCCGCCAGATGGCCAAGTCTGTTGTGAAGAGCGGCCTGTGCAAGCGCGCACTGGTGCAGCTGTCCTACGCCATCGGCGTCGCGAAGCCGCTGTCGCTATTCCTAGAGACCTACGGCACCGAGCAGGGCAAGTTGTCGGCCGAGGACATCACCAACGTGCTCAAGATTGAGTTCGACTGCCGCCCTGGCGCCATAGCGGTGACGCTGGCCCTTCGCGAGCCCAAGTACCAAGAGACGGCGGCCTACTGCCACTTTGGCCGCGAGGCGTATACAAAGGATGGCAAGAAGTATTTCGAGTGGGAGAACGCCAAGGACGTCAAGAAGTACGCCTCGATGGATTCGGCGCAGGTCTCTGCGGCACTGAAGGCGAGCAACTACTTGACTAAGTGGGTGGATTGAGGCCTTTCGTGCTCCTGGTATCGTAATCTCGCATGTTCATGCGCTGCATGTGTTCGCAGTGCAAGTTTTGCGATTTCGGCACCACGCCCAGATCCACGAGCCCCTCACCCAAATGAGGAGCCTGTGCGTTGGGTTGGTTGACTCGTCAGACATGATGCAGCACTTGTATAGTTTCCCTCGCGGTCGAGCTGCCAGAGAAAAGGAGAATGCTGATCGCGACCCTCCTCATGCTTGTCTTCCTCTTCTTCCCACCCCCACCTCTTGGAGCCGCTAGAGGCACCGGCGGCCCCAGAAGCTTCATGAGGCCCCAGCAAGATCGAGAGAGCGCCAGGAGGGCCTGGCAGTCCCAGGAAACGGGTGGCCGCAACGAGGCCTCGAGTGGCCTTTCCGCCGAGACCGTGTGCGTGGGCGTGGGGGAGTGCGGAAGCCTCCAACGGGGGCCTGCCGAGTGCCGACGGTGCCGAGGATGGGAGTATACCCCCAAGGGGGTACGATCGAAGACGAAGAGGGCGGGTATACAGAGGTTTTGGGATCGACGTGCTGAATGGCACACGAGCAGATGGGATCGAGCTGTC
>CAUYUJ010019332.1:0-12500 GCA_963575745.1 Prorocentrum cordatum | reverse complement strand
ACCCCCACCTCCACCCCCATCCCCATCTTCATCCTCATCAACTCATCTTCAGGCTCATCCACATCTTCATCCTCCTCACCATCATCCTTCTGCCTCCTCCTCCTCCTCCTCCTCTTCCATCGTTTTTCCTTGTAACTAACTTCTCCCTGTCGCACCCCTAGGCCTGTTTTTAGGGCGGTCCGGGCGTTTCGCCTGAGACTTCCTCATCACTTATGACCCTGAAGCTTGGAAGGCGTTTCTTTATGTTCGGCGATGACGGGCGTCATGGGGGGGGGGGAGGGCGGGGGGGGGTATGACGTGACGCCCCCCCCCCCGCCGTGTGGTTCCGGCACCACAACCGCGCCCGCGCGCACGACGCGACGAGCGACGAGCGACGAGCGACGACGACGACGCGAGCAGCATGTAACTGGCGATCTGCCCATTGCGCCTGTGTGCACCACAACGCTCGCGTGCACCACACCGCGCGTGTGCACCATAGCGCCTGCGTACACCGCAACAGCTGTGTGCAACGCACCACCCGTGTATACCACAATACTTGGGAGCACTACATCGCCGGTGTACATACACCGCAGCAGCCATGTGCAACACACGCCTGTGTACACCACAGTGCTTGCGTGCACCGCAGCGCGTGTGCACGCCACAGCGCCTGTCTACACCACGGCATCCGTGTGCAACGCAGCGCTGGTGTACACAGTGCCTTGCGTGCATAGGACAGGTAGAAGGAGCATACAACGAATCGCCACGCCAGGAAAGTTCTGATAATCGAATGCGACGTTCTTCCCTCCTCCCTCCTCCTCAACCACTTCCTCCTCGTCCTCCTCGTCCTCCTGTTCCTCCTTCTTACCCCCTGTCGTGCGGCTTGGCGTTACAACGTACGTGCGCATCTCAGCGTGCACCGCAGAATGGTCGATTGAACAGGTCCAGTTGGTTCTCGGACGGCCAGTTTAGCTGGAGCTTCCTGGACGCAAATGGGAATTAGGGTGATGCGGGCGGAGTCGGGGGGACTCGTAGATTCCAGCGGCGCTCCTTTGTCCATGAGGATATGATTTTCATTGTTTTCTCTGGAATCCACACGCGCTCTATTGTGTCACAAGGGTTACTTCTGAAATTCTATACACAACAATGGTGCTGTGTTGCACACGGCTGATGTGGTGCACACAGGCGCCGTGGCGTACACGTGCACTGCAATGCACGCAGGCATTGTGGTGTACACTGGTGCAGTGTTGCGCACGGCTGATGTGGTGTACGGAGGCGCTGTGGTGTACACTGGAGCTGCTGTGCCCGCAGGCACGGTGGCACAAACTGACGCTGTGTTGCACGCGGCTGCTGTGGTGTACATCGGCGGTGTGGTGTACACAGGCGCTTGGTGCACGCGGGCACTGTGATGTACACAGACGTTGTGGTGCATATCGCCTCCTACATGTTCGTGCTACCCGTCCTCCGTCATTCCTAACCATTCCCAAACGCCGCCGGCGCGAAACGTGACGTCGTCGACCCTCTCCCCCCCCCAGATGATTGCCGTCATCGGCGCGGAGTTAAAAACAGGCTCCAGCCGCGTCCGCGCGCGCGACGACGATGAGCGACGAGCGACGAACCACGAGCGACGACGACGAACGACGACGACGACGACAACGACGACGACGACAACGACGACGACGCCTGCGGACCAGACACCTATGCGGATTCCTACGCGGACACCTGCGCGGATCCCAGTGCGCACGGCGGCAGTGCGCGGAGCGCACTGGGGGGGGGAGCGTTACGTCATGGGGGGGGGGAGGGGTGGCGGGGGCCATGACGCCCGTCATGCCCCAAACAATAAAGAAATGGCCTCTTGACAACGAACAACAGTTTCACATATGGAGGGCGGGTCGTTTTCAAAATGTGGCTCTCGCCTGAGCGCCGCGCATATTGAATTTAAACACTTGCAAGGGTTTCACTGACGGATGGCGGTTCCTTTTCGAAATGCGGCTCTCGCTGTAGCGCCGCTCACATTTGTTTTACACATTTGCAAGAGTTTCATGGATTTAGGGCGACCCGTTTTCAAAATGTGGCACTCGCCTTAGTGCCACGCACATTCGTTTCAAACATTCGCAAGGGTTTCACGGACTGAGGGTGGCTCCTTTTCAAAATGTGGCTCTCGCAAGAGCGCCGCGCACATTCTTTTTAAACATTCTCAGCAGTTTCACGGGTTCCCATGGTCTGCGTACCATTATTATCTTATTGTCCCTCTTCATATATAGATATGTGTATATAATGAAGGGTGTAGCAGTTCCGTTGAATCGCGGCGTTGAACTCCCAGAAATGGCTTTCTGGCACGATTTCGGATCGTCAAAACGCAACGATCAGGTTGATCCGTGGCGTTGGAATCCCGAGATCAATGTTTTGGCATGCTTCAGGGTCCTGAAACGGTTGTCTTCCAACGAGGCATTTCCCTCTGTGGAAATGAACCGTTGTAGGGGCCCATGACGAGGGAGTTTGGAGGGAAGGTTTATGCCAACATCGTTGATGACTCTTGGGTTTACACTGGTCCTCCTTCTCCGCTTCCTTTTCCTCCTTCTCGTTGTCATCATCATCATCATCATCAGCATCATCATCATCATCAGCATCATCATCGTCATCACCATCATCATCATCATCATCGTCCTCGTCCTCGTCCTCGCCCTCCTCCTGCTCCTCCCCCCCGTCCTTTCCCGAGCTCCCCCCTCTGCCGCACGGGCAGCTTTCGCACCCCGAGACGTGTCGGTACGGTGGGCTGGTTGCTTTCCCTCTCCAGCGCATATTTTTTCTTCGCCTCTTCCTGCTCCGCCTCCTCCTCCTCTTACCCTGGCACACTCGGCCGCGGACGCCGACGCGCAAACCCAGCGGTCAGGCCAAGTAGCACGCCAAGCTGCTGAAGGAAGGGTGGGTCCTGGCGGGCGAGCTGTGGCACACCACGGGGCGCTTCAGGATCCAGGCGAAGCCGCTGGCGGCCGCGGGCAAGTAGGTGCCGAGGACGCAGGCGCAGCAGGCGTTCGACACGATGGTGCATCAGCTCGCGGAGGAGCTGGAGGCCACCCGTGGACGAAGCCAGGAGGTGAAAAAAAATGAGGAGCTGCCGCGCAAACCCACCCCGTTCGAGGTCGTGGACCGCGAGATGACGGAGGCGGCGAACAAGCGACAGAGGAACCCATCTTCGTCGTCCAGCGACTGGGGCGCGAAGTGGAAGCGGCCCAACCGCTGGACCGCGGCGAAGCGGAAGGCGGCGCCGCCATGAAGGACGGCGGCGGGCTCGAGACGTTCCACTTCGTCCCGCAAGGGGGATATGTGGACATCACCAGGGCGGACGTCAGCACGCTGGAGATGGTCCTGGACGCTGCGGAGCTTGTGGAGTCGTCCGCAGATCAGGACGGGAAGGCGCCCACCGCCCCGCAAGGGGATCAGGGGCTCACCTTCAACACGCGGAGGGGGCCCGAGATCCACTCCATCGCGGACCAGGAGGTGGCTGGCGACGACGATGGCATCGACGCCTGGTACAAGGACGAACTGAAGGACGAGGTGCGAGCGGTGGTCGCTCGGGGCTTGGCTGCCGTGCCGCCGTTCCCCGTGCTGGGCGGCTGGGCCTGGCTGCGTGCCGCCAGCGAAGAGCTCTTCATGAAGCAGGAGGCGGCGCTGGCGGCCCGGCGCCTCCGGGATGACGTGGTGGTGCAGGTGCTGCGCGCCGAAGGCCAACCTGGCCTGCCCGCCATCAAGGAGGAGATCCTCGGCGCCCTGTCCATGGGTGACATCGCGGAGGAGGCCAAGCAGCATGGCGTCCCCATGCAGGGATTCATCGCGTGGCTCGTCGACTCCTACGGCGAGTCGGTGCGGGACTACACTCAGAGTTTGTAGAGGTTCTCGCTGGGCATCTCGTTCGGCCAGTTTGGCCGCGACGGCCTGCAGCGCTCCTCCGAGCTGCTGTGGGCCGTCATCGTGAGAGGTGGGGGGGACCACCCTTTTCTCCCCCGTTGGCCGTGGCGCTTCGGGGGGGCCCTGGTGGCTCCTTGGCGTGTGCGGCTCTTCTCTCCCGTCTCTGGGGAGGGAATGGCTGGTCTCGCCTGGAGGAGCGAACTTTTGGGTTCGTCGCTCCCGTTCGGGGGCCTGCTGGCTCCTGGGGTCGGGCCTGGTGCCTGGCTTGGGCCCTTTGGGCCTGCCGCCTATGGCCTTCGGGGGGTTCGGGTGTCTCTCCCGTGGGAGGCGGCGCTGCGGCCGCCGTGCCGGGCGAGCGTCGCCAGACGCTCGAGGTAGTCTTCAGTCTTCAGCCCCCTCTTCTTCCTCCCTCCTCCCTCTTCCTCCTCCTCCTCCTCCTCCTCCTCCTCCTCATCCCCCCTCCGCGCGTAGAGCGGATCTGGTCCTGCCCGTCTTGTTGTTCTGCGCAGGGCCAGAACCCGCGCCCTCGCTGGAGTCGTCGTGCAGGCGCGTGAGGCCTGCTCACGGCGCGAAAGCAAGTTTCTGTTAGCCCCCTGCACTATGACCTGTTCGTGAAAAGGGCTTCCTCCTCGTCCGCGGCCGTTCTAGGCTTTCCCGCCCCAGTGTCGACGCGGCCCGTGTCGGGTCCTCGGTCGCGCTCGCGTCCGCCACCGCTGCGAACAAACATGTAGTGAATGGCGTGCCTTCGCTCCCTCCCCGCTCCCTCCCTCACTTGACTGCTCGCCCCCTCCCGCCCTCGCTCTCTCCCTCCCTCCCCTCCCTCCATCCTCACGTCCACGTCTGCGTGTGCGCGCCCCTGCTCCTGCTTCTTCCCTGGTCCGCTGTTTGCCGCGTGTTCTTGTTGTCGGGCCGCCGTCCACCCTCTCAATTCGGTTCTGCCTTGCGCGGAGTGGGAGGAGGAGGACGAGGAGGAGGAGGAGGATGGGGGAGGAAGAGGAGGAAAACGAGGACGGGAACGAGAACGAGAACGAGGAGGAGGAGGTGGATGATGATTCTGACGATGATGATGGTGATGATGAGGGTGATGCGGATGAGGATGATGAGGATGATGCTGCGGTCGATGCTGATGATGATGATGTTGTTGCCGATGATGATTATATTCTGAATGGTGCGGCTGATGCTGCTATGGCTGATGATGGTTATGATGGATGATCATGGTGATGATGCTGCTGTTGATGATGATGCTGGTGCTGATGATGATGCTGCTGGTGCTGATGATGACGATGATGCTGATGATGATGGCGTTGCTGAAGATGCTGCTGCTGATGAAGATGAAGATGATTATGATGATGAGGATGAGGATGCGGATGAGGTTGATGAAGATGAGGTGAATGATAATGATGTTGATGATGATGATTCTGATGATGATGCTGCTGATGCTGCTGATGATGCTGATAATGATGATGCGGAGGATGAGGACAATGATGAACAAGTGGAAACGGAGGAACAGTTGAGAAGGAGGAGGTTCAGGATGAGTATGAGGATGATGATGCTGATTCTGATGATGATGATGATGATTATGATGAAGCTGATGCTGATGCTGATGATGACGATGAGGATGATACCAGTAATGGTGATGCTGATGCTGCTGATGATGATTATTAGTACGATGATCATGGTGATGGTGAGGCTGATGATGATAATGATGATGCTGATGCTGACGATGATGATGATTATTATGATAATGATGCGGATGATGATGATGATGATGATGATGGTGATGATGATGATGATGATGATGATGATGATGATGATGTTGATGTTGATGATGATGATGATGATGATGATGATGATGATGATGATGATCATGATGATGGGGTTGTGGTGATGCTGATGATGATGATGATGATGGTGATGATGATGATGATGATGATGATGCTGCAGCTGGTGATGCTGATGATGCTGCTGCTGATGCTGGTGATGATGAGGACGATGCTGCCGATGAGGATGATGCTGATGATGTTGCTGTTTTTTTGATGATGCTGCTGCTGTTTTTGCTGATGATGATGCTGCTAATTATGATGCTCATGATGATGGTGATGATGATGATAATGCTGAGGACGCGGCTGCTGTTGCTGCTGCTGGTCATGATGCGGATGATGCTGATGCTGCTGCTGCTGCTGGTGCTGATGATGCCGATGACAATGATGAAACTGCTGATGATGATGGTGATCATGAGGATCATGCTGATGATCATGCTGATGATCATGATTACCATGATGCTGATGCTAATGATGATGATGCTCATGCTGATGCTGATAATGCTGCTGATGATGCTGATGATGATGCTGATGATGCTGCTGATGCTGCTGCTGCTGCTGATGATGATGATGATGATGCCGATGGTGCTGCTGCTGATGATGATGCTGACGATGCTGATGATGCTGATGCTGCTGCTGATGATGATTATGAGGATGAGGATGAGGATGAGGATGAGGATGAGGTTTATGCTGATGAGGAGGATGATAATGATGTTGATGTTGATGTTGATGTGGATGGATGATGATGATGATGATGATGATGATGATGATGATGATGATGATGATGATGATGATGATGATAATGATGATAATGATAATGATGATGATGATGATGATGATGATGATGATGATGATGATGATGATGATGATGATGAGAAGGAGGAGGAGGAGGAGGTTGAGGAGGAGGAGGATCAGGAGGTGGAAGAGGAGGAGGATTAGGAGGAGGATGAGGAGGAGGAGGAGGAGGATGAGGGAGAGGACCATGAGGAGCAGCAGAGGAGGGGTGCGATCAGCAGAAGTCGGGCGCGGCGGCCGATTATGTGTCCGTATTTCGTTTCCACGGTGCGGTCTACCCCGCCCTTTCTGGCTCCTCGCCGCTGGGACCCTGAGTTCCCGAGCACTCGGCCTCGGGCCTCGGTTCCTGTTGGTCCTCTCGCCATGCTACGCCATGCCGTGACAGTTCCGTGAAGCGGTGCTATGCAGTGCCACTCCATGTTGCGATATGCTTTAGTGAGCCAAATGTTGCGACGCGTGCTACGCGATTCCTGACGTTTCGCGTATCCTCATTGGCCCACCGGAGTATTCCATCTGCGGAGACGGTGCCGCACGCTGGCTTGGCCGGGCTCGTGGCTCTTGCCCTTTCGTGGCTCGCGGTGGCAGCGATCTTGCGGTTGATTACGCGGTCCTGGAGTTGACCTGACGGATGGGTGTTTGCGTGCCGAACGCTCACGCCCCCTCTCGTACCAGCGGCCACTCTGTGACGTCTCAGCTGTGTGCAGTGGATTGACTTGGGTCAGCCTTACTACAAGTTCCAGCTGTTCGACAAGGGACGTTCGTCTCATACTCGGTTTGAGCGTGAGCCGCGGCTTGCCTTCTCTTTCTGTCTTGTCCTCTGGTTCCCGTCTTTCTCGCTTCGTTTCGTCTTTCTTGCTCTCCTCGTGTGTCGCTTGGTCTTTCGCTTCCGCTGCGTAGTTTTCGCCACCGTTGTGGCCCCCTTTTCCGCGTGCTGCCTGCGCTTGGCCTGCACTTTCGCGGCTTGTTCGTCGGCGCGCGGCTGCCCGCGTCGCTCGCGAGCAAACAGAGTACCCTCATCAGCTCATCCAGGAACGATCCTCAGGGACGACGACTACAGGAACCAATCATCAAGACCTTCGCGAGTCCTTCGCTTTGGGAGCCATTTGGAGGTCTCTTGGGGCCGTCGTCCACCTCTCGGGGCCATTTTGGGTGTATTTGGACTGTCTTGGTCCCTACGCCCCCCTTGTCGGAGGCCGAACGGTCATTTCTTGGGAGCTCTTGGGGCCGTCTTGAAGCCTTCTCGGGCCCCTCTTCTGGTAGCCTCGTTGATGTATATTGGATCAAGTTTGAGGGTTAAAAGCACGTCGGAAACGAAAGCGTTTCAACGCAAACATGATTGACATGTCACCGTCTTGGGTGGAGTTTACTTTGGCCACTCGGGGGGGCGTCCTTGGGGGGCTCCGTGGCCAATGGGCGACGCCTTGCGCATGCAGACATACGCTTGACCGTTTTTGCGGGGTGCGCGAAGAAATCGGCGACGCCCGCGCTCGATGCGCCCCGCGTCTTGGCCGTTATATGAAGGTCTGTGCGTGGCTTCTTTGCGAGGCGCGACTTCTTGGCGTTCTTTGGCACTTTCAAGTTTCCAGCTCAAGCTGGTGGCATTGCTGCTTGGATGCAGTCCGCATGTTCTCCCTCGGCATCCCCGCACCGACCCTCACGGTCTAAACGGGCCCCCTCTTTCTCCTCTCGTTTTCTGTCCTCTTCCGCTTTCGTGCCTCAATTCGCGTTCGGTGCATCCTGCCGCTCGCTTTGACAGGTGCTTGACTGTCTTGCGCCACCTGGCGCCCGCGGATTCACAACGTTTGCGAGACGCATCAGATGCCCGCCCCCCCTGCCTACGACCCCCGCGGCCGTTGGCTACTTCGCGACGGCCGCTCAGAGCTCTTGGTTCGGCGCGGTCCGCCTTAAACCTGAGGGGGCCCCGACCTCTTCACCGCGCGTGCATCAGACTTCTGGGGCCTGGGTGGGCCTTCCCAGTGGGCGGCAGGCCTGGGGGGAAAACAGGAGAGGCGGGCCTTTTCAGAAGGCTTGGAATGCCTCGTGCCTTTCGAGGCATGTTCATAGCTTTTTTTCCAAAGTCAGAGACGGCTTCTCAGATGGCGCGAGGGCTTCTGAAAACCTCAGCCGCCTTCTGAGACGGCCTGCCCTCCCTCACCCCCCTCCCTGCGCGGGCCTTCCCAAGGTTCCGCTAGTCATTGTTTTTTTGTGCGTCGATCGGTGTGCATCGCTTGGAGCTTTGCGATTCAGCCGCCGTGGCGCCCTTGAGTCGCGAGGAGGCGCCTGCTCCCTCCTTCACCGTAGAGTCTCTTCGTGCGATTCGGATTCCCGCCCCGTGGCCACAGTCATCAAAACGCTGTATGGATGCGCGGGAGTGTCGCTCCGTGATCTGTTTTGTTGCGTTCCACCGTGCTGCTTGGATCCCAGCGGCCGCCGACAGAAAAGGCTTGGATCCAAAGGACCCTGGTGCAGTCTGCACCTCAGTCGCGCCCTGGTGTGTCCCTCTCGGTTGCCCTGCATGTGCGACCTCCCCCGCGCAACCCGAGGTGTTTCACGCTCTAAGGGCCCTCCCGCCGCGCGCTGTCACCCCTCGTTTTTTTCGTCTCGTCCCTTCGGTTTTCCCGTCTCTTATCAGCGCCTTAACTTGCTTCGTTGTGTTTCTTTGTTGCGCTACCGCTGTTTGGATCCAGGCTGGCAGAAGTTGCTTGGATGTGCGGGAAAGTAGTAAACAGTTATTTTCATTCCCGCTTGCCCTCCCACTAAATACGCACCACCCGAGTGTCAGCATCGACAGGTGCCGCCATCGACAGCCAGTGGGAACCAACGCAGACTCCAGCCAGGTGCACGACGCCGGCGATGTCTGCCACGCGCGCCACTTGCGCCGAATGCCACATGCACCCAAACATGTCAAGCGCGCCAGGTGCGCCAGATGTACCATGTGCTCCACATTCGCCTCGTTTGCCACGTACTCCAACCGCGCCAGGTGCACCACGTGCGCGTCGCGCGCAGAGTGCGCCAGGTGCGCCAGCGCACGTCGCAGCACACATCGGGGAGTATGTCGACCCCCCACCATCTGTCACACAAACCGGAGTTTTTTGACGGCGGGGTCGCCAGCATATTGTGCGTGCGCCCGCAATCACTCGCGTGGGGGTGGGCCTGCGCACGGCGAGCAACATGGTGCCCCCCGCCGCCTTTATCAACACAAAGTGCTAAACTTTTGGTCTGCTGGTCGAGAGCGAGCCTCTTCCGGTTAAGAGCTAGGCGGGCCGCGCAAAACACTAATTGGGGAGACGGAGCAGGCCGGCGGGGCATCAGGCGGCCGGAGGGCGCGGGGTGCAGGCGGTGCTGAGGAGCTTGCGCAGGAAAAAAAAAGCCTTGGACAGGAGCTGGAGGCGAAGTCCTGGAGGGTGAACGGTGTGGTGTTGCCGTCGACGGCGCATCGAAAACACCATTCTCAAGTGCTGCGTGCGGATGGACGTGAACAGGTCGACGTCCAGGGGGAAGAAGTCCACCATGAAGGCGATGAGCAACGTTGTGCCACCAGAGGGTGAGGAGGGGCCCAGGAGATGAGGAGGACACAAAGTGCAAAACAAGTTGTTCTTCAGTTTCGGGCACATACTCATTCACAGGTATCCTGCCGATCTCGTGCGGCTCTGCCTGATGATGATCCAGATCGCCGCCCGTACTCCCTCGAGCTCTCACTCCACGTGGACGTCCTCGGGCTGGACGCGCTCGCCCTCGGCCTCGCATTCCCTTCTCCTCGGGTGCGCGGCGAGGCGAGGCCCTGGCGCATTCCGCCAGCAGTCCTGGAGGAGGAGGAGGAGGAGGGAGGAGGAGGAGGAGGAGGAGGAGGAGGAGGTCCAGCGCAAAATCGGCCAGCTTCATCTTACTGTGGCGCTGCTCGGCGGCCCGCCCAGGGCCGACAGGCAGAGGGGGCGGGCCTCTCCAGAAGACTCAGAGCTTTGTGGCCCTCGGCGAGGCTTTCGAAGTCTTCTCCGAACCCGCGGAGGGCTTCTGCGAAGGCCGGAGGGCTTGTGAGCAACCCCGCCGCCTTTGGGAAGGCCTGCGCCCTCAAGGATCCTCGTCGTTTAGGTTTCGGGTCACAGAGCGGGTCTCGGGCGGCTCTTCTGGACAATAAGTGCACCCGTGGAACGCTCTCGACGAGGTGCAGCCGCTGAAACGCATCCCGAGGCTGGAAGATCGCCGATTGATAATCGACGAGAAAGACCGGACACTCCGAACTTCGGCGCGCCGTTGAAATCCGCCAGTCTTCTCTGACGATTCCCTCGCCGCTCCCCAGGAATATGCCCAGTCCCTCTCGGCTCCGCGCGAGGCCGACTGCGAAAGAGTCTTGGCCGAACGGTGGAAGCTCGAGCGACCAAGTGGCCGCACACGGCTTGAGCCACGAGGGCGGCCGAGGACGAGAAGAGTGGGTCGGAGCCGGCTGGGGTCTGAGGTGGCCCAGCATTGGTTCCGGCGAGCAGGGAAGAGGGTTGCGGTCCGAGGTGCTGGGTTCGATACGTTTAGAAACATATGTTGTTTTCGGCCTCTAGGGGCCGGTTTTCGGGCCCCCGCCGATTTTAACTTCCCCCCCCCTCTTGATAGCTTTTCTCGGGGCCCAGCCAGCAAGGAGTGGGAAAGGCAGTGGAAGGAGGAGGAGGAGGAGAGGAATGCACAGAGGAGGGAAGGGACGACGTGGAGTCTGCTGCTGCTGCTGCGGAGGAGGAGGAGGAGGATGAGGAGGAGGAGGAGGAGGAGGAGGAGGAGGAGGAGCAAGTGGAGGAGCATTGATAGTTTTCAAGATTTGCAGGTTTTCCCATTTTTCCGCGCGGGCTCCAGGGACGAATGGTCGAGCGCATTCCGTCGCGCAGGTTCTTTGCGTGATGTGCGCGGTGCATTTTTCGCGCATCGGGGCGCCCTCGGAGATTCCAAACTGCATTCTGTTTTGCTCTGGGGGAGTCCGTGAGTCGCAGCTGCCGTGGTGCGACTATCGGGGTAACCCCTTCGAGCGCTGTTCGCGGGCGCAGGATCATGATGATGATGATGGTGGTGATGATAATGATGATGATGATGATGATGATGATGATGATGATGAGGATGAGGATGATGAGTATGCTGATGCTGATGATGATGATGCTGCTGAATATGGTGATGCTGTTGCTGATGATGATGCTGATAATGATGGTAATGATGATGGTGGTGGTGCTGGTGATGGTGATGATGAGGCTGATGATGTCGATGATGCTGATTATGAGAACGATGATGCTGAATATGGTGATGAGGATTACGATTACGATGGTGCTGCTGATGATGATGGTGCTGATGATGATGAAGATGATGATGGCGGTGATGATGCTGCTGATGACGATGATGATGGTGATGCTGACGATGATGGTGGTGCTTACGAGTATGATTATGGTGATGATGGTGCTGCTGATGGTGATGATGGTGGCGATGATGATGATGATGGTGATGATGATGATGATGACGATGATGATGATGATGTTGATGATGATGATGATGATGATGCTGCTGATGATGATGATGATGATGATGGTGATGATGTTGATGATGATGATGATGATTATGATGATGATGATGCTGCTGATGATGATGGTGCTGCTGATGATGATGATGATGATGATGATGATTGATGATGATGATGATGATGATGCTGATGATGATGATGATGATGGTGGGGTTGGTGTGATGATGAATGATGATTGATGATGATGATGATGATGCTGGATGATGATGATGATGATGATGATGACGATGATGATGAGATGATGAGATGATGATGATGATGATGATGATGACGAGATGATGCTGATGATGATGATGATGATGATGATGATGCTGATGATGAAGATGATGATGATGATTGCTGATGATGATGATGATGATGCTGATGATGCGATGATGATGATGATGATGATGATGATGATGATGATGATGATTGATGATGATGATGATGATGATGACTGATTGATGATGATGATT
>CAUYUJ010019331.1:141874-182200 GCA_963575745.1 Prorocentrum cordatum | reverse complement strand
GCCCCTTGGAGCCTGAGAGTTTCTGAGACCCTGGAGCCCCTGGGAGACCGCCCGCTCTGGCGCGCCCCTTCGCGCAGATCACGGGGTCTGGCGGTTTGGCCGAAGGCCTTCACATGGGGGGTCTGCTGAAGAGAGGGGTCAGGACTTAGGACGGACAATCGCGACCCCTCTCCTTGCATAGCGGCCCAGCGTGGTGCAATAATCGTGTATGTGTGTATGTGTGCATGTGGTATGTGTGTATGTGTGTATGTATGTCGTCGTCGTCGAAGCACCCGCCACCCCCTGCTGCTGCTACTACTGGATGGAGCTGGGATCGGAGGAAGTGGAGGAGAGAATGAGGAGGAGGAGGAGGAGGAGAAGGAGCAAGGAGGTTTTCTGAATCGCAGGTTGGATTTGGACGGCCCCTGCTTGAACTTCGGTAAGTGGTGGGAGTGGCCTCAGTATATTCGCGGTGAATTCGAGGTCTCTTGGTGGCCCAAAGCAACGACTCACTACAACAAGAAGCCCTTGGTTATAGAGACTGGGTGTTCTGGGGCGGATGCGCCTGTAAAGGCCCTCGCCATGCTGCTCGGGGAGGCTGGTGTTTTTCATCTCAGGAGCGCTGACAACGACGAGATGTGCGAGAATGTCATCATGGATAATTTCACTCCCAAGTGCTTCTACCGCGACGTGGCGGCCTTCACGAGTCCAGATGCCCACACTTGTGCCATGCATGTCGGCGAGTACTGTGGGATCTGCGATCCAGAGGTTGACATTGGAGTATATGGCTTCCCCTGCCGACCATACAGCAGGCAGAATCATGCGAACTACATGAGGATCCCACAGGATCAGATCGAAGATGAGGAGGCAACGCCCTTCATAGACCTGGTCGCGTATTTCCGTCGGAAGAGGGTGAAGGCGATCATTCTGGAGAACGTCGACTCCATCGCCCATGAGAAGTCTGGCAGCAATCAGTCTGACGCGCAGGATGAGCCACTAAAGAAGAAACAAAAGAAAAAAAACGCCTTACCCAAAGTATGCATCTGTCTTGGACGTTCTCATGCGGGGCGTTGTGGTCAAGGGCGGGATTGAGGTCCCCATCGGCCTCGAATCGATCGAAGGATATTCTTGGCTCCCCGTCGTGCAGCGGGCCGACTACTGGCAGCTCCCTCACATCAGGAAGAGGATCTACATCATCGGGCTGAGGAACGACATCGGCGGCGTGGAGCAACTGAAGAGCATCGAGGAGGCCTTGACACGCGTGAGCATTCAGAGGTCTGGGCACGTGAAAGACTTCATATCGGACCCAATGCCCAATTCGCCTATGATGCAAGAGATTGACGCCATACGCGACATCAGCAAGAGGATGCGCCCTGGCATGGGCAAAGCTGCCGAGCGTGCTTTCGACAGGAAGCGGATTCAGGAGGGCATCGTGGCGAGGAGTGCTAGGGGAGGGCAGCCATACACCATGATGCTGAACTTTGCGCAGCGCGAGATCCTCGGCACCAGGTCGTGCGAGATGCTTGACATCCTGTTCTTGATGCAGAAGAAGAACTTCGGCCAGTGGGAGGAGGACACAGTGATCGATCTCTCCCAAGCTCTCGAGCGCAAGTGCTTCAGCTACATCGGGTCTACTCCTGCTCCGACCACCAGCGCGACGCTCTATCACATGGGCCTCAAGCGCTTCTTGTACCCCCACGAGATGTTCCAGATCCAGGGGTGGAAGGCTGACGAGGTGAAGATCTCCCCGATAAAGGACTGGCAGGCCAGGACCCTCACAGGTAACACGATGAGCCTCCCATGTGTTGGTGTTGTGCTCGCTGCCGTGATCTCTGAGGTGCCTCTAGGGACTCGGTCGGGCCCTAAGGATTACACGAGCTTTCGATCCTCCCTCGGGTGAGTGAGTTATCGCTGAGCTGAAGCGCTGCGTGGCGCGTGCTAGCCTCCTGGCGATGAGCAGCGACAGATTTAGATCACCCCCTCACACAGCGAGAAGATGCGACAGCAGGAGGAGGAAACAGGAGGAGCTCGCTGGGCCCTGAGGGGGAGGACCTCGTACCTCGTACCTCTACTTTAGGTGTTTATTGTTTATTGTTTGCTCAGCTTTCTGAAAGTATGTGATGTAGATTGTAGATCTGATGATTGTATGCTGCATGCTGCACCTCGACTGGTCTGTGCGATCGGCAAGTAGAGAGTATACATATGCCCAGTGGCCCGGCCAGTATGTGTCGTGATTTCGCGCTGGCCTGGCTTAAGCTGGTCTGGCCTGGAGCGTCATCTTGCTGGGAACGAGCCGCTGGCATTGAAGGTTTTGTAACGATTAGGCGCTGGGGATGCATCTGGACCTCCCTTGGTTCCTTGATTAGCGTGGCTCCCAGTAGTGCAAGAAATGAGCGCGCGGGCGGGGGGTTAAAGGTGTAAAGGTGTGAATAATGCAGAATGCAGAATGCTAGACTGCTAGACTGCTAGAATGCTGGTGCAGAATAACTACACACAGAGGGAGGGGCGGTGGAGAAGAAAGGGATGGCGGGATGGCGGGATCATGCTGGGAGGAGTGAAAAGGTAAGAACCCAGCCCGAATGAACTGTACTACTGTACTGCTGTACTGCGCACTGGCGCTCCCTCCTTGCGGCTGCCACCCACTCTGGCCCAATGCTGCTGCTGCTGCCTCCCTCTATATTCTATATCTCATCCCCTCTCCTCCACCACCGTGGCCCCCTCCCTTCCTGGTTTAGGATTTTCTCATTTCGGGCGTATCCCGAATTTGTTTCTCGCAGGGTAATCTACCTCAACTGAACTGACTGAACTGACTAGACGACTGAACTGACTGACTGATCGCACCTATTAGAAGGACGTTTTATTTTCGGCGGCCGAGGAAGCAACCCATGGCGCAAACAATATAAGAGGGCGCAAGGCCGAGGGCGCAACGAAATGACGCAACTACCGAGAGGACATTGTATTCTGCATTCTCTTCAGCCGAGGGCGCAACCTATGGCGCAACCAATCCAAGGGCAGAATGGCAGAATGGCGTCTTATTCTAGGCGGCCATGCGCAACCTATGGCGCAACCAATCGCCAGTAGGCCAATAGAAGGACGTAGGACGTAGGACGTAGGACGTAGGATTCTCGGCGATCTCGGCGGCCAAGGGCAGAACGGCAGAACCTATGGCGCAACCAACAAGAGGACATTGGACATTGTTTAATTCTCGGCGGCCGAGGGCGCAACTTATGGCGGATGCAATGGGAGGCCAGGAGGACGTTTCATTCTCGGCGGCCAATGGCCAATGGCGCAACCTATGCTCGCGGTGTGGCTGCGCCCGATTTATACTTGCCCTTTGGGCTGGCTATTGGGCCCGAGAGGCGAGCTGTCTTGTGGTTATCTTCCTCCCTTTCTATCCAAAGCCATTATACTGGCTTCGAGGTGCAGCACTGCTGTGCTGAGGTTTCTTAGGCGTTGCAGAGGCACGCCGACATTTTCTGTTGCACCAGCGATCTGCAGACAACCTGCATGGATCATTTGGATCTGGGCAGCCTGCCCGCCAGCGACAGCGAGAATGAGGTCGAGGCCGCGAAGCCAGTCTCGGACGATAGCTGCGACAGCGAGGCTGAGAAGTCTGATGGCGAGCACGGTCCGACATGCCATTGCTTAGGGTGCAAGGCGGCAAGCACCAGTGAGTGCCCTGTGGCCAAGAGCAAGGGCACAACGACCAGGATCATCTGGGCCAGGTACAAGACCAGGCCGATCAAGGGGAAGAAGGGCAAGGTCATCAAGAGAGTCAAGATCCCGTCCGGGGCGTGGTGCCGGAACTGCTACAACTTCTGGAGGACGCAGTTCAAGGGCGAGCTCAAGAACCTCGAGGATTGGGAGGAGGCAGTGGTCAAGGTTCCTGCGAGGAAGAAGAGATGGAACAAGATGAGGTCCAACTACATGGCTTTGAAATGCGGCGGAACAGTTCGCGTCCGGAGCGCTGCCAAGAAGAAGAAAGTCGTCCAGCAGCAGAGGTCCGTCGACCAGCTGGTTGACTCGGGTCTGAAGTTCTACTTGCCAAAGGCCTACAAGAAGAAGTACGGGTGCCCGAAGGAGAACAAGGCGAAGTTGGAGACCAGGTACCTCAAGAACGGCCAGAAGAGTGAGGGCTACGTGGTCAGGGAGGGGGACGAGGGCGTCTTCGATCTCAACCAGATCTCGGAGTCGAGCATCGCGATGGACACCGCGATCCTGGGCGAGGGCGAGGCCTTGCACGACGAACACTGCGAGGATGCTTTCGCTGCTGCGCAGGCGACGTGGCTGCGAAATGCAAGAGGAAGAGGAGGAGGAGGAGGAGGAGGAGGGAGGACGAGGAGGTGAGGGAATTTGGAATTCCTGCCCTTCATCCTTCATTCAAGGTGGAGGACGACGATGAAGGGAGCGGTGGGAAGATGAGGAGGACGAGGAGGCTTGAAGCCACCCCCCAGGCTGAGCATGCGAACAACACCGCTGTCCAGGCCATGACGGCGGAACAGACGCAGGAGGCCGCTCGTCTGGCAAGGGTGAGGGCAGCGGAGCGCCAGGCAAAGGCACAGGCTGTGGCTACTGAGCACGTGCCGTTGGAGGACGAGGACTGCGGCGATGGCGAGTCGGCAAAAGATGGCGAGAGCGACGACGAAGAAGAAGATGCGTCTTTCTCAGAATCGGGCTTAGACGCGGACTCGAGCGAAGATGAGGCCGCCATCCAAGACAAGAAGAAGCGGCTCAGGAGCAAACAGCAGGGTTATCAGTACGAGACGCCACAGGTGAAGAAGGCGAAGACAGGGCCATCAAGCGTTTTCAGCAAGGCATCGTCGTGTAAGTCTGGTTCAAAGGGATCGCCCGGTTCAAAAGTCAAACGTGATGCGGAGGTCAGTGAGATGGACGCCGACTCAACGAAGGCTGCCGAGAAGGTGATGCAGCCCGTGCTTGCCGACCTCCAGTCCTTTGTGGATTCCAAGTGGGCGCCCTTGGCACCGCGCGCTTTGTCCGCGCAGATCAAGACATTCCAAGAGGCAACCAACGCATGCGGGCGGTTCCTCAAGGCTGCGGGGAAGCTGGCGCTGCCCCAGAAGGTTGCCAACCTGCCGAAGGTGACCGAAGCTGCCATGACCGTGATCTCTTTCAACCGCTCATGGTCGAAGTTCTCTGGGATGGACAACGTCGCCGCTGCAGCGACGGTGAAGGCTCTCGGCGACAAGCTCCAGACCTTGGACATGCACGTGCCTGCTTACGTCCTGAAGGCGCTCTTGAACAAGCAAGCCGCGGACCTCGACTTCAATGGCCAACTGGAGATGATGAATGCCGACAGTGAGGATTCCATCTTGGCCAAGTTGCCAGAGGGAGAGAGGGCATCGACATGCCAGACCATCTTGCTGAAGACGATCGGCAATTACATCGACAAGGACGTCAAGCTGCAGAAGGAGCCAGAGGACGCCAAGACCAGCTTCAGGACAATGGTCTACACCATTATCCACCACGAGCAGCACCTGCCGAAGCAACTCGTAGATGACATGAAGGCGCTCGAGGTGCACTTCCAGCAGAACCAGGTCGACGCAGCTATTATCAAGCAAGCAGTGGCTCGCGTGACCCAGAAGAAGGACCAGTCGCACTACCTCGCCATGATCAAGAAGAAGAACCTCCAGGTTTTCGCAGACATCACGAAAGGTCTCTCTGATCAGCTCCGGGGTCTGCAAGAGATGGAGGTCAAGCAGCAGGCGGTCACTGATTTGACCAAGAGCCTGAAGGAGATCCAAGAACCGACGGGGGACCCGATGCAGCTCAAGCTAATGGTGGCCAAGCTGAAGGTTATCGCCAACAAGTGCAAGAGTATCGATTGGACTCAGGCGTCTGAGCAGAGCTTCGACGGCTTGCGCGAGGCCCTGGGACTGGCCATAGACAGGGCCGTCGCTTCGATCCTCTTCAAAATACCGTCAGATGTGCTGGCCCGCACGACTAGGGACAAGGAGAACGGCAACAAGACCGAGTACGAGGTGATGTTCGAGCTGGTCCAACGCGATTTACAAATCTTGGGCAAGTGCATTGCCGTTTTCAACACAGAGACTGCTAAAGCTACCCAGGTCGAGAATCGTTATGAGTTCGGCTGCGTGGTAAGCGACATGGACACCCTACTATCGCTCACCAACAACTTCGATATCAAAGGAGCCCTGGAGAACATGGCGATCGATAATATCTCGTCCATTATCAGCAAGCAGGGGGCCCACGAGCTCGTCCACCTGTCCCAGTGCATAGTGAAATTACGTGAGACCCCGACGGTGCGAAAGGAATACACTGACCGCCTAGTCGACATGATCAAGGCGAAGGGGCTCGGCACAGACGACTTCCTCTTCGGCACGTTCTTCGCTAGCTTGGACGATTTGGTCGCAATTGTTGGTGCGCCCCTGTGCCATTGCTTGCAGGTCCTCTGCGAGGGGAGCGTCGAAACAAAGGAGACGCTGGCAATTGATATTGGAGATCAGGAGCTGCAACAATTGCAGGTGAGCATGTCAGGAAATCTGGTGGACGTCTCTGGCATAAAGCAGCGCGTGATCCAGGTCGAGTTCCAGAGCGTTGCGAAGACCTTGGACAGTAAGCTAATGCTTGCGGAGGCATACAAGTCCATGTGCAACTACCTCAACATGCCAGCGGTGTCTGGCGCCACCTTGGACTTGCTGAAGAGCGACGTGCCCTTCAAGCTGAAGCTGATCCCGGCGCTTCGCGGCATCTTCACCTTGGACGAGCTGGCGAAGGCTGATACAGGGGAGGAGGAGGAGGAGGAGGAGGAGGAGGAGGAGGAGGAGGAAGAGTTGGAGGAGGAGGAGGAGGAGGAGGAGGAGGAGGAGGGGGCAGTGAGAAGAGCACGACGAGGAGCTGGAGGTAAGAAGACGCCTTGCGCGTTGTTTCATACCTTCTGCAGACCGACGGCCCGATGATCAATGTGTTCAAGAAATTCGCCGAGGTGGCACCAGAATTGGAGGACCTGGAAAAGTTCCTGAAGGCCAATCGTGACGGCTCGGTTCAGAAGACTACTGCTGACCACCTCGTGACGATCTTGGGCCAGTACCGCTCTTGCTCGAAGGCGCAGATGCTCAAGCGCATGCAAAGCATTTCAGAGACGCTCCGCAAGCACGCTCAGACGATCCCAGACAATCTCGTCGACTTCAAGCCTGCGTTGAAGAACATGGACGACGCCAGCGTGAAAGCCGTGATCCAGATGGAAGGGCGCCAGCCTCTCATCACGGCCATCAAAGCAATGACGCAGAACCATGGAATGTGGAAACATTTGGCGAGTACAATTTCTGGCCTCATCGACTTGCGCGACCTCGAGGAGCAGGTCCAGAAGGACTTGCAGCTTCGCGAGAGCGCTCGCACCATGATCGCAGTTCGCAGCGGCTTGAGCATCATCGCTGAGGGTGACGGGACACTGGTCAAGCCTTACTTTGCAGAGATGAAGTCGGCGAAGGCGAGCATCCCAGCCAGGCTCCGCAAGGAGCTCGACAAGCTCGCGTCGTCTGCTGGCGAGGACGCCGGCGAGGGTGAGGACGCAGGCGACGACGCAGAGCAGGCTGCGTGCGCCGACGTGGACATTGAGCAGGACGACTAGGGGATCGCACACCAAGCACGCAGCAGTGGGAGGAAGTGCCAGCGCTCTCAGGCCTGGGCGGCTCCCGTGGTTTAAGAGCCGAGCCTGAGAGACTGGCCGCTGCAGCAGTACAAATAGATGTACTGTGCACTGTGCAACTAGAGTTACTCCCCAGCTGTGCTGGGGCAGAGTCTGCAGATGCTGGCCTCCTCCTCCTCCTCCTCCTCCTCCTTGCCCCTCCTCCTCCTCCTCACGCTTCCTCCTCCTCCTTCCTCCTGCTAACTCTTTCTTCCCTCTCCCACTCCTCCTCCTCCTCCTCCTCCTCCTCCTCCTCCTCCTCCTCCTCCTCCTCCTCCTCCTCCCTCCCCCTCGCCCTCCTCATCTCCCTCCTGCTTTTCCTGCTCCCGGGGGATTCTCTGGGGCTCAATCCCCTTACTCACGTTCGGGCTTCGCCCATTCCGCTGCTCCATGACGCTCAAAGCTCATGGGGCTAAGGGGGCAATCGGTGGAGCCCCCTCTTCATGTTAAGGTCCCCCCTCCGCTCTCTGGTGCTCACGGGGTCCCCTAAGGTTTCCTGTTCTATGGCGCTCCGGGGCCCTCTAAAGCTTTGCCGACGTCCGCCTGGCCCATACACCATACGCGATACCCCCATGCCCCATGCCCCATGCCCCATACCCCATACCCCATACCCCATACCCCCATGCCCCGAGACCCCAGACCCCATACCCCATACCCCATACCCCATACCCCATACTCCATGCCCCATGCCCCATGCCCCATGCCCATGCCCCATGCCCAATAACCCTATACCATACACCATACCACCATACCACCATACACCATACCACCATACCACCATACCCCATACCATACACCATACACCATACCACCATACCACCATACCACCATACCATACCCCATACCCAATACTCTTGTTAGGGCTTCGTCCCCATGGCGCTCACTAGGGCTCTCTCAAGCTTTGCCAACGTCCGTCTGCACCTTATTCATGTTAGGGCTTCGTGCTGCGCCCCCTCCGATCCATGGCGTTCAAGGGGCGTTGTAAGGCTTTTACTCATGTCTCATGTCTCCTGTCAGGGCTTCGCCCCCTCCGCTCCATGGCGCTCGAAGGGGCCCCCTAAGGCTTTGCCGACGTCCGCCTACCCCTTACTCATGTCAGGGCTTCGCCCCCTCCGCTCCATGGCGCTCAAGGGGCCCTCTAAGGCTTTGCCGACGTCCGCCTACACCTTACTCCTGTCAGGGCTTCGCCCCCTCCGCTCCATGGCGCTCCAGGGGCCCTCTAAGGCTTTGCCGACGTCCGCGTACCCCTTACTCATGTCAGGGCTTCGCCCCCTCCGCTCCATGGCGCTCGAAGGGGCCCCCTAAGGCTTTGCCGACGTCCGCCTACCCCTTACTCATGTCAGGGCTTCGCCCCCTCCGCTCCATGGCGCTCAAGGGGCCCTCTAAGGCTTTGCCGACGTCCGCCTACACCTTACTCCTGTCAGGGCTTCGCCCCCTCCGCTCCATGGCGCTCCAGGGGCCCTCTAAGGCTTTGCCGACGTCCGCCAACCCCTTACTCATGTCAGGGCTTCGCCCCCTCCGCTCCACGGCGCTCAAAGGGGCCCTCTAAGTTGTTGCTGCTGTGCCTGCCCCATACCCCCAGGCCCATACCCCATGCCCTATACCCCATACCCCATACTCCCATTCCCCTGTACCCTGTAACCCATACCCCATATCCCCTTGCCCATGCCCCATACCCCACGCCCCATGCCCCATGCTCCATGCCCCATAATCCCATACCCCATACACCTATACCCATTTGCCCCATACCCCACACCCCATACCCCATACCCCATACCCTATACCCTATACCCTATACTCGTGTCAGGGCTTCGCCCCCTCCGCTCCATGGCGCTCAAAGGGGCCCTCTAAGGCTTTGCCGACGTCCGCCTACCCCTTACTCATGTCAGGGCTTCGCCCCCTCCGCTCCATGGCGCTCAAGGGGCCCTCTAAGGCTTTGCCGACGTCCGCGCGCACGCTACTCATGTTTTCATGTCAGGGCTTCGCCCCCTCCGCTCCATGGCGCTCAAAGGGGCCCTCTAAGATAAATCTACATTTAATTTCAAAAGCGAAATTGAAAAATCCTGGAGCCCTTTAAGGAGGCTGAAGGAACGCGTGCTTTTTTTGTATTGTCACAATGTAGAATATAAACTGAAGCTCAGAGTTGCGCGAGCGCGGGTCACCATGGTGACCCGGCGCGCGCGCGCGCCTCTGAGCTTCAGGTCTATATTATTCATTATTCACAAGAAATAATTTTACATTCAATTCCAAGAACGAAATTGAAAAATCCTGGGGCCCTTTAAGGAGGCTGAAGGAACGCGTCGGCTTTTTGTATTGTGACAATATAGAACTGAAGCTCAGAGTTGCGCGCGCGCGCGCTCGCGGGCACCATGGTGAACCCTGCGCGCGCGCGCGCCTCTTGAGTTTTCCGTTTCTATATTAATTCAATTATTCACAGAAAATAAAATTCTACATTCAATTCCCAAGAGGCGAAAATTGAAAAATCCTGGGCCACTTTAAGGAGCTGACAGTAACGCGTCGGCTTTATTTTGTATTGTGACTACCGAACTGAAGTCTCAGATTTTGCGCGCGGCGCGCGCGGGTCACCATGGTGACCCGTCGCGCGCGCGCGCCTCTGAGCTTCAGTTCTATATTGTTCACAAGAGATACTCCGACATTCAATTCCAAGAACGAAATTGAAACATCCTGGAGCCCTTTAAGGAGGCTGAAGGAAAGCGTCGGCTTTTTATATTGTGACAATATAGAACTGAAGCTCAGAGCTGCGCGCGCGCGCCTCTGAGTTTCATTTTTATACTGTTCACAAAAAAATAATGTACATGTAAGTCAAAGAAAGAAATTGAAAAGTCGTAGCATTCTAGCATTCTTTAAGACAGCTGAAAGAACGCGTCGGCTTTTTTATATTTCGACAATACAGAACTCATGTCAGGGCTTCGCCCCCTCCGCTCCATGGCGCTCCAGGGGCCCTCTAAGGCTTTGCCGACGTCCGCCTGCCCCTTACTCATGTCAGGGCTTCGCCCCCTCCGCTCCATGGCGCTCGAGGGGCCCTCTAAGGCTTTGCCGACGTCCGCGTGCACGCTACTCATGTTTTCATGTCAGGGCTTCGCCCCCTCCGCTCCATGGCGCTCAACGGGCCCTCTAAAGCTTTGCCGCTTTGTCGACGTCCGCCTGCCCCATACCCCTGTACCCTGTACTCCATACCCCATAGCTCCATAGCTCATACCCCCATACGCAAAACCCAATATCGCCAATACCCCATGCCCCATAACTCCATACCCCATACTACGTACCCCACACCCCATACCCCATACCCCATACCCCATACCCCATATACCATACCCCATACCCCCATAACCCATACCCCATACCCCATACCCTATACCTACACGCCTACACCCCCTACCCCATACCCCATACCCCATACCCCATATTCGTGTTACGGCTTCGCCCCCTCCGTTCCATGGCGCTCAAAGAGGTCCTCACAAGCTATGCCGACGTCCGCCTACTCCGTCCGTTCCGGCCCTGCAGAGATCCCCAGGGCGCTTGACAAATTTAGCCCATGGGGAGGTCTCCCAGGAGGCAGGAGCGGTGCTAATGATGCAAGGGTTGTCCGCCCTCTTGGGGCTTTCTCGGGGCCCTCTCGGGGTTCCAAGGGGGCCCCGTGCACACGTGCAAATACGATATACGATATGCGATATACGATACACGGAGATATGACATTCATCATTCATCATTCATCATTCATCTATTGATCCATTCAGCGGTTTGCCGTTTTGGCTCAAGCCCTGTTGCACTACTGTTGTGCATTATGCATTACGTTGCGCTGAAGCCTTCGATGGATTCGGCAGGATCTGGGCCGCGCCCGCCGCGCCCATGGCTGCTGGAGTCGCCAGACCCGCGCTGGGAGCGGGCGGAGCGGCAGCGGCAGGAGCGTGATCTGCAGCAGTGGGATCGCAGGGCGTCCAGAATGCTGTCGACGGGCTCCTCTGAAGAGGAGGCTGAGCCCCCGCGCCAGCGACAGCGGCAGGTCGCACTGGCCGCCCCAGACGCTTCAGGCCACTGCGGCCGCGCAATTGCTCCATCATCGGTTCACATTGCTGCAACAGGCAACTACTTTGCCATCGCTCCATCCGCCAAATTGGATGTCCCAGGTGCTGCAAGCCATGGCTGCGCTGTCGCTCTGTCAGCCGCCGATGCCGGGGGGCAGGTCCCACTGGCCGTCCCAAGCGCCACAGATCATGGTTGTGCCGAGGTGTCGCTGGTCGTTGCTCCACTGCGCTCTTCACGATCATCAGTAGCGACAGCACAGCCGCGGCCTGCCGACGCCATCATCAAGAATGCGGCCTACCCTGCAGCATCATCAATGGCCATGGCCAGTGCGACCTGCCCTTCAGCCTCAGCCTCCTCCTCCTCTGGCGCAGTGGCGGCGGGGCAGTCTTGGTCGAAGGGGATTCCCTGGGCGCCATCGACGCGCGAGGAGCGCGCAACTGCGAGGTGGGCTAGAGGGCAAGACGATGCCATGCAACTGATCGCGGAGGCGACGCGATCGATCCATGAGGTCACCGTGTTCCGAGAGCGGTCGCTGGCGCAGTCGGAGGAGCCCAAGTTCCTGGACTTGGAAGATGAGGAGCTGATCCGGCGGTTGGGAACCGCCTTGCTCAGCCCCGATAGCCAGAGTGGCGAGGACTATAGGCCTGCAGTATTCTACATAGGGTCCACCTCCAGTCCGTCGTGGCGATGGCAGGGGGGCTGGTATCTCGCATCGGAACACAGCGGGCGCCATGCCCGCCGCCAGGATGGCCGAGAGTGGATGCCAGGCCACTGTATCAAAGGGCCCTGGCCTGGCCGCGGGTGGGGGCGCATGGTGGTGCTCGGAGCCTGGCCCGACAGGGAGACCGCTCGCCTTGAGCCTCTCTGCATCGCTGAGGGGCGCCGCCTCATTGGCGGTCGCCTCGCAAATAAGGCAGACGACGCGCGTGGCCTGGAAATCCGGCCCTGTTCTTATTCTTTCATTTATGTATGCTTTAGCTGACACAGGAAATGCATGAATGCATTAGCTACTCGCTGTGTCATTGCGCGCGTGCGTATGTGAAAATAATGTTAGCATCAGCTGCGTGATGACCAATACCCAATACCCAATACCCAATACCCTTTACGCTAGAAGTCACACCCAGGAGTGGGAGGAGGAGGGATGCGAGACAAGAGCGTCCCAAGACCTTCCGCCAGGCGAAGTGTAAGCAGTGTTTGCGGAGCAGTTGAAGCCCCCTGGGCTATCTTGGGCCTCCCTGGGGCCCTCGTTGGGACTCCTGGGGCCCCTCGTGGACCTCCCTGGCACCCTTCTTGGGCCTCCTGTTCCTACTCGTTCACACTGGCTGAATGAACAAAACACTGAACTGATGAATTGATGAGAAAACAAACAGCAGAATGGGACATCGCATACGTCAACAAACCGCTCAAACATGAATTGCTGAATGGGCGAACCTTTCTGACTGGCAAACTCCCTCAGAATTCCTCCAGAATTCCCTAAGAATTCCTTCAAAATTCCTTCAACAATCCCTCAGAATTCCTTCGATTGACTTGTACAAATACTGTTTGAGTGCGTTTTCACAGTCATTCCAATGACGTAGAACATGATATTTGTGAGCATAGTGTTTGAATAGTTTTTCACTGTCATTTCAACGGCGTAGAACCTTAAACCTTGTGCAAATACTGTTCGCACGTATGTTGACTGTCATTTCAGCGGCGTAGAACACTATAGCCTGTACAAATAGTGTTTCGGTGTGCGGGTGACCCAAAAATCACTGGTACCCTATCTGGACGATACCTCTATTTGGGAGGGAACAGATATCTCTGGGGAAAAGATTAGCTAAGGCATGTCCCTCTACAGGAGGCATATTCAAAGATAGTGAAAAAAAGTAGTCTTGGGACGATGTTTCGACTAGCTCTGACCACTCTGGAGAATTGGTTGGCCAGTTTTCGCGTCTCTCCCAAAATCAACCTGTAGGAGAACATGCCCGTCCCAAGAGCAAGTTCATATGTTGCCGTGGCTCTCTGCGCTCCCAGGCGGCCCCCGCGCGTGTGCGAGCGGACACGCGGGCTCACATGCCCCGCTTGAGCCACGGGATTGTCAGGATATCGTGCCCCGGGCCGTGGGATCTCCTGCCCCTCCTCCTCCTCCGCCTCCTCCTCCTGCCCCTCCTCCTCCTCCTCCTCCTCCTCCTCCGCCTCCTCCTCCTCCTCCTCCTCCTCCTCCTCCTCCTCCTCCTCCCTCCTCCCTCCTCCTCCTCCTCCCCTGTTCCTCTTCCTCCTCTTCCTCCTCCTCCTCTCTCCCCCCTCCTCCCTCCTCCCTCCTCCCTCCTCCCTCCTCCCTCCTCCCTCCTCCCTCTTCCTCGCGGCCCTGGGCCCTGGCACTGGCAGGGGTAGGGCTCGCTCGCGGCTACGGACCCTCCCCGTGGTTTCGGTCGGCGCTCCCTCGTCTTTGCCGGCAGTGGAGAGGTTCTTCCAGCCACGCGAGCGTCTGGCCCATGAGGCTGCAGCACTCCAGGTGGCACTCAGGTCCCGCTTGCTTCCACATTCCCTCCTCCCGTCCTCCTCCCCGCTTCCTCCCTTGGTTCCTCCTCCTTTCCTCCACCTCCACCTCCTCCTCCTCATTCTCCTCATCCTCCTCTTCCTTCTCCTCCCCCTTTCCTAGCCAGCAGCCCAGGCATCGAGGACCGAATGCAGACAGCTGCCAAGGCATCCCACTCCGACTCAGACTCCCCCTTTCCTCCTCCTGCGCCTTCTTCGTCAACGCTTCGCCCTTGGTTGGATTATCTTCTTCTCCACTACTCCGTTCCCCCCCTCCCTTTGCGTGCTACTGGCTTGGTTCTAAAGATCCTTCTTGCTGCGCTGCTCGTCATCCTCATGTTCCCGATCCCTCCATGTCTCAGAAAGATGCCCCTTACGGGCAGAAGCGGGCCGGAGCAGCGTGCTGACTGCTCCGTTGAGTTTTGACCCCCCCTGGCCTACCCTCCCCCATCATCCCCCCCGCTTCCTCCGGCGAGCGGCGGCGGCGGGCGGCTGCGCGGCGAAGTGCAGCAGACAAGTGCCCGTGGGCGTCCAGACCGACGCCGAGGCAAAGGCTCACCCTTGTGGACGACCCCTCGGCCCGGGGCTGAGTCGCTGGGAGAGCCGCGAAACCCATAGCACATATGTTGGTTCGGAGCGTTTGCCAGCTTGCCCGCGCACGCCCACAGGCACGGAGGAGAGTACGTATGAGTGGGGGAGGAGGAGGAGGAGGAGGAGGAGGAGGAGGAGGAGGAGGAGGAGGAGGTGGAGGAGGATGAGAAGGAGCAGGAGGAGGAGGGGGAGGAGGAGGAGGCCCATGGCTGCTCCCACCACGCTGGAGGCCCAGGGCTGCCCCCCCCCCTCCCCCCCGCCCCCCTCTTCCGCCCAACCGTCCGACCCGTGCGCCGCATCACGGCGCGCGCCCGCGCGCGCGTGAGGCCCGAGGCCGACGGGTTGTTGGGCGGCGCGGCCGCGGGCAGAGAGGACACCATGGCCGCCCCCCTCCAGGGCGACTGCCTCCTCCCTCCACGCTCCTCCCTCCCTCTCTCCTCCTCCTCTCCTCCTCCTCCTCCTCCTCCTCCTCTCCTCCTCCTTCCTCCTCATCCGCCCTCCCTCCTCCCTCCCCTCCCTCCTCCCTCCTCCCTCCTCCCTCCTCTCTCCTCTCTCCTCCCTCCCCCCCTCCCCCTCCTCATCCTCCTCCTCCATCCTCGCTCCTCGCTCCTCCCTCCTCCCTCCTCCCTCGCCCCCCCTGCTCCGTCCTCCCTCCTCCCTCCTCTCTCCTCCCTCCTCCGTCCTCATTCATCCCTCCCCCCTCGTGGTTTTTTGATCTGCGTCCGTAGGCACGCCGACGGCGATGCAGGCAACAGCGATGCGATGCAGCTGTCGGCACCGTGGGAACGCGTGGTTCTTCGCGCTGTCCTGCAATGCGTTGTGTCGCTCTCGTGCGATACGTTCGCATATCGGGACCCAGGAAAGCGTGGTTCGTGATCTCCCACAAGTCGGTTCCCACCATCACCGTTCAGCAATTCGCCGTGAAGCGTGGCCTTGGTGCGTCGCTGGGGCCCGACAGGCACCGCGTTTCCCTCGTCGGGCCTGCTCGGGGCGTGGCGGAGAACTCTGTCGGGGTCTCCGCCCGCCCGCCGGCGCGCGCGCGGCAGGCCGCACTCCCCCGCAAGCCACACCCGTCGGAGTCGCCGACCCGCTCTGCCGAGCGGGATGTTCATGGCTTCGAGGCCGGTGATGCACGAATCCATTACCCTCAGGACGTATGTTAGCCGAGTGTGTGTGTGTGTGGATGTGTGTGTGGGGGTGTGCGTGTGGGTGAGGGTGTGCGTGTGGATGTGTGTGTGTGTGTGCGTGTGCGTGTGCGTGCGTGTGCGTGTGCGTGTGCGCGTGCGTGCGTGCGTGCGTGCGTGCGTGCGTGCGTGCGTGCGTGTGTGTGCGTGCGTGTGTGTGTGTGTGTGGAGAGGGGGGGGGGAGGGGGGGGGGTGCGTGTTGGTGAGGGTGTGCGTGTGGATGTGTGTGTGTGTGCCTGTGTGTGTCTGTGCGTGTGCGTGTGCGTGTGCGTGTATCTTTGCCCCGTTCATCTCCGCCAGCAGCAGGCAACCTGAGTCGGCCTTTCACTGCGCCGCCGGAGTCCTACCGAGGGGCTTCGGTGCGCAAGCACACGTGGGGGCTAAGGCACGCACCGAGGATCACCGACAAGAAGCCTGCTGACTATCGGCGGCAAGTAACTGGCAGAAAAAATATTGCACTGAAAAGTCGGCACGGGCGCCAAGGCAGGGGATTCCAGGGACTAGGGAGGAGGGGGATGAGGAGGAGGAGGAGGAGGAGGAGGAGGAGGAGGAGGAGTAGGAGAGTAGCGGCATAAACATAATTTCTCTGAGTTCCTTCGCATTTCTGTTGGGTCAGCGAAGGTCCCTCTCCAGGCGGCGCCTCCAGCGCCGCCCCTGGCGCGCTCGGGGCCCAGCGCCGATGCAGGACGTCCGCGCGGAACACTTCGGACATGCTGTTTACGCCCCGTGGCCATGTTGCGCTGGCTGTTCTGTTCCTCTGACCATGACCGCCCCCTCGTCCCCGTCGTCGTCGTCGTCGTCGTCGTCGTCGTCGTCCTCGTCCTCGTCCTCGTCGTCGTCGTCGTCGTCGTCTTCGTCGTTGTCGTCGTCGTGTCCGAGGGCTTCGCAGGGTGTACAGACGCTTCCAGAGGCCTCTGGAGATTGCTAGAGGCCTCTGTAGACCTGGTAAAACGCCCGGAGGAGGAGGAGGAGGAGGAGGAGGAGGAGGAGGAGGAGGAGAAGGAGGGCGAGGAGGAGGAGGAGGAGGAGGAGGAGGAGAGGAGGGGGGGAGGAGGAGGGGAAGAAAGAGGAGGAGGGAGGAGGGGGAGGAGGAGGAGGAGGAGGAGGAGGAGGAGGGGAGGAGGAGGGGGGGGAGGGAGGAGGAGGGGGGGGGGACAAGCTAGGTGCGCTCGCGTCATATTTGACATCCCACCCCTCCCTCCCATCCCTTACCATGGCGTAGATCCCCTCTCTACTCGCACAGTCGGATGTCGGCAGGGCAATGATCCCGAAAGGGTACGCGATGCATTGTAGAGCACGGCATGGCATGGCGTAGAAGAGCACCGCGAAGCGTAGTATCAACCTAGCATTGCATTGCATGCCGTGGCATGGCACGGGAAATGACGCCAGCGCTGCAGCGGGAGCACGAGTCGGAACGAGCGGAAGCGCGGAAATGAGGCCTGCGCTGCAGCGGGAGCACGATTCGGAACGAGCGGGAGCACGGAAATGAGGCCAGTGCTGCAGCGGGAACACGATTCGGAACGAGCGGGGCCCGAAAAAGAGGCCCGCGCCTCAGCGAGAGCAGCATTTTGGGAAAACATGCAGGCGAAAACCCAACTCCGGGGAATCCTGTGTGTAAAAATCAGTACGCGGTGGGGGGCTAATACTTTCAAGCCGTCATCAGGGGAAGAGGGAGAGTAGTATTCATATTGAGTAATTGTGGAGGAGGAGGAGAAGGAGGACGCGCCCAACCACGTACACGAACACAGCCCCCCAGTCCCCGAGACCAGCCTCCCTCGCAGTGCGAGCGATCGCGCGGTGCGCAGGGGCGAGGGGTTCGGCGGGTGGGACGGGGGGCGATGGGCGTGGAGGAAGGACGTACAGTCGGGGCGCTGAGGAAGGAACCCTTTTCGTTGGAGAGGGGCTCGGTGTTCCTTGGTTGTTTTGCAGTTCGCCTTCGGTTTTGCTTAGGGTTTCGATGGGAAATCGAAGTTTAACTTCTGGGAAAAAGGCGTCTCGTTCCTTATTTAGGGTTCCTTAGGTCAACGCCCCGACTGTGAGCCGCGGGTCCACGTGGAGGTACCCGCCCAGGGCTGCGCGCCTGTGGTGCGGATCGCCTCTGGAGGGGCAGCGCGGGCTGGTCCCGAGTGGCCATGGTCGCTTAGGACAGCTCCAGGCCCATACCCTGTCGCAGTGCGACGTCCAAGGGTGTTCGCCGCGCTGCCCTTAGTGTGAGTGGACCGCTTCCCAGGGCCAACTGAACTGAACTGAGCTTCCCCTCCCCCTCCCCCTCCTCCTCCTCCTCCTCCTCCTCCTCCTCCTCCTCCTCCTCCTCCTCCTCCTTCCCTCCTTGATCCTCCTGCCCCCTCCTCGATCGTGATTGGAGGGCCGCTTTCTCGCGTCCATTGTGGGATCCCCACTTCTTGGGCCCCCTCTCTCTGCCGAGCGGTCGGAGCTCGGTAGCAAGTCATGGGAGCCTTGTATCTCCTCCTTAATTTAAGTCGGGCGCGTCCCTCTACAGGAGGAATATTGAAAGATCGTGAACAAATAGTCTGGGGACGATTGTTTGAGTATGTTTTGGCTATTTGGAGGTATTTGCGGGTACTCGTTATAGATTTTTCGTCCAACATCCGTTGTAGGGGGACATGCCCAACCTAATCGTAAGTTCCGTCTTGAGCGCCGATCAGCGTCGATCAGCGTCTGGGAGTCGATGAGATAGCGCCGACCTATCGTCGGCTAGCGCCGACGAGCGTCGATTCAGCGTCGATTTAGCGTCGATTCAGAGTCGATTCAGCGTCGATTCGCAGGAGCCGACAAGATGGTGTGGGATGCTCCCAGGAGCTGCAGCAGGACTCCTGGGCCCCCTCTCTCTCTGCCGAGCGAGGGGGGGGGGAGAGAGCAGAAGGAGGAGCGGGGGCCACCGTCGCCTCGACTCGCGCCCCCCCTCTGAGAGGGTGCGCCGGTGTGGGCAGTGGGCGGGTGGCGTCTGCGAGCAGCGTGGCACACTCTACGAGCAGGGGGGTCGACTACAGAGTCGCTGTACGCCAGAACTTTAGGCAGTGGCGAGGCGTCCCGGTCTGCTCATAGTCCACCCGGAGAATGCTCTTGAGGTCTGCACGGAATTGTCTTAGAACATTTCTGTTTGGGACTGTCTTGTTTGAACGCATCGGGTTCACGTTCTAAGAATAGTGCTTTTGTTATTTGAACATTTGTGGGTTCTAAGAACGCACCGTGGTAGGCCTATGGGAATGACGGGAAGGTCGGCCCCTGCCCGAGAACTGATTCTCTCGATATCTCGTCGAGCTTCTGGAAAGAAAAAGCTCTGAATGTTCGTACAGTCGGGGCGCTGAAGAAGGAACCCTTTTCGTTGGGGAGGGGCTCGGTGTTCCTTGATTGTTGTGCAGTCTGCCTTAGGTTTCCCGAGGTTTTGCATTGGAAATCGAAGTTCAACGTTTGGGAAAAAAGGGGCCTCGTTCCTTATTGCGGGCGCCTTAGGTCAGCGCCCCGACTGTATGTCTTCGGCTGCTCTGCGTGTTCTCCGTAGGCTCGACGGGGACATCGATCCCGGGGCACACCAATTCTGCAGGCGGCCCCCCTGCTCGAACTCTGGCGCGTGATCGGGGGCGCGCCGTGTGAGCAGCGCGGAGCGCCGCTTTAGAGGCCAAGAGCGCCCGCAGCAGCAGGGTGCGAGGGCAGGCGCGGAGCGAGACAGACAGCAGGCTGCACGCGCGTGCACGTCAGCATCTGCGACCCTTTGGGCGTGGTGGCGTGGTCGTTCGGCGACGGCTCCCTCGATGGCGCTGCCCCCGAGGGCATCCGTGGAGTCCTCGCTGGCCAGGGTGCACACAGAGCCCATCATACTGCAGCGCGCCCACTCCGGGACGCACTCGCTCCTGCAAGGGTGCCTCTGCAGCCCCGATCCCTGGGCCCATTCGCACGCAGGCACGTCATGGACGCCCGTGGGCCTCTCGTGGGCGTCCCAGGGCATGCATGCGGTCCGTAAAAAAGTTTGCTCGGCGCGTCGTGCCGCCGGTTCTGACCCACCGCGCTTCGGCGCGACACGCCAGCCACGTCCCAGTCTCCATGGATCGACGTTCCGAGCTTCTTTCAGCCCCCCGTCTGGCGAAGCAGAGCCACTCGCCAGCAGCCTGCGGGCCACAGCGCGCCGCTGTTTGATCGCTGCCGGCACACCCCAAAATGAAGTCGGGCTTGTCCCTCCAAAAGGGGAATATTCAAACATAGTAACAACATAGGCTGGGGACGATTGTTTGACCATGTTTGAGAATTCTCTGGCATTTGTTATTCATATGTTTTATTTTTCGTCCAAAATCCCCCTGTAGGGGGACAGGCCCGACTTGACTTGACCCTAAAAGCAGAAGTGCCCGACCACAGGACGCCCTCGTTTTCCGCCCTCACGCGGGATGCTGAGCACAACTCTCGAGAGTGGCACGCTCAGTATTTGGAGCTCGTGTGTGCTGGAGGGGGGTGGCGGCGCCGCGCGTGCGGACAGGACGACTCCACCGCGGCCGTGGTGGACGACTCCGTGTCGTACGACTGCGCCGAGGGCTACAGCAATTGGAAAGCGGGTTGGTCGACAGGCAAGAAGGAGGGACGGGAGGGTCTTCCCCTCCCGTGTGAGCGTTTTCTATTCTCCAGCCTCCTCTATCACTTCCTCTCCGTCTTTCCTCCTTCTACCTCCTCGTCGGCCCCTGCCTCCTCCTCCCACCCCCTCTTCCCCAGTGTGTCCCTGCTCTGGTGCATGCGACATCTGAGACAGGCATTTTTCCAATGATGTCGGTTCGTTTCTCCGCTTTTCCCTGCTTCCCCCCCCCGCCGCTGCCTCCTCTTCTCTCCCTCTTCGTCCTTCGCCTTATCATCTTCCTCATATCCTCCCACATCCCTCTCTGTTCTACCAGTTCCCCCCCTTTCAATCCGCTCCACGAGAAGGAGGAGAAGAGAGGAAGAGGTGCACGAGCAGGAGGAGGAGGAGGACGAAGAGGGGGAGGAGGAGGAGGAGGGGGGGCGAGATAAGGCGGCGGAGGATGAGGAGGAGGAGGAGAAGGCGGATGAGCAGGAGGACAAGGCTCAGGAGGAAGACACAGAGGAGGAGGAGGAGGAGGAGGAGGAGGAGGAGGAGGAGGAGGAGGAGGAGGAGGAGGAGGAGCCGCCAGCGCAGCGTCAAGGAGAGCCGCGCAGCGTCAAGGAGGGGGCATCGCAGCGGCGCACAGACGGCACGCCGCGGGACGACGTCGGTGGGCGGGCGGCCCGAGAGCCCCCTCCGCTCTCCGAGCCCAGCTGGAACACTCAGACCCCTTAAACCCTAAACCGCAGCCCCCGCGGCATCTCTGAGGGCCACCAAATGCGAGCGGGCACGCACGAACCTGCATTTTGAGCCCTCGGCCGACGCGTCGCGCGCGTGCCCGCTCGCGTTTGGTGGCCGCGCATCCCCAAGGGTGTGAGGATGCCGTGTTTTACGGTACGCCGCGCGCCCGCGGCCGAGGGTTCCAAATGCAGTTCCGTGCGTGCCCGCTCGCGTTTGGTGGCCCTCAGGGATGCCGCGGGGGCTGCGCCGTAGGGCCTAAACCCTAAACCCGAAACCCGACCCTCAACCCCAAACCCGACCCTAAACATGACCCTAAACACCACCAGGCAAAGCATTTCAATATAACAAGTAAAGAAATGATATGCGGGCACAGCACCACCAGGTGAAGCACTTAACCTTCGCAGTTTCTCAGAAGTACCACCCCACGTTGCGAAACAAATAATGAGGTGGAACATCACGACCGGAGCCCCAGACCTCACCTTCCTGCGCCATGTTCCGATCGACCTAGAAGGGGGTCCAGCTACAAGGGGGTGGTGCGATGCATTCGGTGCAGTAGATCTGTCGGTTGCAATAGGTTTGGTGCTTGCAGTACATTCCTGGCCTCACATGTATTGCTGGATTGTCGCTTGCAGTGCGTTAGTTGCAATACAATGCAATACACTTCTCTGGCCCATTAGATTTAGTCGGGCATGTTACAGGAGACAGATTCAAGAATAACCAACAAATAAGATGGAGACCATTTTCCTTTTATGTTTTGCCATGTTTGAATATATTTGATTGTTTTTCTTTTTCCACCCAAAATCCGCCTATAGGGGGACACGCCCGACCTAATATTCGATTCGACTTGATTCCGATGGATTCCGATCCCGATTCGTTTCGGTTTGAGATCCCGATTCCGTTTCCGCTTTCTCCGTGTAGTCCCAGTGGCTTGCCGGGTCCGCCCGTTCGACAGGACCCATCTTGGCTGCCGATTTCCGCCGATGCGACTTACAGTGGAAGCCCATGTCAAGAGTCAAGAGACACCTTGTTTGCCTCCAGGGTGCCCTGGGTTTCTCGGGCTTCGATGGCTCTGAGCCAGGGAGAGCGCGCCGCTCCCACGCAAAGGGTCCATGGACGCCCTGCGGTCTCAGGGTTGGGTTCCTTGTTGATGGGCCTGTTTTCCACCACCACAGCCATCAGTTGGAGGGGGGAGGAGGGAGAGGACGAGGAGGAGGAGGAGGAGGTGGAGTAGGTAGAGGAGGAGGAGGAGGAAGAGGAGGAGAAGGAGGAGGAGGCGGAGGAGGACCCCCCCTTCCGCCCTCCAACTTCTGGTGGTGGAACACTTGTGGTCGAGCTCCTGCTGCATCGATTCGATCCCGGGCTCTCCTGCCGCCCGCCGGGTGGCGAGGAGTGGTGCTGCCGCGAGGAGGGCAGGGGCTGCCGCTTCGCCCGCGCCTCGGCCACCCGGCGCTCCGGCGGCCGGCCGGCCGACGACGACGACGACGGCGGCGTCGACGTCGTCGTCGCGACCACGAGGACGACGTCGACTCCGTCGTCGACGACGGCGACGACCGCGGCGGCGGCGGACGACGACGCTGGCGGCGATGCCGCCAGCGACGACGACGACGACGACGACGACGGCGGCGGCGGCGGCGGCTTCGACGACAACGACGACGACGACGGCGGCGATGCCGACGATGCCGTTTTCGACGACGACGACCGCGGCGATGGCGGACGACAACGACGCCAGCGGCGATTCCGACGGCGCCGACTTCGGCGCCGGCGGGCGCTTGCCCGCATTTGTGATTGATTGCAGCGCGTCGTTCGCTTGCGCGGCGGTCGTCGCGCAAAGCCCCTCTTGGGCTTGAGGTCCGCGGGCCCTCCCTGGGCCCGCCGCCGTGTCTTGGGGTGGGCTTTCTCGTTCCCAGTTGCACTGTTCCAGCCGACTTTGGCCTTGATCACCATAACGAATTCCGAGCGCCAAGCAGGTACCGGAACGTGAGGGTTTTCAGGTGTTGGGCCCTGGGAGAGGATACTCGTTCGACATTGTTTCGATATTTTTCTGGGAGTCCGAAGTTTTTTCATGGATGTGGTCCTTAAGTACGATAGGAACAACACAAACCTGGTGGCTTTCGGGGGCGGCCACTCGAACGTCGATCCCCAGACGCCCCCCAGGAGGGTCGACGAAACGCAACTGGCGGGCCAGTAAGCAACTTGAAGCCAGAGACGCCCAAGAGCCAGCAGCAGCTGTATCCTCCCCCCCTCTTCGACGTCCTCCGAGGCCACTTCTTGACAGCTCCGAGGCCCCAGAAGCGGCCATGAGCAGGAGCAGGAGGAGAAGAGCAGGAGGAGCAGGAGAAGCAAGAGGAGGACGAGGAGGTGGAGGAGGAGGAACAGGAGGAGGAGCAAGAGGAGGAGGAGTAGGAGCAGGAGCAGGAGCAGCAGCAGGAGGAGGATGAGGTGGATGAGGAGCACGAGGAGGAGGAGGAGGAGGAGGAGGAGGAGGAGGAGGAGGAGGAGGAGGAGGAGGAGGAGGAGGAGGGGGGGGGGCACGGGGAGGAAGAGGAGGAGCAGGAGCAGGAGGGGGTGGAGGAGCAGGAGCAGGAGGGTGAGCATGAGGGGGAGGAGAGGGAGGAGGAGCAGGAGGAGCAGGAGGAGGGCCAGAGGCACGAGCAGGGGCCGCGGGGTCGGGGAGGGCGGCGGGGAGGGCGGCCGCTGCCGGCCACGCTGAGGACTGCGACGCCGGGCTCTCGAACGCGCGTGCAGGCGCCGGCTGGGCCTCCCGGCCGATGCATCGGGGTGCAAGAGATTTGCAAGAACGACGCGGTTTTTCAAGCAGTGGCGAAGCGTCCTGGCTCGCCTAAAGCCCTACCAAGCAATGTTCTAAGAACCTCCTGTGGTTTTGACGAAATGTTCTTAGAACATTCCTGGCGAAGATCGTCTCGGTTTAACACATGGGATGTATGTTCTGAGAACAGTGTTTTTGGTATTATAACATTTTTGGGTTCTAAGAACATTTCATGGTATGACTATAGGAATGCCGGGACGGTCGGTCCCTGCTCAAGGTACGGAAAGAATGGGTACAATGTCCAACAGCAGTTCTTGTTCATTTTGAACAGGACTCGCTGTCTGTGTCGCCGCGGCCCGTGCACATTTGAGACAGAAGGCCGCCTTCCCAACAGCGGCCGCTGTTGGTTTGGGACAACATTTGTTGCTGGGCATTGTGCCCATTTTTCCGTGCCTATTTCGGGCGTCCAATAGAGACGGGGGGCAATGCAAACGTGGGTAAGCCAGTGCGGCCAATCTTGCAGTCACCGAGCGCGCTCCACCACTCGCAAAGTGCCTTACTCGCAAACGTCCGAAAAACACACGTCGGCTTTGATGCAATTTCCCGCAGATCCCTCGCGGGGGATCCAGGCCATTTGCGAGTAGCTACTTTGCGAGCAGTGGAGCGCGCTCGTCTGTGCAGGATCCTGCAGGGTCAGCGCCGCACTGATCGGGGCTTGGGCGCATGATCTTGCAGGATCTTGCGCGATCCTTCGCATGGGCGCGGGTTTGGTTGCGAGATCTTGCAGGATCCTGCGGGATTTTGCCAGGCCTGACTGGCCCGGATCTGGATTGACCCGGGCCAGAAGATCCCCCACGAGGCAGGGGGCCCAGGCCTCCCGTAGGGGGTCCGCGTGGACGGGGTCGAAGGTTCGCTCCGCGTCGACGGTGCATCGGCGGCCGTGCGGCTAGATGCGGAGCCCGACTTGCTCCACGCCGACGTTGCCGATGCGCCGCGGCCTGGCCAAGAGCGTCGTGTACGGGGGCCCCGTCAAGCCCAGTGCGCCCTCTCGGCCAGCGCCGTGGGCCGCAGGTGGCAAAGCAGCAGGGTCGCTCTCGGTCCAGCTGCTCGAGATGCAGAAGCAGGTCCAATCGCTCACGTCGCAGCTCAAGCAGGCGAAAGCTAAACCACCCGAGTCGGCGATGCCCACGGCGGGTGCAGAGCAAGGAGAAGGCGATGCTGGTGCTGAGTCGGCAGTCAAGAAGAGATTGGACGAGTTGGACGGCTTCATTAAGCAGCTCGCTGGGGTTCACACGCCAGAGGCTGAGAAGCTGGTGGAGCAGTACAAGTCAGAGCAGGTCAAGCTGCGTGCGCAGCTGTTCCAGGAGAAGCCGCCTTCGCAGCGGCTCAAGTCTCTTGGTTTCAAGATCACCAATGTCGAGCAGCAGATCACCAAGCAGCAGACGGCCCGTGAGCTCAAGCAGGCGCAGTTGGCGGCCTTGCAGGCGGAGATCGCCACGCAGGATGCCGCTTTGGCCGAGTCCCGCAAGCAGCTGCTGGAGCTCGAGGGCCAGCGGGCCCAACTGGTTGGTGCGCTGCAGCAGCCTCCTGCAGCGGCTCCTGGCACAGGCGCTGGCGACGACGAGAGCAGCTGGACGCTGCCCAAGTTGGAGCAAGTCCTACTTGCTGCTGAGGCTCCTCCTGATCTGCTACAGGACGTGGCCAAGGTGGTGGACAGGATGCGCCAGCATCGGCAGGCTCAGGAGCAGGAGCGCAAAGCTCAAGCCGAGCGCGAGGCCGCCCAGGCTCAGCAGGAGCAAGCCGATGAGGCAGCAGCCAGAGCCGACGCCGCCATGGAGGCAGACGAAGGCGATGCCCAGGAGGAGGAGTCCGTCAACCAGGCTACTGCCGAGGAGCTACGCGAGTTCTTGCGTGAGTCTGGTGCTGACATTCCTAACGCTGCCGACGCTTCAGAGGAGGAACTTCGTGCTGCAGTCAAGCGAATCCGCCTGGCCAAGCCCAAGTGGAAGGTGGCCAAGAAGCCTCGCACAGCCTGAGTACTCATCATTGCCACTCATGACGCGCAGCAAGTTACAGATAACTACCGTCAACGCCAACTCGTTTGGCACCTTGTCCAAGTACCTCGCCGAATGCAGCAGCGACGTGGTCTTGGCGCAGGAGCACCATGCAGGTGCCGAGAAGCTCCCTGAGGTACAGGGAGACGCCCAGGACTCGGGCTGGAAAGGAGTTTGGTGCCCCGCGCTGGCCACAGCGGCTGGCGGCACGGACGGCGGCGTCGCTGTCCTGGCCAAGACGGACATCGCCGTCACCAAGGCGCCGCTGCTGGATGACGGTGTCATTGTGCCTGGCAGGGCCGTGGCAGCCCACGTGCATGCTGCACTTCCTGGCGGCTTCGTCGCCGTGGCGCTGTATCTACACACCGGAGAGGGCAGGTCGCCTCGCAACTTGGCCATCGTCTGGCAGGTCGCGCAGTACGTGAAGCGCGTCGTCACAGGGCCAGGCCTGGCATGGATCGTTGGCGGCGACTTCAACATGGCCCCGCAGGAGTTGCTGGAGCATGACTGGCTCCACCTCGCCGGTGCCATGTGCGTGGCCCCGCGGGGGCCCACCTGCCTGCAGGCCGTGCCAGCTACTGCCCTGGACTACTTCCTCGCCCACCGCCCGATGCTCCAGGGGGCCAGATACACCGTCGACGTTTCGGTCACCGACATAACTTGGCCACGTAGGCCTGTGCATCTCACGCTGGCCAAGCGCACCGAGGCGCCGATGGCGCGCGAGCTAGATGAGCCGCGCCCGTTCCCTCGGGAGCTGCCCGTGGGATGCGCGAGGTATCCCTGGCATGGGTGGGAGGACGTGTATCTCTCCATCGATCAAGCGCAGTCTCTTCCTCAGCTTGCGGTGGCATGGGGCCTGGTCCTCCGAGGCGTGGAGGAGGAGCTGGCTGGCAGACACGACATCGTCGGCACGCGCAAGCAATGCTACGTGGGGCGCGAAGGCCCCGTGCAGCAGCGCACCCGTCAGCTGGAGTGGCGACCTCCTCGGCGACGAGCTCGACACGGGCCAGAAGTGAGCGCGTGGAATGTTGCGGCCAGGTGGGCCCAGCACATCCTCGGCGTGCACGACTACGTGACGAAGACGGTTGTGCAGCTCACCCTGCACCAGGACGGCTCCGCCACGTGTTTGGGCCAGGTGGGCCCTGCACAAGGGCGTGAGCGCGCGGAGCCTGGTCGCCCTGACCTCGATCGCCACCCAGGCGTGGAGGCGCTGCTCGAGGCTAGCTCGACCCTGACCGAGCAGCCTGCTGCCTGTGAGGCCCACCGCGGTGGGGTGGCCGATGCCCTCACACACGAAGGAGCTGAAGGCGGCCTGGTGAGGTGCTGCGACGCTCGCCCCGTCGCCCTCCCTGTAAGTCCGAGCGAGGCCCACCGCGGTGGGGTGGCCGATGCCCTCGCACATGCACTCCCCCCTGGCGGCCAGGTGAGGAGCTGCGACGCTCGCCCCGTCGCCCTCCCTGTAAGACCGAGCGAGGCCCACAGCGGTGGGGTGGCCGATGCCCTCGCACACGAACCTCCTCTTGGCGGCCCGGTAAGGTGCTGCGTCGCTCGCCCCGACGCCCTCCCTGTAAGCCCGAGCGAGGCCCACAGCGGTGGGGTGGCCGATGCCTTCGCACAAGACCCCCCCCCTGGCGGCCTGGTGAGGTGCTGCGTCGCTCGCCCCGACGCCCTCCCTGTAAGCCCGAGCGAGGCCCACCGCGGTGGGGTGGCCGATGCCCTCGCACATGGAGTTGCCGAAGGCTGCCTGGAGAGGTGCTGCGATGCGCGCCCCATCGCCCTCCCTGCATGCCCGAGCGAGGCCCGCGATGATGGGGTGGCCGAGGCCCTCGCACATGGAGTTGCAGGCGGCGGCGCTGAGAGGTGCTGCGATGATCGCCCTGATGCCCTCCCTGTAAGGCCATTGCAGGAAGTTGGTCAAGCGGCTGCTTCGAGGGATTTTCCCTGCGTCCCGCGCCCTGCGGCTGGTGGCGTTCTCCACAACATGGATGGCGAGGCCGACCCGTTCGAGGATCTCGATATGCTGCTGGATGACCAGGACCAGGACATGTACGAGGTGCCTGAGGTGCCGCCAATGTCGCTGGACGGGGGGAAAACCTATGCGCACTGGTGCCTGGAAGCAGCATGGATGGTGAGATCGCCCCGTCAGACGAGCTCACCGAGTTTCTGAATGACGGTCGTGTACCTGAGCCCCAGCCTGTTCCTGCAGCTCGTGGAGAGGACCCCGATCAGGTAGCGGCCCAGCGCAGGCAGGAGGTCATTCAACGTGAGCTTCGACGGTACACGCAGAACTGGATTGGCGACCCTCGGAACGAGCAGCAGACGGAGCAGGAGGTCGCCGAGGACTGGATGGAGTGGTGCGTGCCCTACACCGCGGAGCAGCTGCGGGACCCTGCTTTTGACCCTCTCTGGGACGGAGGAGGCTGGGATGAAGCCTTGCCTCGCGATGCGCGCCGTTGGCATCGAGCTCGAGAGATGTGCGAGACGGCTTGCCGTGCTGGAGTTCGCAGCCGCGATCGATATCGTGCCCACCTTCGGCGGCTACGTGACCAGTCGGAAGAGGACTGGGCAGAGGCCGTGGACATGCACCTTCGCGCCTTCGAACAGCACCGAGAGTGGATGGATCAGCGCTCAGGCAATCGGGCTGGCAGGGCCCCTCCTCCTCGACCCCCTGGCGCTGCCAGAGGCATGGCGTTCGAAGGTGTGCAGCACTACAAGCGCGTCAAGGGCCTGGCTTCCGCCCTGCTGGGGTTCGAGGCTTTCTGTGCACGTGTTGGCAAGCAGTCGCACATACTTGAGCAGCTTGATCGCGGCGCCCGCGAGCTCTTCCAAACCGGTGCCGTAATGCTTGGGGCCAGCTCGCTGAAGGTCCAGACCCAGGTCATCATCGCCAAGGCCAAGCAGCTGTCCACGGACGCGGAGAACAAGTGTACCAAGGCCTGGACCGACTGGGCGAAGGACGCCTTCGCAGGGGGCGCGGGTCTGGCTCACCGATTCGCCAAGCCCAAGCAGGAGGTGGAGGTCCCCAGAGAGAACAGGAGCGGCCACCCAAGCGACCTGGCGGACACGGAGCTCCAGGACTGGAAGGCCATATGGGGGCACCACAAGCTCGGAGAGGTCCCGCTGCCTGCGGAGGCCCAGTCTTGGCCTGAGCTGCCACACCTATCGGTACAGGATCCCAGGCAGGCCATCCGCACCTTCAGGCTGGGTACGGCAGTCGGCCAGACGGGGTTCCAGCCGCGACACCTCGACGTTCTCTCGGACCAAGCGCTGCTGGCCCTGTCCCTCCTCTTCCACGCCTACGAGCACCACCTTGGCTGGCCACCGCAGCGCCTGGCCACGGTGCTGGTCCGCCTCCCGAAGGCGGGCGGAGGCATGAGACTGATCGGCTTGCTGAACACGATCGTGCGCCTCTGGAGCCGTGCCCGCCGCCCGATGGCTGCCCAGTGGGAGGCCACCCACCGAGAGGAGCACGCCTGGGGGCTAGGACCAGGGAGGAGTTCGTCAGCCTCGGCCTTCTCACACAACATCACTTCGGAGATAGCTCTTGCTCGGAAGCTGGACGTTATCACGCTGATGGTGGACCTGCTCAAATGCTTCGAGATGGTGGCGCCCGAAGTTCTGGTTCGAGAGGCGATGGAGGTCAACTTCCCGCCCAGGCTGGTATGGCTACTGACCCAGCTGTATCGCCAGCCACGTGTCGTTCGCGCACACGGCAGCAACAGCGAGTTCTTCATCTCCTTCCAGGGCATTGTGGCAGGATGCTCTCAGGCGACGACCCTCCTAGCCGTACTGATGCACAGGTCCATGCTGAGAATGAGCGCGCTGTGCCCGTCGCTCAATCCCAGGCAGTTGGTCGACGACGTCTCCCTCCAGTGGACTGGGCATGCCAAGCACAGCGGGACCGAGTTGGGCGAGGGCATCGATCAGCTCAAGTTCGAGCTTCAGGGCCTCCAGCTGCCCATCCAGATCAAGAAGCTTGGCTACGTCGCCTCTTCCAGCCGTGCCAGCAGGGCCTTCCGCTCGGCGGCGCGAGCCAGGCAGGTCATGGGCTTGCCGTGGATTCGGAACCTTGGCCACGAGCTCGCAGGCCCCAAGGTGCGACGGCAACAAGAGGCAGCACGACTACAGCAGCTTCGAGGACGGGTGCGACGCTCCCTCATGCTCAAGAAAGCTGTGGGGGCCAGCCGTATCACGCGCATCCAGGCCGCTGGGACCACGCCGTCCGTCACGCACGGGGCCTCGGCCAGCGGGGTCTCAGACGCGGTGCTCAAGCAGATCCGATCGGTTGCTGCGCTGCTGGCAGGAGTGCGCCCGACGGGTAGCATATGCATGGGCATGCTCATGCAGGACCAGCCCCTCTACGATCCACTGTATGCGGCGACCACCAGCATCGTCTTCATGTACGCGAGCATGCTGTGGGAAGGTCGGGTGGAAATGCAAGCTCTCGGTGGCACTTGGGAGTTCGTCAACGGGCAGATGAGCGCACAGCCTAGCTGGAGCCGAGTGCGTGGCCCTCTCGGGGCCTTGTGGCTTACCTTGCATCGGATCGGTTGGCGGTTTAGCTCAGCGACCACCTTCGAGTCCGACCTTGGCACTGTCCTCGACCTGAATCAGATGGCGCCCAGAGACGTTCGCGACCAGGTCGTCCAGGGTGTCACGCGCTGGCTGTTGGCGCGCGCTGAGAACCACATCGAGACACACAATGGCGAGCAGTTCTGGCACCGCGGCATCAGGCGGTGCGTGGAGAAAGCAGTTCGGGACCCTTCCGAACGCGGCTCGCTGCAGTGCGTCTGGACTGATGCGATGTGGCCTCGGCAGAAAAAGTATGAGAAGCGTTTGATTGACTGTGGTAAGTGCCTAGCCTGCGGTGCTGAGCGAGAGACAAACGGCCATCGTCTGTACAAATGCCCCGCCCTCCTGGACCCTGCCCTTCACGAGTCGGCCCCGCCCGAAGCGATTCTCAAGACCCGTGGGCGTCTCGATCGCCTTGCTTGGGAGTCGGCCCAGGATGACCCACATGAGTCTTTGCAGTTTGCGTATGCTATCCCGCTGCAGCCTCCTGCCTCTGAGACGCCTCCCATGTGTCCCGATTTCGTGCACCATTGGGGGGATGCCGAGCTTCCGTGGGGCGGTCGGTTGTATATCGATGGCGGCGGTTTCGGCATGGACACTCCTGAGATCGCTCGATGCTCCTGGGCCGTAGTACAGTTGCGAGACGACGGCTGGCCCTGTAAGGCGATTTTCGGCTCTCTCCCAGGAGTGCAGACAGTGGCGAGGGCTGAAAGATATGCTGGACTCGTCGCCACTTGCCTTTCCCCACAGGTTTCGTGTTTGATTTCTGATCATTTAAGTTTCGTGGAGGAAGGGCAACGGTGGAGCCCTGGGGATGCGTCCGCTTCGGCCCGTCACGCTGCACCTTGGAGAGCGCTACGCGCCACTGTGGCCCGCCAAGACAGGAGGCCGCCCTCGTTTGGATGGATTCCCTCGCATAAATCCCTGGCCCAGGCTATCGAGCTTAATCTTGATGTCCAGGACTGGCTTGGAAACAGCTGGGCTGATCTGTTTGCTAGTGTTGCCCTAGACTTAGCCAGCCCAGCTAAGAGCCTGGTTCGTAACATCCAGATTCGTATGGAGGAGGCCTGTCTTAATGCTAAATTCGTTGCCTGGGCGGCTGCTCGTGTGGCTGGTTCGGGGGTTTGGGATCCCGCGGAGGCCGACCCGAGGCCTCTTCCGCCCGTCACGGCGCCCAGGTTGCTATCGTTTGCTGCGCACGAGTTTGCAGAGCTCCCTGGAGGGGGTGTCCGTTGCCTGGCTTGTAACCGTGTTGCACGCACGGCAGAGACCAGGCGTTGCCTTGAATCCTACCCATGCGTACCGTCTCACCTGGCCAGGCTCCGTGCCCACGCGGCCCTACAGGCCGAGGGGGTTAGCCCTGCCCCTCCTCGCCCCTCCCTTGCGGTTGCCCTGGCCTTGGCCGCCGCTGCCGCCGCCGCCGCCGCGTCGACCCCGTCGGAGAGAGGAGAGCCTGACCCTGGCAGGGGAGGCAGCCGCTCGCCGAGGCGGCAAGTTGACGGCCCCTCTTCCACTGCGGCTCCGCTCAGGTCTCGCAGCAGGCTCGACGGCACGCAATCGGCCCATGCGTTTTTCAGGCTGGATCGATCCGTTCGCGTTCGTGCCGCGACCGAGCCCTCGACCCCAACCGGTGTCACGAGGGCCTCGGCCGACGAGGCCACCCCCTCTGTGCGCCCCGAGAACGGCCTTTCCGACGAGGATCGTCGGGCTCGGATCGCTGCCCGTCTCCCCAGTGCTGCTGGGGGCACACCTGCTGCCACAGCCTCTGCCCACCTGTCCTCCACCCTTGAGTCCCTCACGGGAGGTTTGCTGGAGGCCCCCCTGGAGGACCAGGAGGAAGGAGAGGGCAGGAAGGGCGAGCCGACGTGCGAGGGGGCTGGGAGGGTGGGGGACCGCGCGATGCGAACGCGGGCGAGCAGCCCCACCCCGCCGACGGCGGAGCCAGCGGCGCCCCCGCCACCGACGGCGCCCCCTGCTGCGCCGCGGGCCCCGCGGGTGCGGGGCCAGGCAGCCCGTGGCCGTGCCGCCGCCGCCGCGGCCGCCGAGGATGGAGGCGGGGGCGCGGGCGGTGGGGCGGGGATCGTCCACGAGCGGGGACACGAGCTTGTCTCCGTTCCGCCTTTCACCTTTTGTCGGAGATGCGGTTTTCTCTCGGGCAAGCAGCAGGCGCGAGGGTTGCTAGTCGAGTGCACGGGGCCCCTGCCTGCACCGAGCCAGCGCGCCCCCCCCGCCCTCCGCGAGAGGGCTCGCCGCCGGGACAGGCTTCTCAACGGCCTGAATCCTTACACGGGCGAAGCCCTGTAGTTTTCTGTCGGGGTGAGAGTGTTTTCTCGTCCTCGACCCTGGCCTCCGCGGGGTTCGGTGGCGCCTTGTTTCGGTGATCTGGGGATTGCCTGCTTTGTGTTTCTGGTCTTGCCCAGAGGCTCCTAAGCGGCCCAAGTGGGCCCGTTGGCACAGGCCACGGTCAGTTGCTCAGATGCTGCTGGACGTGCGCTCCTGATGGCCCGACACACACACACACGCACACGCACACGCACACGCACACGCACACGCACACGCACACGCACACGCACACGCACACGCACACACACACACACACACGCGCGGGCGCACTCAAATCATCTCATCGTCGAAGCCCTGGAACACCTGGAAAATATTGGAAGTGGAGGGGGAGACGCCTATCCAGCTGGGATTTGTGTGCACGTGCGTGTGCATGCGCGTGTGCGCCGACAACTCGAGGGACGGCGCCCAAATCACGAGTGAGATGCACACCGCCCGGGGCAGAAAGAGCCTCAAGCAACTGCAAAGGCCTGAGGTTCGGAGAGCTCTCGCAACAAGGAATACAGAGCTCACGCGTGCGTGCGTGCGTGCGTGCGTGCGTGCTTCCGTGCGTCCGGCGGGGACAACTATGGGGCACCCATAGGGCGCCAGATTCCCTAAGGGTTTCTGGCGACCTTTCTGGGTCTCCCACAATCAATGCGGCTGGGACAGTTCTGAGAAACCCATAGGTCGCCCGATTCCCTAGGGGGCTCTGGCGACCTATGCGTTTCCCATAACCCGGCTGGAACAATTCTATGAACCCATAGGTCGCGGGATTATTTAGAGGTCTCTGGCGACCTATGGGGGTCCCATAATTCGGCTGGGACACTTCTGGGAAACCCAACAATCGCAACATCCCCTAGGGGCTTCTGGCGATCTTTCGGTTTCCCCAAAGCCGGCTGGGTCTATGATGAGAAACCCATAGGTCACCAGATGCCCGATGGGTTTCTAGCGACCTATGGGTTTTCAATAACTTGGCTGTGGCACTTATGGGAAGAGGATAGGTGGCCAGATTCCCTAGGGGTTTCTGGCGACCTATGAGTTTCCCATAATCCGGCTGGGACATTATTGGGAAACCCGTAGGTCGCCAGATTATTTCGGGTTTTCTGGTGACCTATGGGTTTCCCATAATTCGGCTGGGATAATGATGAGAAGCCCATAGGACGCCAGAATCCCTAGGGGTTTCTGGCGACCTATCGGTTTCCCATACTTCGGCATGTGCAATTCCAGGGGTCCCATGGGTCGCCAGATTCCGTAGGGGTTTCTGGCGACCTAAAGGTTTCCATGACTCATTTGGGACAAGATGGGAAACCCATAAGGCGCCAGATTTCCTATGGCGAGCTATGGGTTTCCGATGATTCGGCTTGGACAATGATGGGAAACCCATAGGCCGCCAGATTCCCCAGAGGTTTCTGGCGACCGATGGGTTTCCCATAACTCGGCTGGGGCACTTCTAGGGAACTCATTGGTCGCCCGATCCCCTAGTGGTCTCTAGCGACCTATAGGGCTCCCAGAATCTGGCCATGACAATGATGGGAAACCAATCGGTCGCCAGATTCCCTAGGGGTTTCTGGCAACATGGGTTTCCCATTATTTGGCTGGGACAATGATGGGAAACCCATAGGACGCCAGATTCCCCAGGGGTTCTGGCGACCTATGGGTGTCCCATAATCCACCCCATCTTCTCGGACCCTACCAGTATCTAGCAGGCTTCTGGATGGGCCAGGACGGGGGCAGATCGAGCGTCAAGGATCCCACGCCTCCGGTCGCCCGCTGCCACACAGTCACGGCGGGAGGTCTTCGGTCGTTGGCGGCCTCCCGGGGGGGGGGGGAGGGCCCTTGCCCGGCTCGCGGGGGCCGTCCGCAGACGACTCGAGGTGGAGAGGCCGCTCCCGAGCACGAGGTCCAGACCTCTGGGGACGACGCTGCGAGCAGTGCACGATGGCACGGTGTCGTAGGTCTGGGGGCTTCGTGGGCCCTGGCAGCGGCAGGGCCGCTCTTTACTGGGGGGGGTGGTTTTTCGGGCGTGGGCGGCGCCCACGCTCGAGGAGGAGGAGGAGGAGGAGGAGGAGGATGAGGAGGAGGAGGAGGGGGAGGAGGAGGAGGAGGAGGAGCAGGAGCGGGGGTCCCCCAGAGCCCCCCCCGAAGATGGCGGACCTTCTATAGGTTAGTCCCCTCGGGGGGGTCCTGGTTGGCGCCGGGGCCGCGGGTCTTGCGCCGCTCCTCCGGGTTCCTCCTCCTCTCCCGGTCTCTCTCCTGCCTCCCCTTCCCCCCCCCTCTCCCCCCCCTCCACCCCCCCGTCCTGCCCCTTTCCTCCTCTCCCGTCCCCTCTCCTGCATCCCCTTCCCCCCCCCCCTGCCCTCCCTCCATCCCCCCCCCGTCCTGCCCCGTTCCGTCGCCCTCCTTTTCCCGCGGCCCTGTGTGGGTTTCTTCGTACAACGGTGTCGCGTGCTTGTCTGTTGCCTCGGTGTCCGTGGATCGGCTCGCGACGCCCTGCCCGCGCGAGGCTTCTCGGGGGAGGCGGGGCCCTCCCAGGGGCCTCCTAAGGGAAGGTTGGCTCGACCGCCCGAGCTGCGGAGGTAGAGCCCTCGCGTCCACCATCATCCCATGGGGTGCCCGCCGCGCGTCGCATCGGGGGATGGTCGGTCAGGCTGCCGGCAATTCAGGAGGGGAACAAAAACACACAGGCAAAATTCATCGTCGATTCCCCAGAAAATATAGGGAAATATGGGAAGTGGGGGGGGAAGACAGAAGCCCAGAAAATATCAGAAAATATAGGGAATATGTTAACGTGTGTCTATTTATTTGTGTGTCCCAGTTCCCCTTCAATTCTGGTTGCCATTCAGAGGGACTCGCGGGACGGCAGAAGAGAGATGGAGAGCTGGCTGTTGCTGGATCTCGGGCTTTTCCTGGTGAGCCAGCGGCTCTGCCGCCTCGTGTGGAACGGGCTGAGCATACGTGCGCGGTGGGGAGTCGGCAGAGCTCAGGGATGCCATGTGATAACTTTTGTATGCTTGCGAAGACAGAGGGTGCAGTCAACCCGCATGGTAAGGATGGGCAGCTTTCGCACGGGTGCCCTTGCATCCTTGCCTCCTCCGTCCATTCTTGGCCACTTTCGCTGGCCGCGCCCCGCTCGAAAAGCTACGTCATGGCCTGTCAAGGGCCTTGCATCCTGATGGTGCATCCTTATGATGCGTATTGACTGTAATCGGCGCGAGGCTGGTCTTCGCCCAAGAAGTTGTGGTGCTGCGAGCAAGCGCAGAAAGGCCAGCTTTTGCTTGTAACTGCACGGTCTCTCCGCCGATTCTCGGTGAACTGGTCGTACTTACCCCCTCCGTCTGCGCGGCCGTCCTACACATTTCCGCCCGCGCTCGTACGCCCAGTGTACGGCGCGGCCGGTCGGCTTTGCCCTCTTGCTCGCGTCCGCAAGCGCCGCCAACGGTTCAAAAAGATAGACACGGTCGGGATACTTGGCTCAGCGTGTCGCGGCGCTTGTTTTGGCCCACCTCGCCTCGACGCGACTCGTTGCCCACTTATCGGTCCCCAGGCGTCCACGTGTCGAGCTTTTCTAAGCCTCCCACCCCGCAGAGCGGAGCGAGACACCATCTGCTTGAAAGCATACGCAGGAGGGAGAGGAAGAGGAGGAGGTGGAGGATGATGTTGAGGAGGAGGAGGAGGAGGGGGAGGAGGAGGAGAGGAGGAGTAGGAGAGGAGGGGGGAGGAGGAGGAGGGGGAGGAAGGAGGAGGAGGAAGAGAAGAGGAGGAGGAGGAGGAAGGGGAGGAGGAGAGAGTTGGAAGGATAACGCGATCTCGTACCAGGCATGGCCTCCCCTTCCAATGTGGCCCAAGTTTGGCAAAGGCAGCTGTGACGGATAGGCGTTCGGACGTGGGGGGGGGCTTACCAAGTCATCGTTTGCTAACTTGCTGACTGGAGAGACCTCACCACAGTCCATGTCGATCACGGATATTGGGCAGTATGCTTGCCTACACCGCAAATTTTGGAAAGAGCTGGAGTCAAACAAGAATATTCCAGCACCGCAACATGTTTCGTCTCAGATCAAGGCTGGCAGGGCTGTCGAGCAGGTTCAACACGTGGAGCGCCTTTCGGCTCAGCAGGTGGCAGCACACGACAAGGTATCGCAACAGCTGGCCATGTTGGCCAGATCACCAAGCTCCAGGAATACATGCAGTCACATGAGGACGACTACAAGCAGGCCATCGAGGAGCTCCACATGGGAGTACGAGGGCCCGAGCCAGCTGCTACACCTGCCCCAACAGTGTCCATCAACGACGCGCTACCAGGGAAGTGGCAGTTTGTAGACCTCAACCCAGAGGGACTCATCGTCTTGTCCGTGTCTGTGGGCCCATCCTTTGTGGAACAGATGAAGCAAACGCTCACACAGCATGGCTCAACACCATGTTCGAGGAGGGCAATCAGAACCTATTCGGTGCTGTCAAGAACGCGCAGAGCAAGTACGTGCCGAGCGGGGCGACCAAAATAACAGGCTGGAAGAACAATAGAGACAGGATGGAGAAGATGGGGGAGCTCAGCCTGGGGGAGGTGACGAAGACAAGGACAACCATGAAGAGGAGCAGGGGACCAAACACCAGGATCCGCAACAGCAGAACCTGAAGCAGCAGCGGGAGCCTCGTCATCAGGGCCGCCCCAAGCGCAGTCTCAGGAACCGACGCAGAAAAGCGAACCTGCCCCCAGATCCAAAGTCCATGGGGTGCTCCGTAACAGTCCTCAGCCGCCTTACTCGGGTGACAAAGGTGGGGGACGAAGAACGTCGGGTCTTGGATGTTCTTCTGGAAGGCCAACGTGTTCCCCTTGAAGATCCCAGACGTGGATGTATGAACAGAAATTAAAACGATATGACACGACGGTGTTCACAATTCATGTTTGGTCTTGGATCACTGCGGAGTCCCTATGATCGCAACTTTCCGCTTCCACTATTCTGGGTCAAGAGCACAGGTCGTTACTGAATCGTTTATTGCATGTGAACGCTTCACTCCGCAAGAATGATTTGCAGCCGCCTGGCGGATTAGCTGTACCAGATTCCGCGATTGTTCCAACTTCCTCCAAACAAGAAAGGCGATCGTTGTTGTAGCGCTTGTTCGCCAGCAGACGGATGAACTTGAGGTTGCGAGGTGTCGTGCCTTCTCCCGCACACAGGCAACGCGTGTCCACCATGAAGACCCCCGCCTCGCGAGCACGCGCAAAACAACGCGCTGCCCTGGCTCCTGCCCCTGGGAACCCCCCTGCGCCAGGAGCCCGAGTTGTCATGTGGCATCGGTCAAGAATCAGGGGATCCCAGGAGGCCACATGAGGTCCCAGGAAGCATCATGAGGCCACAGGAAGACTCAAGAGGCCACAGGATGTCCCAAGAGGCTCCAGGAGGCCCCAGGAAGCTCCAGGAGGCCTCAGGAAGCCACAGGAGGCCCCAGGAGGCCACAGGAAGCGCCAGGAGGCCCAGGCAACAGGAGGCCCCGAGAGGCCCAGGAGCAGGAGGCCTCAGAAGGCAACAGGAGCGGCTCCAACCCCATGTGTTTTAAGTATGCTCCTATCGATTGGGCCCCACCTGGAGCACGACGCTTTGATGGTATACATTTGTTTCTGTATATTGTCATTCTCCGGTGTATACAATCCTAAATGTTTCACGTATGTTCCTATATACTGGGCCTCCCCAGGGGCACGCGTCCTTGGTGCTTTACGTGTGTTCCGATAGACTGCCCTTCTCATGCGGCTCGAATCCGCAATGTTTTATGTACGTCTGTTCCCATAGATCGGGCTTCTCCTGGGGGGCCACGCGAAGCTCCAGGAGGCCTCGGGAGGCCAGTTGAAGCCCCAAGAGGCCCCAGGAGGCCCCAAGAGGCTCTTGGAGGCCCCAGGAAGCCCCAGGAGGTTTCAGGAGGCCCCAGGAGGCCCGAGGCTCACGCGCAGAGACGCGCTCGTACCACCGAGACTCACTCACGATCCAATCCGTTCGAAGTTAGATTCATGACCAAACCGTCACAACTCTAGCCCGCTTATATTCGAAAACTCTGGCGCCCAGATTCTCACGGCGGACAGGTCCATGCGAATCGGTGCACATATGGGGAGTTCCACGCAGTGAATAATTTGTGTGTCCCAGGGCCCCTTCATTTTCGTCGTCTGCCGCGTGCTGCTCACGCGCGCCGCCCGCCCAATGGCCCCAGAGCGGTTGGGAGCACTGTGGCTATTTTGGGGTACCGCGAGACGTGTGAACACAACGGGCAACCCCCTGGGGCGTGAGCGTGAGCGACGCCGGGTGTCAAGTCGTGATTCGTTGAGCCGTGCTGCGTTATGCGATGCTAGGGTGAGCTGTTCCGGGACGTCGTGCTACGCAGCGCTATGACGTACCAGTAATGGCGTTGCTATGCGGTGCAAATCCCTGCAGCGCTATGCTGTACGATGCTATGCAGACAGGCCGTGCTGTGCTATGCTACGAGTCGCTATGGCACGCTACAGTATGACCGCCTAGTGCGTAACTAGCAAGTATTATCCTGTCATGTCCTGGTTGGCGGCGGCCTGCAATTCATCGTTACGCTATGGTAAATACGCGTTGCGTGGCATTGCGTGTCGCACCATTGCATGCCATTGTTATTACCTATCCCAGTGAACTTGATATTCCCACTTGGAGTCGCACCAAGGCCATGCTTGCTGATTCTCAGAGCTCGCAATCCGAAGCGTTCTATGGAGGACAACGGCAGTCGTTCTACGACTGTGCAGGGCACCGAATTGAGTCCACCATTGCTGCCCTCAGTGTGACTTTCTGTTCGCCCCGGGATGGTCCTCGGAAGTAGGATCTAGAGATAATCTAAGAACGATCTTGCGACGATAGCAAGTTCGGTTCTGGCACGCCGAGGCGTCGAACCAGTACGCTACAGGACAGCGAACGGCGCCTCTAGGCGCATCTTGCACATGGCACGTTGGTGCGCGTGGACATGGAGGGCAGCAAACATTCAGGCTCGTTTCTGCTTCCTCGCTCAACTCCTTGCTCATGTTCGTGCCCCTTCTGCCTGCATTTGTTTTCACCGCGAGCCCTGACCTGACAGGCTGTGACACAAACAGCAGCGGAGCTGGAGGGGAGGGGTGCATGTCTGTCGCCAGTGTGAGCGTCATGCATGTGCACTGGAGGTGAGGCCCGTCTCCTCTGCGTCTTGATCCCCAATCAAGCACTGCCTGCGCTGAAGGAGTCGTCAAGGAGATTGAAAGGATTTGGGGAAGCACAACCGTGCACAATTAGGTGTGCAGCTGGATTCACGGATATGGGGGTTCTAGAGATAGACCTCTTCGATTTTTGTTG
>CAUYUJ010019331.1:87500-141774 GCA_963575745.1 Prorocentrum cordatum | reverse complement strand
CAAGCTAGGTGCGCTCGCGTCATATCTGACATCCTACCCCTCCCTCCCATCCCGTGCCATGGCGCAGATCCCCTCTATAATCGCACAGTCGGACGTCGAGCAGGGCAATGATCTTGAAAGGGTACGCGATGCATTGTAGAGCACGGTATGGCATGGCGTAAGAGCACCGCAAAGGGCAGTATCAACCTAGCATTGCATTGCATGCCGTGGCATGGCACGGGAAATGATGCCAGCGCTGCAGCGGGAGCACGAGTGGAAAGGAGCGGAAGCGCGGAAATGAGGCCAGCGCTGCAGCGGGAGCACGATTCGAAACGAGCGGAAGCACGGAAATGAGGCCAGCGTTGCAGCGGGAGCACGCTTCGGAACGAGCGGGGCCCGAAAATGAGGCCGGCGCCTCAGCGAGAGCAGCGTTTTGAAAAACAATGCAGGCGAAAACCCAACTCCGGGAAAACCTGTGTGTAAAAAAACAGTACGCGGGGGGAGGGTCTGACACTTTCAAATCGTCATCAGGGGAAGAGGGAGAGTAGTATTCATATTGAGTAATTGTGGAGGGGGATGCGGGAGGAGGAGGAGGAGGAGGAGGAGGGGGAGGGGGAGGGGGCGGGGAGGGGGAGGGAGAGGGGCGGGGAGAGGGGGGGGGGGGGGGGAGTGGGAGGAGGAGGAGGAGGAGGAGGGGCGGAGGAGGAGGAGGAGGATGAGGAGGAGGAACCGAAGCCGGAGCCGGAGTCGGAGCCGGAGCCGGAGTCGGAGGAGGAGGAGTCGGAGCCGGAGCCGGAGTCGGAGGAGGAGGAGGAGGAGGAGGAGGAGGAGGAGGAGGAGGAGGAGGAGGAGGAGGAGGAGGCGGAGGAGGAGGAGAGGGAGGAGGGGGAGGAGAGGGAGGATGGGGAGGAGGGGAGCTCACTCGGTGGGCGCAATCAGTGCGCTCGTCGTGACATCTGACATCCTGCCCCTCCCTCCCATCCCTTACCATGGCGCTGATTTTCTCTATCCGCGGACGCGTGTCGTAGCGGACCTGTGGCTCCGCGCGCGTGTGCGTAGTGGGTGGTGGTGCGCGTGCGTGCGTGAGTGTGTGCGTGGTTGTGGTTGTTGTGGTTGTGGTGTGTATGTGTGTGTGTGTGTGTGTGTGTGTGTGCGTGTGTGCGCGTGTGCTGTGGTGTGACGTGGTGTGGCGTCTTGGTGGTTTGGTGGTGGGCCAGGTGCGTAAGTGCGTGATGGCGGTGGTGGTGGTGGTGGCGGTGGTGGTGTGTCTGTCTGTGTGTGTGCGTGCGGATGGGCGTGCGTTGGTGTGGTGCGTGGTGCGTGTGCGTGGGTGTGTGTGTGTGTGTGTTGGCTTGTGTGTGTGTGTGTGTGTGTGTGTGTGTGTGTGCTGTGTGCAGTGCGTGCCGTGCGTGAGTGCGTGCGTGAGTGGTGTGTGTGTGTGTGTGTGGTGTGGGTGTGTGTGTGTGTGTGTCGTGTGTGTGCGTGTGTGTGTGCGTGCTGTGCGTGCGTGCGTGCCGCGTGCCCGATGCGGCGTGCAGCGGTGGTGCGTGCGTGCGTGAGTGGCGTGCGTGCGTGGGGTGTGTGTGTGTGTGTGTGTGTGTGTGGTGGGTTGTGTGTGTGTGTGCTGTGTGTCTGTCTGGTCTGTGTGTGCGCGCGTGTGATGTGGTGTGACGCGGTGTAGCGTGGTGGTGGTGGGTGGGGTAGTGCGGTGGTGGTGGCGGTGCGCGGTGGTGGTTCGCGTGCGTGCGTGCGTGCGTTGGTGGGTGGAAGTGGCGGTGGGTGTGCGTGCGGCGGGGCGGGGCGTGGTGCGGCGCGGTGGTGGCGGGCGGATGGGCGCGCGAGAAAGAGGCCCACGCTGGGGCGAGAACGCCATCCTCAACGACGGAGGCCAAACACCGATCCGAAAATGAGGCCCACGCTGGAGCGGGAGCACGATTCGGAACGATTCGGGAGCAGAAATGAGGCCGGCGCCTCAGCGAGAGCAGCATTTTAGAAAAAAAACACCAGCGAAAACCCAACTCCGGGGAATCCTGTGTGTAAAAAAACAATATGCGGGGGGGTGCCGAATATCTTCCGGACGCCATCAGGGGAAGTGGGAGAGTAGTTATTTCAATGAGTAAGTGGAAGGGGAGGAAGGGGAGGAAGGGGGGAGGAAGGGGAGGGAGGGATAGGGAGGGGGGAGGGGGAGGGGGAGGGGGAGGGGGAGGGGTGAGGGGGGGGGAGAGGGAGGGGATCGGCTGCGTCGTCTCGGCCTTGTGGGGGAGGATCTTCGGTGTTGCGCCGGTTTCTTCCATGGGTATCGCCTGCTTGCGCCCCTTGTCCGCTCTGCGTCCCGCGCCCTCACGCCTAGGGAAGCCCGTGGACAGGTACAGGGGATAGCTCTGGCCATGCGGATCCCGAGGAGGCAGCAGCATCGGTAGTTGCCATTGGTCTGACGTGGACTTCTCCGCACGCTGTGCCTCCTCATCCTCCTCCTCCTCCTCCTCCTCCTCCTTCGACGGCCGAAGTTTGATGAATGAGTCTTGAATTTGCTGGTGCGCCCGTGCTGGGTGCCGATGTTTTGGTGCCTTCAGCCTGGGCTCTCTTGGGAGCCTCTCGGGCCTCTCTGAAGCCTCCCTGGGGCCATGTGACGCCCAGAAGGGTCCCGGAAGGAAGCAGCACAGAAGGTCTTCAGGCCTTGAGGAGTCGTTTGCTTCCCAGGGCCTCGCGGGAGGCTCTTCGACTCTTCGGGGGCGCACCGTGGGACTTTTGGAGGCCCCCCCGACCTGTTGGAGCCATTAGGTGGTAGTTGCGCCGTCTCGTGCTCGTCCAGGATCTTCTTGCGTCCGCGTTGGGCCAGTTTGGACGTCGAGGTCGGCGCCGGCTGTTCTGAAGAGGGGGCGCGCCCGAAGGAGGGGGGGGGTCGCCCAGAGGGGGCAGCCAGAGGCGATACCGGCCAACGAACCTGGAGCTCTCGGCGTGGCAATTTTTGTTCGAGCCGGGCGTCATCGCCTGGCGTCGGTCCCTGGGGGGCCCTCATGGGTCGATCCAGCTCGACACGTGTCCCAGGCAGATGGGGCATGTTTCGTCCCAGGTGGCCCAAGAGGCTGTCTTGGGCCACCTGGGACGGTCTTGGGGCCTTTCTAGGCCTTATTAGGCCTTATTAGGCCCTCTTGGGGGGCTTTGAGGCCTTCTTGGGGATCTCTTGGGGGTCTCTGGGGCCGTCTTGAGCTGGCGGAGGCCCGCAAAGTCGAGGACGCGACAATCTTTCAAAAACCTAGGTGGTCTTTTTGGCCCGTCTTGGGGCCGTCTTGGGCCGTCCTGGAGCTCTTTGGGGCCTCTTGGGCCACCTGGGACGAAGCGAACGCCGAAGAGCTGGCAATGTTTCGACATGTTGCATTTTCTGCGACGTATGATCTCAAGGATTCCAAGTCACCCAAATGGCCGAGGGACGTACCGAGAACGGAAAGACAACGTCGGGCCATGTCTTGATGTTGAGGCTTGCTGCACGTTTTCGAAGGCTGGCGAGTCAGCAGGCCATCGGCCGAGCAGCGCGGTGAGGCAGGAGCTCCATGCCGGTCCATGCAGTACGTTGGTTGAGTTGTGGGCTTGTTGCTCCCCTCGGGGGTACGTCAACTGATGCGCACGCGCATGCTAGACATGGTGACAGTGGAGAAGAATGTCGTGACTGTCCTTGCCTTTGCTCGATAGACCTGGAGGTCACCACAACAAAGTTATCTACGACCACAACGTCGACTTCAACCACCGTATTGCAGGCCATCGTAGGGGCAGGGGGGCCTGACGACAGGGTTCTGAGTAGAAAGGGTCCAGCCCAGGAATATCTGCGACTCTCAACAACATCCCAGAATATGCAGCAAGTCAATGGTGGCACGGATGACCCCGACAATTCGCGCATGCCCCCTCTTTTGCGCCGCATGCGCCGTGCGCGCGGTTTTGAACGCGCGCGTGCGCCAATTGCGCGCATTGCTGTCACACCTCATTGAACTCAAACATCGATCCTCGATTCTCGAACAGCGACGACGACCACGACAGCTGCATTACCTTTGTAGGGCGTTGTGATCGGATCTGGTTCCCTCCTGCTCCTCCTCATCATCATCATCATCAACATCAGCAGCAGCAGCAGCATCAGCAACAACAACATCATCATCACCCCTCTCTCTCTCTCTCTCCTCCTCGATATTCTCTTTCTCCTGCGCCTCCTTCCTCTCCTTCTCATGCCCCTCCTCCTCCTTGCCACTCTTTGAATGCACGGTGCTCTTTTACCGGGCTGAGAAGTAAGAGGGTGAAACGCATCAGTTCGTTGTTACCCCCCCAAGGTTCATGAATGCGCTTCATTTTCCAGTGGATCGAACCGCAGTGGCGAGATCGAGCGAGAACACTCTCCTCCTCCTCCTCCTCCTCCTCCCTCGCCCTCCTCCTCCCGCTCCTCCTCATTCTGCTCCTCCTCCTCTGTCTCCTCCGCCTCCTCCTCCTCCTCCTCCTCCTCCTCCGCCTCCTCCTCCTCCTCCGCCTCCTCCTGCTCCTCCTGCTCCTCCTGCTCTTCGTCCTCCGCTCTCCGCCGCTCCTCAACCTGCCCGCCCGTGCTCCTTCCTCCCCCTCCGCCCCCCCCTCCCGCCCTCCTCCCTGCCTCCCCCCTCTCTCCCCTTCCGTCCTCCGCCCTGAGGGCTCCACCTTCTCCTTCTCCTCCGCTCCTCCCCTGTTCTCCTCGTCCTCCTCCTTTCCTCCCCCCCCCTCCCTCCCGTCCTCCCCTCCCTCCCTCCCCCTGCTCCCCCCCCTTCACCGCCGCGCGCTGCGGAGGGCATTCGCACCGCCCTCCTTGCGACCAGCCGGCGGGGTTTCTCACCCGTGGCCAGTGACCCTGGCGCTGGCCGGGGCCGAAGCTGACCGCCGCTGATGGAGGCTTCGTGCTTCAGGTTTGAAGCGATTTGGGGGCCTCTTGGGCCGTCCAGGGCGGTCGGCAGCTCGAGAAGGTGGTACCGCCAGAGTCGCTCGTGACGCAGGGCAACATCATGTTCTTGTTTTGCGCTTGCGGGGCCTCTCGAAGTCCTCTAGGAAACCTCCTGGAGCGTCTTGGGCGCTTCTTGGGCCGTCTCGGGACCACCGTGGGCCATCTTGGAACGCTCTCGGCCTCAAGCCCTCGGGCGTGCCATCTTTTTGGCGCCCCATTGGGGCGTTCGGGGGGGGGCCGCGAGGCCGCGCCCGGGAGTTCCGACATCTCTGACCCGACGTTGCCGGAATCTGGCCGGGACGTTGCCGGGGTGCGTTTCGTTTGCGGAGGCCCGCCGTTCCCGATTCAGCTTTTTGTTCCTGGCAGTGCCATGACTGTACGTAGCACGCCGCGGATGCGGATAAGAGTGAGAAGGCGGTGGGGACGTCGGCAGTCTACGAGACTCTGGGAAAGCCCGCCGCAGGCGCCAAAGTTTCACAAATTGGACAACGAGCCCGCCGCAGGCACCGACTTCTTCTTCAAACCAATGTGGATCGGTCGCGGGTGGGTCGCGAGTGGGTCGCGAGTCGGTCGCGGGTGGGTCGGTCGCGGGTGGGTCGCGGGTGGGTCGCGGGGTGGGTCGTTGGTGGGTCGGTCGCGGGGTGGGTCGCGGGGTGGGTCGCGGGGTGGGTCGCGGGTGGGCCGCGGGGGGGACGACGACAACAAACACCATGAACAACAACGCAGCAGAATCCTCACCACGGATTCTCACTTTAGCCACGCACCCAGGGACAATGAATGAGCAACATGTATGACAAAGCCAGCGTTTCGCTCGAGACATCCTCAACCAATTCTGACAAACAAGCGTTTCGCTGGAGACATCCGCAGCAAACGAACAGGTATATTCTACCCTGTGTTTGATCGATCGGGGCTTCAACCACACGCGTTTCGCCTCAGACATCCTCCTTGTTTGGCCGCTGGCCCGCCTCGACTGCGTTATCTTGTCAGGGCAGGAATCCGCTGGCCCATCCCCGCCAGGGCACTGGGGTCAACTCCCCACACCAAAAGAGAAGCCTGGTTGGAAACTGGAACATATACATTACCAGTGGCGGGCTGTTTTTCCAATCCCAGGACTTTTTGAGGGTCGGGGACGACCCTGGGGTGGTGTGGTGTATACGTTTTTGTCCCGATGTCCTGGGGAAACAACGAAACATGTATACACCAGGGTCCCGTATTCACCAGGATCCGCGCTCCAGTGCAAATTTCAATGTAGGGCCTGAAAAAGCGTCGGTGTATAGAGTTCGATTCTCTACCTGGGCCCAACGCCCTTTTGGGGAGAACTCCTGCCGGCGGATGCCAGGGCACCGAGTGCCGTTCTGGGACGCCGAAGTCGTGCGTGCCAGGGCTTACGCGGAGAATCACGGGCAGCGAATAGCCATTTTGTGTCAGGAGGCCTATGTTCAGCGACGGCGCTGGTGGTTCCCCCCACTTGGCGTCGCCTCCATCTTCCGACTGGGAGTCTTTCTCGATGAGCTCAATGGCAACAGCATGCAGCCACATCGCCTCCGAGGGCGAGGGCTACCTCAAGATCGCGAAGACCAAGGTCCGAGGCGGGGATTTCTCCACCACCATCGCCTGGGGTATCGATCTTCGGGGGCATCGGCAGGCGGTGGATGTGGATATGTTCGGGGGCCTCGGGGCCCACATGTATTGAGATCCACCGCCCTGGAGAGTCCCAGGGTATCGGTTCCGCAGGCGCTGGATGTGTGCAATCGCCGCCTCACGCAAGGCGCTCGACCTCAAGTGTGCCGCGGTGGCCCGTCTGCGGGGGGTCAGGGCCAAGACGGCAGACGTGATCTCGAACAGAGCCGTCCAGGTGAGCGGCGGAAGAGGGTGGGGTCGGTTGCGCGCGCAGCATCGCGCGAGAGCGCCTCCACGTCCGGTCGCGCGTCCACGCCCTCTCCGCGCGGTGTGCCACGCTGCTGGCCCGCGGAAGCCGCGGTGCAAGGTTGCTCACCCCAGGAAGCATTTAAGAACCCCCCCCCCTCCGGCAAATCGATCACCTTTCCGCACCATCATCCATATCCGCATCATCCGCATCATCATCATCAACATCATCATCATCATCATCATCATCATCATCATCATCATCATCATCAGCATCATCATCAGCATCATCATCATCATCAGCATCATCATCATCATCATCATCATCATCATCATCATCATCATCATCATCATCATCATCATCATCATCATCATCATCATCGTGTCCGGGTGCTACAGCTATCGTTCGGTTATTCCGGCCCCTCGGAATATCGAATAAAACATGCGGTGCTGCGATATCGCTGGGGGGGTTCTTAAATGCTTCCTGGGGTTGTGCCACCTCTTCTCCTGCAGGGCCCGCTTCTTCCGGCGGCGCGCTCGGGCGCGCCGCGAGGGGCAACGAGACGGAGCAGGCCCCGTCGGAGGGCGGCCGGGCCTCTCGACGGAGGCGCCCTCTGTGCCCTCGGGGAAGGCCTCGGGAGCCTCTCGGGAGGCCCGAGGCCTGCCGAGCCTTCTGAGAAGGCCCGCCTGGGCTCGCCGGGGGGGGGGCGGAGGAGGAGGAGGAGGGTAGGAGGAGAGGAGGAGGAGGGAGGAGGAGGAGGAGAGGAGGAGGAGGAAGAAGAGGAGGAGCGGGAGTAGCAGAAAAGGAGGAGGGGACGAGGAGGAGGAGGAGGAGGAGGAGGAGGAGGAGGAGGAGGAGGAGGAGGAGGAGGAGGAGCTCGCCGGCGCTTCTGCTCCTCGTCCAGGTGACTGCCGCCTCCGCGGTCGGTGGCGCCGTCCTCGCGGGCGGCGCCTCCGGCCTGCTGGGGCTCGCGCTCGGTCCCGCGGGTGGCCCCCGCGTACACCGCCGCCGTGCCCGGCGGGGGGCGGGCCTGGGCCCCATCTCGGGGGCGGAACAGAGGGTGTTGATGCATAGGCTAGGGGGGGGTGGATATCATGGCGGGGGCCTGGATATTTCCCCAGATTGCATGGCGCCCCTTCTTATTTCATTACGTCCCTGGCCCCCCGCTGGGCCGCGCACATGCCGCCAGTCATGATTTGCACCCCCCCTCTTGGACACCCCCCTCTTGGCCGCTCCCCGACCATCGGGCGTTGCGTGACCTCAGTCGTCTTTGGTTTGGTCCCCCCCCCCCTCCGTGTTTGTCTCGGCGAGGGAAAAGACTCGAGCAACCTCCTTCTCTCCTGCTCCTCCTGCTCCTCCTCCTCCTCCACCTCCTCCTGCTCCTCCTCCTGCTCCTCCTCGTCCTGCTCTCCTCCACCTCCTCCTCCTCCTCCTCAATCCTCATGCTCCGCCCTCCTCCTCCTCCTCCTCCTCTCCTTCCTCCTGCTCTTCCTCCTCCTCCTCCCCCTTCCCCTTCAGCTCCTCCTTTTCCATCTCGTCCTCGTTCGTGCTCCCCTCCTCCTTCCCCCCACTCCTTCTCCTCCTCCTCCTCCTCCTCCTCCTCCACCTGCTCCGCCTCCTCCCTCCTCCTCCTGCTCTCCCTCCTTCCTTCTTCTCCTCCTCTTCTTTTCCTCCTTTCCTCCTCTTCCTCCTCCTCCTCTTCCTCCTCCTCCTCCTCTTCCCCCCTCTACTCCTGCTCCTTCTTCTTCTCCTTCTCCTCCCCCTCCTCCTCCGCCTCCTCCTCCTCCTCATCCGCCTCATTCTTCTCCTCCTCGTTTTCATCCTCCTCCTCCTCCTCCTCCTCCTCCTCATCATCATCATCATCATCATCATCATCCTCCTTTTCCTTCTCCTTCCTTTGTCGTCACCGTCGCCGCGGATAACATGATTTTCCCTCGATTATTCGGCGGGCTGGATAATGTCAGGGGGCTTCTTTCTCCCATGGGAAATTTATCTGTTGGCTACCCTACACGCGAGAGGATGTATGATGGGCGTCTTCTCATCAGGATGGCAGACGACATCAGTGGTTGTGGTTGTAGTCGTGATTGTGGGCGCGGTTGTGATCGTGATCGTAATCGCGATTATAATCGTGATGGTAGTCGTAGGCGTAGTCGTCGTCGACGTCGTCTCGGCAGAGATTGTGGTTCCAGTAATCTTCGCCGCGCCGGAGAATGTTGCGTTGTTTCTCCCAGCAGATACTGATCTCTGGGCAACCCTGCACGACAGAGGAATGTTGAGCACGTTTGTAAAAGGAAATAAATATCGATCGACACATTCTTCGCCAAAGGCGTTGCTCACATTCTACTACTCGTAGTCGTAGTCGTAGCCGTAGCCCTAGTCGTATCGTGGTCGCAGTCGTACTCGTCATCTTCGTCGTCGTCGTCGTTGTGGCGCAGCGGGTGCCGCAGAGCAACAACTATTCATTTCCCATTACTGGTCGGACCAGTAGTCCGCCAATACGGCCGCCGAATAGATAATTCACTTCCAATCTTGGGGGGTTTTAAAGACTCATAGAGGTCCATGGGGGGCGATACAGTCGGGGCCCTGAAGAAGGAATCCTTTTCGTTGGTGAGGGGCTCCGTGTTCCTCAATTGTCTCGCAGTTTCCCTCAGGTGTTCCTCCGCTTCTTGATGGGACATCGACGCTTAACTTCTGGAGAAAAGGGGCCTCGTTCCTTATTTATCGTTCCTTGGGTCAACGCTCCAGCTGTACGTCCAGATGTGAAGTATGGGCGGTGGCACGCTCTTGCGCCGTCTTGTACGCTCGGGCGCGCTACCGCCCAGGGGTTCGGCCCCGAGCCAAGGGGTTCTCGGCGGTGGTGGCCCGCGTGTCTCCTCTGCCTGCTTTTCCTTCCTCCTCCTCCGCCTCCTCCTCCCCCTCCTCCTCCTCCGTCTCCTCCTCCTCCGCCTACTTTTCCTTCTCCCCCTCCGCCTCCTCCTTCTCCTCCTCCTCCTCCTCCTCCTCCTCCTCCTCCTCCTCCTCCTCCCCCTCCTCCTTCGCATCCTCCCCCTCCGCCTCCTCCTCCTCCTCCTCCGTGTCCTCCTGCTCCTCCTCCTCCCCCTCCTCCTCGTGCCCCAAGGGGGGGCCAAAAAAGGGGCACGACGCGTGCACGTCCTTCTCTCCGCCCCCCCGCCCCTGTCTCCACGTCGCCCCCTCCCCAGGGAGAAGCAGCGCCGTGGCACCCCAAAAGCTGGCGCGCCGAGAGCCCGACGAGCTGTGCTCCGTGCTGCGGGTCTTCGCCGGCACTGCTGCAAGTCGGGCCCCGTCCCTCTGCAGGAGGAATATCCAAAAGCACTAAAACCATCGTCGGGGGACGATGTCTGTTCTACTTTTGGGTATCTTGTTGTTTCGTTTTGGACTTCTTGATGTTTGGACTATGTCGTTTATGGTTGCACATGTTTGGACAATTTTCCATTTCTCGCCCAAAATCCGCCTGTAGGGGGACGTGCCCGACCTGACGGCAAGTGTTGCTTGAGGTCGGCACTCTGGGGCGGACAGCCCGGCCCCAAGACCTTCACAGACGGATCGGGCGACAGACCTGCCCAGAGGAAGGGGCCAGGACCCCTGCAAAGCCGCGGGAGCGGCGTCGCTCGGGAGCACCGTCGCTCGGGAGCACCGTCGTGTGGGCTCCGACGGATAGCGACCTGTGTCTGTGCTGACCGTGCCTGGCTGCGATGCGTTGCCGGCCGCACAGACAAATACACCGACGGTAGGACCCCACATGGGAATCTATCTAGCTTGTCCCTCGCCATGTTCTTCTTCGACTGGCGGAGGCCTTCCTTCTGCCCTGCCCGTCCTCCTCCTCCTCCTTGTCATCCTTCTCCTCCTCCTGTTCATTCCCGTCCTACTTGTTGCATTTCTGATCCTCTTGCTCTTCCGCCTCCTCCTCCCCCTCTTCCTCCTCGTCCTTCGCCTCCTCCTCTCCCTCCCCCTCCTCCTCGTACTCTTCCTCCTATTCGTCCTTTTCTTCCTCCTCCTTCACCTCCCCTCCTTCTCCCCCCCCTCATCTCCGCCCCGCCTGTTCTCCTCATGCACCTCTCCTTCCTCCTGGCAGGAGCGCGCGCGTCGGTTCTCCTCGGCGCAGTCGCCGCCTCGGCTGGCACGGGCGCATTTTCTAATGGCCGCATCGCGCAGCCATTGGGAACCCCCCCTGATACAGTGAGCGCTTGAATAAGGAACGCTTACTTTTCAAAAGGGGCTCGGTCGTTCCTTAGGCTTGCATGCGTTACTTATCGTCCCCTATGCGTTATGTATAATTTGCTCATGGTTCCTTACGCGTTATTCCTTGGAAGAAAGGGGCTTCGTTCCTTATTTATTGTTCCTTAGGTCAGGCCGATGACTGTACTCCCCCATATTCAGGCCTCTGGAGCCCAAAAGTGACGACAGGTACAGGATCCCGATGGACCGTTCGGAGTAGTAACACGAGCTGCTGGCCCCATAGGGAGGGGGGGGGCTCCCGCCTGAGACTTCCTCGCGATTCACCCACAGACGAGGCTCCCGCCTGAGACGACCAGCATACTCAAGCTTGAAGAGGCCAACAGGTACGACGTTTACAAGATTCCGATGCGCCGCTCGGATTAATAACATGAGCTGCGGGCCCCATAAAAAGGGGACACCCGCCAGAGATTTCTTGGCAATTCACGCACAGAAGAGGCTCCCGCCTGAGACTTCTGCAGCAATCAAGCTTCAAAACGCCAGAAGTGATTGCAACCCGATGATTCGCTCGGATTACCAACATGAGCTGCGGGCCCCACAGGCAAAGGGCTCCCGACTGAGATGTCCTTGCAAGTCGTTCACGGACGGGGCTCCCGCCTGAGACTTCCGCCACACTCAAGGTTGAAAAGGACAAAAGTAACGACAGATACAGGATTCCCGTGACCCGGTCGGATTAGTAACATGAGTTGCGGGCCCCATAGGGAGGGGGTTCCCGCCTAAGAGGTCCTCGCAATTCATTCACAGACGAGGCTCCAGCTTGAGACTTTTGCCATATTCAGGTTTCAGGAGCCCAGACATGCGAACAGTTACGCGGTTCCGATGACACGCTCGGAGTAGTCACATGAGCTGCGGGCCCAATAGGGAGTGGGCCCCCGCCTGGGATTTCCTGACAATCCGGATCCCGATGCTTTTTCGAACTAGTAAAATGATTTACGGGCCCCATGGGGCGGGGGCTCCAGCCTGAGACGTCCTCGCAATACACTCACATAAGAAGCTTCCGCCTGAGATAAGTGAGTGAATGAAGGTGATGCTGATGATAGCGATGGCGCTGATGCTTATGATGATGAGGAGGAGGATGTGAGTGAGTGAATGGGCGGGTCGGTGGGTGAGTGCGTTGCTGAGTGCGTGGGTGAGTGATGATGATGATAATGCTGATGATGATGATGATGATTATGATGATGATGATGATGATGATGATGATGATGATGATGATGATGATGATGATGATGATGATGATGATGATGATGATTGTGTGTGAATGAGTGGGTGCGTGAGCCGGGGATTGACTGTGTGTGCGATTGTGTGAGTGGGTGAGTGAGTTGGCGAGGGAATGAGGGTGAGCGATGATGTGTGCCAGTGGTTGAGTGAATGAGTGTGCGCTCGGAGAAGACGAGAGGTTGTGTTCTCTTGTTCCTGCGCGGAGGGTCTAGAGAACACAAGAATCCCACCTTGGGTGTGGGGAACAAAACGATGGTGCTGTGATGCTAATGATAATGAGAGATGGGGGGGTAGTTTTGAATGGAATGAATGAAAGTGGTCGAGAGAGTGTGATGACGAGTGGGTAGTGGTTGACTGTGAGTGTGTGTGTGTGTGCGCGCGTGGGACTGATGATGATGGTGTGAGTGATTGAGTGAATCAAAGAGTGTGCGACGGGAGAAGGGGAGAGAGGGCGAGGTGTGAGGATCCTACGCGGGGGGTGCGCAGAGAAAACAAGAAACCCACTTTGGCTGTGGAGAAAAAACTCCGCTGCCGCGAGCCGGAGAAAGCGTGTTGGCGAAAGTCATCAGGAGAGGAAGAGGCACACAGACACAATTAACTGTGGACTCCCTTGAGAACATGAGAAAATTATGGGAAGTTGGGGGAAAGCGAAAACCCCGTAAATGACTGAAAATATTTGGAATCCTAAGGTTCGTGTCTGTCTATTTGTATCCCTGGGCCCCTTCAGTGTTGGCGGAGGTCAGTGTTCATGGGACGTCGTGGCCTCGGCCAGGGTGGGACTATGTACGCCCGGGCTGGTCGAGCAGCGACGAGGCGTCCTGGCTTGTACATATCGGCGGCGAGCGAGGGGGGAAATTTCGAGGTTTGAACTTCGAGGTTTGAGGTTTGCGGTTTGCTTTCGTCGGCTCTCGGCTGTTCTCTAGCCGCGTGATGCTTGCCAGAAGCTGCGCCTCGACGAGGGCGTTCCATGGGTGCCCGGATCGTCCCGAACGGCCGCCGGAGGCCCGAATTATGACCCGAAAATTTACTCGGCGGCGAGCAAGGGGGAAAGTGAGAAGGAGAAGGCCTTCTCAGAAGGCCGCGTGACTTCTGAGAAGTTCCGCGCCTTCTGATAAGTTGTTTGTGTATTCGTGGAAGGCTTAGAAGCTTCTCAGAAGGCTGGGGAACTTCCGAGCCTTCTGAGAGGACCTTCTCTTTCTCGCTTCCCCCGCTCGCTCGCCACCGAATCCACCACAGAGTTTTCTAAGATCCTTTTGTCGTTTGCACAACGTGTTAACATTAGAGTTCTGGCAGAGACAGTATTGTTTTCGTGCATCGGCTTTCTGTTCTGAAAGCGTTACTTTGTTCTCACAACCTTCCGTTTGGCCCTGACGACATGCCGTGGTAGGATTAGGCGGCGGCGAGCGAGGTGGGGAAGTGAGAAGGAGAAGGCCTTCTGAGAAGGCGGCGGTGCCTATAAGAATCGCTCCGGCCTTCTGAGAAGATTGCTGTGTCTTTGGGGAAGGTTTAGAAAACTTATCAGAAAGTATGAGGGTATCCGAGCCTTCTGAAAGGCCCGCCCCCTCTCACTTCCCTCCCAGAGCTGGCCTCCAGTAGTGTTGTCCTCTCTTTACCTCCCCAGACCCCCGATGACATAATGTCGTCATAACGTCGACCCTTACTGGTCTCGATCTATTCTCAGGGGCCGGCTTTTCATTCTGAGATGTTTTTTATCCGACGGCCCCGAAGCCTGGCAAGGGCCCCCCAAAGCCGCAGACAAGGACAAACCTTAAAAAGGGCTTCCTTCCAAAAATACAGTCGAGACCCTCCCGCAGGGTTCCAGGAGACTGTTCGTAGGGTTTCGAGAGGGTTTTGGAAGGGTGTTCGTCGCTTTGGGGGGAAACCAGTCACTAGCGAACCCTGGGCTTCCTAAGAATAGCCCTCTGCCTTGTTTTTATATGTGACTCCCTGGGCTCGCCGCCGACCGACAGGAATGTTGCAACAAAGAACTGGAGGCCTCGCGCGGTTTGCAATAGCTGTATCCTCTAGTCCAATGTACAGTCGGGGCCCTGAAGAAGGAACCCTTTTCGTTGGAGAGGGGCTCCGCGTTCCTCAGGTGTTTCGCAGCTTGCCTCAGGTTTCCCTCAGGTTCTCGATGCGAAATCGAAGTTCGACTTCTGGAAAAAAGGGGCCTCGTTCCCTATTTAGGGTTCCTTAGGTCAACGCCCCGACTGCAATTCGGGTCTCAAGCTGCCGCGCTGGGCCTAACATATGCGAAAATAGGGGGACTCTTTTAATTTGTGTGTATTTATCTGTGTGTCCCAGATCCCCTTCAATCTAGTCCACTGTAACTCGGGCCTCAAGCTGCCGCGCTGGGCCTCCACGATTTCCTCCACAAGCATCGCGGCACGGTCGGTCCCTGCTCACGCTGGGGCCCAGGGGCGGCCCTGGCCGGGCGCCAGCGGAGGCGTGCGCGGGGCGCCTTCTCGCGTGCGCAGGCACCGCCGGCGGCGCGTCCGTGGGCGTGGTGCCGGCGCTCTTCTCGGCTGCACGTGGGAGTGGCCTTTCCCGGGCAGTGGCGGAGCCCCGAATCATCAGGGGTACTTCGGGTCAGGGCTTATTCGGGTTCCTTTGTCGGGAATCCAAACCCGAGTTACCCCGGACTCGAGTTACCCCGGATAACTCGGGCGCCCAACAGTGGCGAAGCGTCTCGGCTTGCCTACAGGTCCACCGAAGCTCGGGGGTTGATAGACCTCCTGCCCTGGCACGGCGATGAGCGACGTGGCCGTTTTCGGTTCGCGAGAGGGCGTCGCGGCCCTCATTTGTGCGGGTCCAGGTCCGTCGGTTTCGGTTCTGGGCCGTCTTCTTGAAAGGGAGGTTTACTGAAGGGATGCGTGTCCACCGCTGAAAAGCATGTTCTAAGAACCTTTTGTGGCCTGCACGAAAGGTTCTTAGAACATTTCTGACTGAGGCTGTCTTGTTCTAACCCATCGGGCTTATGTTCTGAGAGCTTGTCGGTGTAGGCCTGCAGGAATGCCGGGACGGCCGGTCCCTGCTCAAGCTTCGCCGTCGGGAAACGAGTCCTGGGAGAAACGGGTGTCGAAGCTTCTCCTCGTGTTCAACGGCTCAGGATAACGAAAAACTCGTCCTGGGGGGGAGCCAGCCACCACGGTCCAGGAACCGTTTCCCTCCGGACCCGTGCCCCCCGCGCTGACGTGCGGTGCGGGCACGTTGGGTCGGGCCGGACGAAAGGGGGGGATTGGGAAAGGGGGGTTTACGAAATTTGCTGCATGCAGCTGGTTTCGGCCCCACCGAGAAGCCCATTCCTCGACACATAGCCGCCTCCTGGCGCCGGGAGGCGCCGGAAAAATCAGCTGCGTGAGCTGATTCTCAAACCCCCCCTTTGCTATCCCCCCCCTTTCGCCCGACCCGATTGGGGTCCCCAGCTGGCCGCATGCGATGCGACAGCAGCAGCCTCCGCGCTCGGGGTTCTGGTACCTCCGCGCCCCTTGCGAGAGTCGCGCGCCGGAGGGTCCCCAGAGGCGTGGCATCGCTCGGACGTGTGCATTTTTCCTTCGGCGAGGACCATCGGGGAGCATCCTCGATCATTTGGCGAAAAAGCGACGCACGAAACCTAGAAACACACAGGAAATGAACGTCCGAGCGATGGCCAGCTCTTGCCCAGGGCCACTCTCGAGTGTAGCCGATCTTCACGTTCGGGCTCAGCATCCCGCTCTTCGCGGCGGTCGGCGGGGGGCTCTCTGGGCAGGAGAAAGGTGGGTGCTGGTACCGATGCCCGCGCCTCGCTGTCGCCTCGTCGGGCCTCCGGGAGGCACCATCGTCGCCACCGCTGGATTCGCCGTGAAATTCTGGTCAGGACGCGCGCCAGGAGAGGTCCGAGGAGTTGTGACCGCCCGAAAAAATAATGCACTCCGCGCGACCCCAAGTAGGGGAAAGTTTCCTATCGTATGGGCGCGGGGCTTGGCATTGCTATGCATTGCTTGGCTTTGCTTGGCATTGCTTGGTACTTTTTGGTATTGCTGGGCATTGCGTCGCATGTATTGGAATTGCTTAGCATTGCTTGACTTTGCATCACGTTGCTTGGCATAGCTTGGCATTGACCCCGAGGAACCCGCTTGGCATTGCTTTGCATTGAACCCGAGGAGCCCGAGGACCCGAGGAACCCGAGAAAACCAAGGAATCCGAGTAACCCGAGGAATCCGCGGAATCTCCGAGCAACGGGCAAAGTAGCCCCCCGAGGCACCGAGGGTGGGGAACCCGAGGAAATCTTTTGGCATTGCTTGGCATTGCCTGGCATTGCTTGGCACTGCTTGGCATTGCTTGGCATTGCTCGGCGCTGCTTGTCACTGCTTGGCACTGCTTGGCATTGCTTGGCATTGCGTGGCACTGAGTGGCATTGCGTGGCACTGCTTGGCATTGCTTGGCACTGCTTGGCATTGAACCCGGGGAGGAGGAGGAGGAGCAGGAGGAGGAGGAGGAGGAGGCAGGGCGAGGAACCCGAGGAACCTCCGAGGAGTCTCCGAGTGGGGCGAGTGGGGGGGGGGCAGGCGCCCCCCGACACCCTTCTCCTCCTCCTCCTCCTCCTCCTTCTCACTCCTCCTCCTCCTCCTCTCCTCCTCCTCCTCCTCCTCCCCTCCTCCTCCTCCTCCTCCTCCATCTCTTCCTCCTTCCTCCTCCCCTCCTCCTCCTCCTCCTCCTCTCCTCCTCCTCCTCCTGCCTCCTCCTCCTCCTCCTCCTCCCCTCCTCCTCCCTCCTCCCCCTCCTCCGAGCCCCTTTCGGCAAGCCTAATCTGGGAAGTGCTGCACCCCAAGGCCCCATGGGGGCAGGCGAGGGTCCTAGTCGTGGCTTTAGCCTACACAAAATTGCCCCCCCGGGCCGTGGCCCTGGGCCGTGGAGTCTGACCGGGGCAGGGGGGGCGTGGTATACCACAGCATCTTGAGGACAGCGGCATCGCTTCGGCGTCACCCAAGCAGACGAATAACAGAGAGGGGGGATCCCCAGAACTACAGGGGGGGGGGAGCCCCAGAACTAAAGGGGGGGGATCCCCAGAACTACAGGGGGGGGGAGCCCCAGAAGTAGAGATCTCCCTCGGATGCTCTGCGGGCGAGGCGCGCCCCCCCAAAAGCTGATAGCCAAAGCTCTGTGGAAGGCGCTCTCTGGCCATACCGCCCAGGAAGCGCGACATTACAGGACGTTTGTGCCATTTGCTCGGGTCGGACGCATGCCTCCAAGGAGGACACACGTCAGAGCGTGAATTATCTACCCCGGTTTCGCTTCCAGGAAAAACCAAGTCATACCACGCGCCTCCTCGTCAAGCGGCCTGACCAGTACAGGCCGTAGTTTGGCATCGCTTGGTATCTCTTGGAAGCGAGGGTGGTCAAAAGCGAGGTAGGTTTGTTTGCCCCCTAACACGGGACGTCCAAAAATGGGCCTTGCCTTCGAGCATCGAAGGAGTTGACATCTCTTCCTCGACGGAAGGCGGCGGCGGGTCGGCGGAGGTAGAACGAGGCCGCCTCCGCCGGCGGAAGCCAGCGGAGGCTCGGCGGAAGGGCGGCGGAAGCGAAACATGTGCCCCCAAGAGATGCAAACGTTTTTGGGTTCAGGGTTTTCGAAATCGCCCACGCAGTACAGCGGAGGCCCATGCCAAGGAACACCCTGCTTGCCTCCAGGGTGCCCTTTTGGTTCCCTGGGCTTCGATGGCTTTGCTGTGGAAGGCGTGACGCTCCCACACCAGGAAACACAGGACGTCCTGGGGTGTGAGGGTTGGGCTTCTTGTGGAAGGTTTCTTGTGGTCGGGCCCCTGCGCGGGGAAACCAAAAGGTACCCATACCGCTGCTCCCCGCACCTCTCCCGGGGTGCGTCCTGACCAGGGGGTCGAGGCGAATCCGGCGGTGGCGACGAGGGCCGCCGAGGAGGCCCAGAAGGGGGAGAACGAGGGAAGGGTAGAGGCGTGGGTAGCTCTTCCTCCTCCCCCTACCCTGTAGTAGGAGTGCGGCCTTCTGTGTCCCGTGGGCGACCGGTGGCTTCCCCAGGCTCGGCCTCGCCGTGGCCCTGCCAGCGGGCGGCGCCGCGGGGGCGGTGGGCGGCGGTGCCACGGGCTACGCTGCGTACAGCAAGCGCGCGGAGATCACGAGCTTCACGGGCCAGGGCTACGCCAAGGCCGTCCACAAGAGACGCCTGACTTTCACTCGGGCCTGTCCCTCTACAGGGGGCAGATTCAAAGATACTCGCACAATAGTATGGGGACGCTTTGTTCACCATGTCTGAGCAATTTTTGAACTTTGGTGGGGTACTGTTTATTTGTAGTCCAAGATCCCCCTGCGGGGGGGACACGCCCAACCTAAGCCTAACTCCGCACCACCACTCGAAGCCAAAAGACAATGGTAATGATGAGAAGAGCGTTCAGATAGGGAATGATGGTACATGCGCATCACAAGAAGAAGCATCGAGAGAACTGTTCGCATCTCCACGCGGATTTCTTGCAACGGCGCAGGGTCTGGCGTCGCCTCTGGCGACTCTGGTGTCGCCCTTGGCGCGCTCCGCGCGCCACGGACGGGGCCCGGTGCCGATCCAACACATCCGCGCGGACCTCTGGAAGTTGGCTGTGCATGCCACAGCGAGGGTGCCGAACGGCCATTCGCTGCTCCAGAGTGCGTGGCTGCCACAGGGCTCCGCGGCGCGGATTGGATGTTGCTGGTGTTGAGCTGCGTTGTTGTCGCCGTCCTCGCCCGCGGCCCGCCCGCGACCCACCCCGCGACCCGCCCGCGACGTACCCCGCGACCCACCCCGCGACTCGCCCTGCGACCCACCTTGCGGCCCGCCCTCGCTGACGAAGCAGTCGGCGCCGCGCGGCGGGCTCGTGGTGTAACGCCGCGCCTCCCCGCGGCGGGCTTCTACTTACAGAGCTTCGCAGACTGCCGGCGACCCCGCCGCCCACTCACTATTTATTATCAGGAGGAAAAGAAACACACAGACACAATTAATCGTCGATCCCCAGGGAAATGTTGGAAAATATGGGAAGTGGGCGGGAAGACAGAAACCCTGAAAATATTGGAAAATATGGGGAATCTGTTTATTTGTGTGTATTTATTTGTGTGTCCCAGTTCCCCTTCATATTACCATCAGCTGCGGGGTGCTATGGTAGGTTCATCGTTCTGACTATGCCTGGCCAGGGCCTTCCTTAGCCGCAGGGTGGTGTGCAGACTTTGCCGCGTGCCAGCGCGCAGGAGGGCCCTAGGCTGGTCGGGTACGGTGGTACTAGTACACGTGTGTGTCGCCCCTTCGCAGGCCAGGAGCACCGCGCAGTCGGCGTGGGCCCGCGTGGCCTCGAAGTCCGAGGCCGCGGTGAAGTTCGCTGAGGCCAAACGGGAGAGCGCCAAGGCCTTGGCGCGGTCCTCCATCGACACCACCCGGCAGAAGGTCGGGGAGGGCTGCGAGTGCGCATCCAAAAGCCTGGCGGCGGCCAGGGCAAAGGGCATCGAGCTGGCGTCCGACCGCAGCGTCCAGGTGGGCGCCGTGTCCGCTGCGGGAAGCGCCGCCGTCTGTGGCACTGCAGGAGGGGTGGCTGGTCTGTGCACCGGCACCGTCGTCGGCGGCGCCATCTAGAGGACCGAAGGAGGGCAGAGGCGCAGAACCCTTGGGGTCCGCGCGGACTTCTGGTGTCGCAGAGGAGGAAGCACATGTACCGATGCCGCTGCCCACGTCGCCACGGCTGGATTCGCTTCGAAATCCTGGTCAGAACGCACCTCGGGAGAGGTCCAGGGAGTAGTGGTCCCCCTCACTGGAGGGAGGAGCAGCGACACCAACACCACCATGGGCCCAGCTCCTGCGAGGAGGTCCACGATGCCTCCCCGAGCTGGAGGCTGGGGATATCTCGAGCGAGAGGGGGGAACCACACCACCAGGGAGACGCCCCTTTAGGAGAACGAAACATTTCATAAACACATACGAACTCGGAGGTCCGCGCGGATTGCTTGGATCCGTGGATGGCGCCGCCAGGGGGCCCCATCGCCGATCTGAGAAATCCGCGCGGACCTCCGAGTTGTTATGTTCATGTCATTGTTCGTTTTTCTACCCTTGCCTGATGGACGGACAGCACACACACACACCCATACCCATAGGAGGGTCGGAGGGAGGAGGGCTGTCTATGGGCACGGGTGCGGGTTGTCGGACCCTGGGGGACGCGCCCGTTCGGACGGGGATCCCCATCCGACCGCGCGCGCCCCGCGAGCCCCAGGCGTCCCCCCGCAATTCCTGCCCTGGGCGCGTGCTGCTCGGTCGTTGTCACAGTTGCCTCCGCGCAGCTCCTCGCCCTGGTGGTGCTGCTGTCGCCCCGTCGCCCGGCTCAGGCCCCCCGTGGGGAGGGGCGGCGCCTGGCCCCCCCTCCGCGGGGGGGCGCGAACCCCTGCGGGGAGCCCCCGGGCACGGGCCCCGGAGAGATCCTGCGGAGGCCTCGGGCTGGCGTCGAGTCGGGCCTGTCCCCCTACAGGAGGCACATCAGCATCGTGTAGCCGATCCCCCTCCCCCGAGCTCATCCCCTGCGAGACCCCCCACCGAATCACACCCCCAGTCGGGGAGACACGCCTCGAAAGGCCGGAGGGTACGGCCTAGATCCCAATCCTGGGAGGTAAATCGGCCAGAGGGGTCCAGGCCACGCCGCTGGGGATGGGGATCGGTTGAACGATCTCCAGAATATTCAAACATAGTTTTATGATGTTCGCAAGAGCGCGTTCTGTGGTCACTTGGAGGGGGAGGATTTGGAACTGGACCCCTCCCCGCCCCCCCCCCCCCCCCCTCTCTCCCTCTTCTCGGCTGGCAGGCGGCGGCGGGGGACGGACGATTTCCTTTTCTGGGCCGGCGCCAGCGCCCGGCGGCGGGCGGCGGCGGCGGGGAGCGTCGACGAGGACGACGGTGGTGTGGTGGTGGTGGTGGTGGTGGTGGGGTGTGGTTGGTGGTGGTGGCGGTGGTGGTGGTGGTGGCGGTGGTGGTGGTTGTGGTGGTGGTGGTGTGGTGGTTTGTTGTGGTGGTGGTTGTTGTGGTGGTGGGTGGTGGTGGTGGTGGTGTTGTCGTGGTGTGGTGGTTATTTGTGGTTGTGGTGGTGGGTTGTGGTGGTGGGTTGTGGTGGTGGTGGTGGTTTGGTGGTGGTGTGGTCGTGGTTTGTGGTGGTGGGTTGTGGTGGGTTGTGGTGGTGGCTGTGGTTTGTGGAGGTGCTGGTGGTGGTGGCGGCGGTGGTGGTGGTGGTGTGGTGGTTTGTGGTGGTGGTGGTGGTGATGGTGGTGGGTTGTGCTGCTGGTAGTGGTTGTGGTTGTGGCGGTGGTGGTGGTGGCGTGGTAGAGAGTGGGTGGTGGTGGTGGTGTTGGTGGTGGTAGTGGCGGTGGATTTTTGTGGTGGTGGTGGCGATGGTGAGTTGTGGTGGTTGTGGTTGTGGTGGTGGTGGTGGCTGTGGTGGTGGTGGTTGTGTGGTGGGTTGGTGGTGGTGGTGGTGTTGAGGCGGTGGTGTGGTGGTAGTGGTGGTGGTAGTGGTGGTTATCGTCGCTGCGTCCCCGCCGTCGCCGGCGCCAGCGCCGGCGTTGCTGGCCGCCGCCAGCGCCGGCGCCGGCGCCAGGGGGGGGGGTTGAACCCCCCCCCCCCCCTTGGGGCTGCATCTGGTCATCGTCGCTGCGTCCCCGCCGTCGGCGCTGCTGGCGGCCACCGGCGGCGCCGGCGCCAGGGGGGGGGGGGTCGAACCCCCCCCACATTTGGGAGGGGGTGGGTGGGGGGGGGGGTCGGGATTGAGGGGAGAGGGGGGGGAGGGAGGGGAGTCCCCCTGGTTTTGATTGACGGCGTCGAGTATTTGGGGGGCGGGCCCACCCCCAGAAACGCGCCGCCGAATGTTCCGAAGGCAAGCGCCTGTGAAAGGCGTTCTCTCTGATGTTTCAACCTGCAATGGCCTTGATCACCAGACAGAATTCCGAGCACCAGAAACAGTACCGAGACTCGAGGGTTTTCACGTGTCGGGCCCTGGGAGACTCTTCCGACACTGTTTCGGCACTGGTTCGACACCTTGTCGACACTTTTCTGGATGGTCGAACATGTTTGTGGGATGTGGTCGGTAAGTACGATGGGAGGGTATGGGGACGATTTGCGGACCATTTCTGGACATTTCTTTTTTGTTATGTTCTTTGTTGCGTCCAAAAGACGCCTGTATGGGGGACACGCCCGACCTCAGGTTGGCGATCCGAAGATGCGGGCCCGATATTGGGATGAAGTCGGGCATGTCTCTCTACAGGAGGGAGGTTTCAGAAGCCGGGGGCGATGTTCCGATTCGTTGCGACACTGTTTCAGCATGTTTTAATTAGTTCTTGATCTGTCCCCAAGAGCTGCCTGTACGAGGAGGACGCGCCCGACCTACAGATGGAACCTCCGGGCGGCGGTCTGGAGATGGGGCCCTCAAGTGTAGGAGCGGGCCCAGGGTTGAGTTTACGTTTCTCGAGGAGGAGGAGGAGGAGGAGGAGGAGGAGAAGGATGAGGAGGAGGAGGATGATGAGGAGGACGAGGAGGGAGGAGGAGGAGGAGGAGGATGAGGAGGAGGAGGAGGGAGGAGGAGGAGGAGGAGGAAGAGGAGGAGCAGGAGGAGGAGGAGGAAAAGAGACCCCCGCCCTCAGGGCCCCACCCTCTTCGAAGTGCCAGTCTGGAGGTTTTTGCCCTCTTGCCGCCTTCTGTTCCTCTGGCCATCGGCCTCGTCCCCGCCATCTTCACGTTCGGCCTCTCCATCCCGGAGGAGGGCCAGTTGAGACAGCGGCGGCCCTTCCGCCCAGCCCTACTCTCGGGGGCGGAAAAGACGGGGGTGTTGACTAGGGGGGGGGGGATACCATGGCGGGGGCCATGATATTTCCGCAGATTTCATGGCGCCTCTTCTTATTTCGTTACGTCCCTGGCCCCCCCGCTGGGCCGCGCACATGCCGCCGGTCATGATTTGCACCCCCCCTTCTTGGACACCCCCCTCTTGGCCGCTCCCGATAATCCGCTCAGCATCGCTCCCCCAGGCCGCTTCCGGGGTCCACCCTGACCGCGTTCTGAGGCGCTTCCCGCCGCGGCGACTGGACGCCTCCAGGCAGCCCCAGACTCCCGACGTCGTGATCTTTCGCGGACGTGGGCCCCTGGAGGTCTGTCCCCTTCCCGGGGGCCGGCCTTTCGTCCTGACTCGTTTTCTTACGGCCCCGAGGCCCGGTAGGGGCCCCAGATGCCGAAAACAGCGGGAAACCGTCTGCCGTATTTTTGTTGGCTGCACGACGCGAGGGGGGAGCATGGCACGCACGGAGGGAAGTCAGCGAGAAGGTCATTGGACCCGGAAGCGGAGGCCTCTAGACTGCCAGCGATGAGGCCATGACGCCTTCTTGATGTTGGAGATGGCTCTGGGGCACACTGGTGCCCACCCCGTCCCGTCTCCGGGGACTCTGCTCAAATCGGGCATGTCCTTTACAGGCGGAAAAATTGAATAGAGCCCAAAACTAGTGTGAGGATGATTTGTCTTTATGTTTTGACTATGTGGATGCATTTTTGGTACATGTTTAATGTTTCGCCCAGAATCCGCCTGTTGCGGGGGGCATGCCCGACCTAAGACTTCGCATCCTCCTACAGGATGGGATGGTGGGATTTGGGGAGGCGGTGCGCCTCCCCGGGCAGTGCACGCCGTGTGCCTGGCTCGCGCTCGCCCCCTCGGGAGCTTCCCTCCTCTCCCTCCTCCCTCAAAAAAGTGGCGATGAATCTCAGCTTTCCTCCTCCTCCTCCTCCTCCTCCTCCTCCTCCTCCTCCTCCTCCTCCCCCTGCTCCTCCTCCTCCTCCTCCTTCTCCTCTTCCTCCTCCTCCTCCTCCTCCTCCTCCTCCTCCTCCTCTTCCTCCTCCTCCTCCTCCTCGTTGGGGTTGTGGCGAAGTCTCTGGCGAAGTCTCTGGGTGTCCCTTCCCTCCCCTCACTTTCCCACTCGCTGGTGCCCCTGGCGCGGCGGCCTGCCTGGTCCGTCGGGAAAAAAAAACGCCAGGGACCCAGGGATCCGCAGGAGGGGACAGAAACACACAGACACAAGTAATCGTCGATTTCCAGGAAAATATGGGAAACTATGGGAAGTGGGGAGGAAGACAAAAACTTAGAAAATATGTGAAAATGTTAGGAATCCTTTAATTGTGCGTATATATTTGTGTGTCTCAGGGCCCCTTCAGATCCGACATCTTGATGCTGGCAGTGCGGGTCCCCAGAGGTCATGGCCCCTTTCCCGTGGACGGGTGTCAGCCCGAGTCCATCCATCACGCTCCCGCGGCCCAGCGAGGGTTCCCGGGAGCCGAGCATGGCGCAAAGCCAATTGGGTGCCCTCGACCTCCGCCGTCCGCGGCTTCTGGACGGCAGATGCCGCGCAGCGTCCGCCGCCAGCGCAGCCGCAGTGGCGGCTGGAGTCGAGGCCGCAGTGGTGGTCTCGGCAGTCCCCGCGGCCGCGCCGCGGCGGCACCTGCTGCACGGGAAGGTTTTGCAGGTGGAGGTCGAGGGTTGGAGGGGGGGAGCACGGACCTACAGCCACCGTGTTGACATAATTCGGATAAGGAACGCACGAGAAGGATCGCCAGGGCTTGGGGAGACCGTGGTTGGCAGCAGGGCCCCAGGGAGCCACACGGAATATGGGGCCCGCAGTGATGGGGTCAGGAGGGCGCTCAGGAGAGCTTACGTCCAGTCGAGAAGTGTCCAGATGGGGCGGAGACAGGCAGGTGGAGGCCGAGGCTGGTCCTAGAATGATGAAAAATGGCATAGGCACAGCAACTCGGAGGTCGGCGCGGACATCTCGGATCCGCGCTGGACCCCCCTCCCTCCCGGGCGCGCGGAGCGCGCCAGGGGCGGCGCCAGAGACGCCGCCAGGGGGCCCCGGCGCCGATCCGAGAAGTCCGCGCGGACCTCCGAGTTGTTATGATGGGCCTGTTTTCCACCACCACCACCACCACAAGTTGGAGGGGGGAGGGAGGAGGTCCTCCTCCCCCTCTTCTTTCTTATTCTAATTTTTATTTTTATTATTCGACTTCCTACTCTTTTCATGATTCGTATTCTTCTTATTCTAATAATTAGTATTGATACCTGTCTTCTTACTCTGATGTTTTATTACTATTCTTACTCGTCTTCTTCCTCATCCTTCTCCTCCTCCTCCTCATCCACCTCCATCCCCCTCCAACTTATGGTGGTGGTGGTGGTGGAACACAGGCCCATCATTCTATGCTTACGTCACTATTCGTTCCCCGATCGGTCCCTCGGGAGAGCCGCCCCGCCGCTGTCTCGACCGGCCCTGCGCCGGTCCCTCCCGATCGGCGCGGCCCTCGGCGGCGGCTGCGGCCTGCTCGCCGGCGCGGGCGCGGGCGGCGCCGCGGGCCTCGTGGGCGGCGGCGCCGCGGGGTACACCGCGCACTCGAGGCGCGAGGCGCGCGCAGAGGGGGGGTATATATATATATATATATAATATATATATATATTTAAAACGACGCGAAGATCGGGACAAAATCGGATCGGGATACCTCGAAATCTCTGAGAATCGGCGGGTTTGGAGGATGTATTGGGCGCCGCGGCCGCTCCAGAGCGTTCCGGAACGCTCTGAGAGCGCTCCGGAACGCTCTGGAGCGATTCATCCCGATCCTAGCCCTGTTTTAGGGTAGGGGGAGGGGGGAAGGCTTCTCAGAAGCCCCCCTGCTTCTCAGAGGGCGCGGGCCTCCTCCACACATGTGAGGCCAGCGCCTCTTTAAGAAGTGGCCCCCTTCTAAGAAGCCTTCCTCAGAGCCCCGAATCATCAGGGCTAGCTCGGGTCAGGGCTAACTCGGGTTCGTTTTTCGGGATTCCGAACCCGAGTTACCCCGGGCCCGAGCTACCCCGGATAATTCGGGCGTCCAGAGCCCCAAATCATGAGGGGTAACTCAGGTCAGGGCCATCTCGGGTTCGTTTTTGCGGGGATCCAAACCCGAGTTGCCCCGGGCCCGAGTTACCCCGGATAGCTCGGGCGTCCGACTTCCCCCCTCCCCCTACCCCTCTCTGCGCGCCGCCCAAGAGGCGCGAGGACATCGGCGTGAGGGTCAAGGACACCATCTCGAAGGTGAGCGACGGAGCCCGCGGGCGGGGAGCACTACTCTCGGAGGAGGAAGAGGTACCCAAACCGATGCCTTTTCTCTCGTGTTTTGTTCCTTTTGGTCGGCCTCCTGGGAGGCCCACGTCGCCACTGCTGGGTTCGCCTCGGACTCCTGGACAGAACGCACCCCGGGAGAGGTCCAGGGAGTAGCGGTATGGGTACCCGTTGGTCTCCCCAAAGTCTCGCCGGGGAAGCGTAGGGCTCGTGTGCGACTGGGCTCGGGTTTGCTGGCGCTCTCTGCCGAGTGCGTCCTGGGTTTTGACGTTCCAGTTTTCCGTGGGATGTTTGCAGCGGGAGTTCGCGTCAACTTTCAGATTGGGTCTCGTCATGTTCATGATGGCCCCGTCAGGCCAACTCGTGTCCCCCGAGCCCGAGTCTTACGTCTCCCCGATCTAGGCCTCCCAGATGGGGTCGGAGTTGATGGGGTCGGAGGATCGCGTCGCGTCGCCGATGTATCGGCGATGCGGCTCGATGAGGAGCCCGATGCTTTCCACGCAGACGTCGCCAGTGCATCGCAGGCGTCGCCGATGCATCGGCGATGCATCGGCGATGCTGCGCGATCCTCCGACACTGTGTGCTTGGACCACATATGGGAGGCCTCTGTTACCCATCTAGAAGGCCTCTGCCTCTGCGACCCATCTAGGAGGCCTCCTTGACCCATGTAGGAGGCCTCTAGCACTCTTGCAAACAGTCGCACTAAGCAGAGATCTGGAGCCAGACCCCCCCCCCCTCCCCCCTTTTGCGCCCAATGCCGAAGCGCCGAATGAACAAAACGCTCACTTCCAACTTTATGTGAGGTGAAACTTAGCATCGGCATTGGTAACTCCCTGGTCGAAGACTGGTTGGATTCCGCGTAATCCGCTTTTGCCCCGCCTGATCCAGTGTTGTCCCGCGTCAGCCAGCCTAATCCCGGGCTTAGTCCAGCCCAATCCCGCTCAGTGTCCCCTCAACCGAGGTTGGCCCTTCATCTGTCGGACGAAGACGTCCCATGAGTAGTAACCTCCGAATCGAATGTGAACGACAGCTCGTGGGCGGGTAACATGTCTGGTTTGGTTCGAGGTTCCAAGGTTTCGTGCGTCCCTGTGGATGTCAGACGATGTGATCTGCTCACCCCTGCCATTTATCCCAACCGTCCTGTGGTGTTGGGCCCTCGTTTTGAAGAGACAGCGCCCCGCGTTCCTTCCTCCTTCCTTCCTCTCCTCCTCCCTCCCGCTCCTCCCGCCTTCCGTCACCCCCCCTCGCTTTGGCACACCCCTCACACGTTTCGTGGCCCCGTAGGGAGCTCCACCCAAGGCCCCGGTGCCACCGTCCACATGCGTCCCCCACACCAGTTTCGGCACATCCCTCACACGTTTCGTGGCCCCGTTGGGAGCTTCACCGAAGGCCCCAGCGCCTCCGTCCACATGCGTCCCGCACACCCATTTCGGCACACCCCTCACACGTTTCGTGGCCCCAAAGGGAGTTCCACCGAAGGCTCCAGTGCCACAGCCCACATGCGTCCCCCGCGTCCATTTCGGGACACCCCTCACACGTTTCGTGGCCCCAGAGGGAGCTCCACCGAAGGCTCCAGTGCCACCGTCCACATGCGTCCCCCATGCACACTTGGGCACACCCCTCACACGTTTCGTGGCCCCAGAGGGAGCTCCACCGAAGGCTCCAGTGCCACCGTCCACATGCGTCCCCCACACCAGTTTCGGCACACCCCTCACATGCTTCGTGGCCCCATAGGCAGCTCCACCGAAGGCCCCAGTGCCACCGTCCACATGCGTCCCCCACGCACATTTGGGAACACCCCTAACACGCTCCGTGGCCCCGCAGTGGGCTCCAGCGAAGGCCCCAGTGCCACAGCCCACATCCGCTCCCATTTCCCGAGGCGCAGCGAGGGCTCCTTGGGCGGCCGAAATCACAGCCCGAAATTCATTCGCTCCGTTTTTTGGGGGGAGCGTCGGATCGTTGGCATTGTTGAGTTCAGGGTCTCTGGCATCGGCCATATTTCAGGCGATCGCAAACATGGATCAGGGGGGCGTGGATTAGCGGCGGGTCCCGTTTCCATGGGAAATCGCGGATTTCCCCCGTCGAACGAGGCGGCACCGGCCGCATTTTGGGGAGGGCGCCTCCCCCGATCCATGGATTTGGCGACCGCGCGCCAAATCCATGGATCGCGGATCCACGTTTGCGCGCCACCGAATATTCAGATCAGATCCACCGCCCCACGCCCTGGTGGCCCCTCGGCCGCGACAACCGCGGACACTGGACGGCCCTGCGCAGATGCCAGGCGCGGAGGAGGAGGAGGAGGAGGAGGAGAAGGAGGAGAAGGAGGAGGAGGAGGAGGAGGAGGAGGAGGAGAAGGAGGAGGAGGAAAAGGAGGAGGAGGAGGAGGAGGAGGAGGAGGAGGAGGAGGAGGAGGAGGAGGGGAGGAGGGGGAGGAGGGGAGGAGGGGAGGGGAGGGGGAGGGAGGAGGAGGAGCAGGAGGAGGAGGAGGAGGAGGAGGAGGAGGAGAAAGAGGAGGAGGTGGAGGAGGAGGAGGAGGAATACTAATAATGGTAATGACCATATTAATACATAATAAGACTAATACTACTACTACTAATAATAATAATTTAAAGAATAATAATAATACTAGTAATATTAATACGAATAATAGTAATATACGAATAATATTAATATGATTAATAACAATGATAATATTAGTACTAATAGTACTAATAATAATAGTGATCGTACTACGAATGCGAATAATGATAATACGACTACTAATAATAACACGAAAAATAATACTACTAATGGTAAAATAATAAAATCATTAATAATACTCAGAATGATAAAAACAACAATAATAACAACACTGATATCAATACTAGTAGTAATAGTGATAACACGAATAATAATATTAGTAATACGAGGATGAGGAGGAGGAGGAAGAGGAGGAGGTGGAGGAGGAGGAGGAGGAGGAGGAGGAGGAGAACGCGCCCATGACATCGGGTGATCCTCGGAATCGCGCCTCTCGGAGTCCATGCCGCGAGGGCATCCAGCCACGCGCAGCGTGGGGTGGGGGGAAAAGGCACCTGCACCGCTACCCTTCGCCCGTTCCCCATTTTTTTGGCCTCCTGGGAGGCCCTTGTCGCCGCTGCTGGATTCGCTTCGAAGTCTATTCAGAACGCACCACGGGAGAGGTCCGGGGAGTAGCAGTATCGGTACCCTTTGGTTTCCCGCAGGGGATTCAGCCACGCGCAGAGGGGGGGAAGGGGTAGAAGGAATGGCTTCCAAGCAGGATCCCTGGTTCTTAGAAGGCGCGGGCCCTGTCTATAGATCTAAGGCCGGCGCCTTCTAAGATGCAGCCTAAGCTTTTCCCCCCCTTACCCCCACTTTGTGAGCGCCGCCAGGGCATGAATATGGAGATGTTCGATGGAGCCCGCTCGAAGTGGATCACTGGATCCAGGATCCACCCGGGCCAGTTTTCCAGCCCAGATCAGCTTTAAACGGCCCTGGGGCCCAAAAACAGCCCCCAGGACGCCAAGACAACGAAACACCTTGATCCCAGATGTCTGCCGATCAGATTGCGAAGGTCTTGCGGCCAGTCCGGCCGACCCTGACGACGACGCTGACCGCGATGAGGTAGAATGATGATGATGAGGAGGAGGAGGAGAAGGAGGAGGAGGAGGAGGAGGAGGAGGAGGAGGAGGGGTGGAGAAGGAGGAGGAGGAGGAGGAGGAGGAGGAGCCGTATGAGGAGGAGGCGGAAGACGCCCCCCCCCCCCCCCCACACCACACCCGTCGGGACCCCCCCGCCAGGGGACCCCCAGGGGGGGGATGCGTATCTGACCCTCCCCCCAGACGGGGCAGGGATCCAAGGGAACGGGCTCCTCTTCGATTCGATCACGACATTGCTAGGTTTTTCTGTCGCTGACAGGCTCCCACGGAACCCGACCCGAACGGAGAAACCCCTGACACACGCCGACAGGGCTCTCGGATTTTGTTTCGACTGGCGGCCACAGAGGTCTCGACCCCTTCCCTGGGTGGGGCAGCCTTTCGTCGCGGATCCGTTCCGAGGGTCCCAGCGCCTGGCAACGGGCCCCAGGGGCAGACATCGAGGAGGGAACAGCTCCCAGGTTGAAAGAACCAGATCGTCTGTCGATCGATTCGTTTTCTCCCTGCCTCGTGCCCTCCTCCTCGTCTTCCTCCTCCTCCTCCTTCATCTCCTTCTCCTCCTCCTCCTCCTCCTCCCAGATCGTCTGTCGATCGACTCGCTTTCTCCTCGACGAACCCGCTGCGCGTGAGGAGCGGAGTACATGAAGGGCAAGGCCTCCACCTCCGCGGCGTACGTGCGGGCGAGGGTCGTGGGCGGCACCGGCGGCACGGACTGAGGCCACGCGAGGGCGCCCTGGAGGCCTCCGGCCTGGGAGGGGCGTGGAGCCCCTCCCTGCGGTTGCCAGCCTGGAGCATCTCTGTGTCCCTACGCTTCAGTTGCGGGCAATAGTTATATCCGCATCCAGTGCGTCTTGGATTCTTGGGCTCTCTTTCCCAGAAGCCGTAGGCGCACTGGATATGGATAAAAATCTGGCCCCAAGAGGCTTGATTTGATCCATATCCAGTGCGCCTCGGCGTTGCGGCACCTCTTCCCAAAAAGTCCACGACGCTCTGGATATGGATATAAGTACTGCCCGCATAAGTCAGGCCAGTCCCTCTACGGGGAGAATGTTCAAAAATAGTAAAAGAAAAAGTCTGGACGCCCGACCTAGCCCTACGCTTGTCAGGCGATCGCAAACATGGATTAAGGGGGCGTGGATGAGCGACGGGTCCCGTTTCCATTGGAAATCGCGGATTTCCCCCGCCAAGCGAGGCGGCACCGGCCGCATTTTGGGGAGGGCGCCTCCCCCGATCCATGGATTTGGCGACCGCGCGCCAAATCCATGGATCGCGAATCCATGTTTGCGCTCCCCTGAGCTTGGCATCGCCTCATCTCGACGCCAACCTGAAGGGCCCCCTCAGTTTCTGAGAGCGCACCCCTGAGATTGTCGTTGCCTTTTGGCTTGTTCATCCTTAGGGGCAGGGATCAGTTCGAGGCTGGCTGTGCTGGGGTCCCCGAAGGTTCGGCGGCGCGCCTCAGGGCGGGCGCGAGGGCCGGGGCGCTCTGAGAAGCCTATTAGATGGCAGGGGCCTCCTGAGGAGGCCCCTCGGGGGGGCTCCCAAGAAGGCGTCTTTTGTAGCAGCCTCCTGGCTGCTTCTGAGCAGCCCCCGTCCTTCCAAAGAGGCCCTTTGACTTCGCAGAAGGCCCCCCCCCCTCCCGCACTTGCGCCAGCCCCCCGCCCGCGCCGCCAAAAGACCGTGCGGTGACGTTGCGTTGCAACCTCTGCGGGGCCTCGCCCGTCCTGGAAGTGTTGTTCCTTTTCCAGCGTCCGAGGGGTAGTCGGCATGCCTTCGACGTGGATTCGACGTGAATTCGACGCGCATTCGCGGCTTCGAGGCGGACCTGTGGATCCGACATGCTCTTCAGCGCGGCGCATGGTGGCTTCATGGGACAGACTCAAGGGAGAACAAAACCACGCCGACCCTCATCATTTGCGTGTACGAAAAGGCCCAGGGCGTTTACGAAGCAGCCCCGCCGTCTTCGACTCCTTCCACGGATGCGTTTGCCAAACGGCTTCGCTTGTCGTGGTGCTCATTCTGAGGGTGGTTTTTCTGCTCTCTATAGACGAGGCCCCGCAAATTATAAGGGTCGGCGTGGTTTTTTCTCCCTTGAGTCTGTCCCATCGGGCCACCATGCGCCGCGCTGAAGAACGTGTCGAATCAACCGGTCCGCCTCGACGCCGCGAGTGCGCGTCGAATTCACGTCGAATCCACGTCGAAGCCATGCCGACTACCCGTCGGACGCTGGAAACCTATAAGCACTTACAGGACGGACGAGGCCCCGCATCATGACGCTCCTCGTAGTTCGCTGGCCGGGGAGCCCCGCAGCGCTCCCGCGGGCCCTGGAGGTGTTGCGTGGGCCACCCCGGGGCGTGCCTGCAGGCCTGGCGCGCGGGCGGCGCGCAGGCAGGGCCTCCGCCTGGGCGGCGCGGGACTGGGAGCATCTTCCTCCTCATCCTCCTCAGACCTTCCAGGAAAGACTCCTACATCTCTCTCTCTCTCTCTCTCTATATATAAACTTATTCATAACGATATAGATGTATAGGTCGATGCATCCTCCCTCTCTCTTATATATATATGTATATATATCCTCCTCATAGATATATATATATAGGTCGGTTTTGAATTGATCTTCCTCTTGTATATATATATATATGTATATGGATATCTGTCTGTATCTGCACAGCTATGTGCATACATAAGTTGGAGTGACGGGCCGAACGGTCATTCACTGTCCCTGGGTGCGCTGCTGGAGTGGGGTTCCCTGGTGCGGATTGCAGAAATCGGGCTCTCACCTTTTGCGGCGCCGTGCCCCCGAGACTCAAACACCACGCCCTCGCCTTGGATGTCCACACGATTTACTCGGTAATCGCGTCATCGCTCGATACTTCCTTCTTGATGGGGGTGCGTTCTAGCGACCCGCCCGCTCGACCTGGCCGTCTGGACCCGCCGGCCCGACCTGCCCGTTGGGGCCCGCTCGCCCGACACGCCAGTCTGGAGCTGCGACAACTACACACGACAGGTAGGGCAGGTGTAACCCCACGAGGGTATATGATCGAAGACGAAGGGGGCGTGACCGTGGGTACAGGATATCCGTGTTGAGTGACACGCGACGTGATCAGAGCGAACAGTCTTAAAATGATCATTGTTGTTATTAGTAATCATGGCTCGCTCCCCTTACCGGTGCGCATTGTCTGTTTCGATTGAAGTGCCCCGCTTTGGTCTCGCACCCTGTTCTTTGCCGGGGAAAGGTGTCATGCTAAAGCTATTCCTTGGCCCCCCGAACTAATTCAACAACAACAAGAACAACGACGACACTGAGGCCTAGTTGCCCTTGAGCAGAGCAAGACCATCTAAGTGTGCAGGCGCTGCTTTGGGGAGCACTCATACCTTGTCGCGTCGTGACAAGCAGTGGGTCGCCGGTGGCCCTCACCGAGCCTCGGGGCCGTGAACAGAAACTCTCGGGAGGAAAAGCTGGTCTCCCAGGGAAGTGGTCCAAGCCGCAGGAGCCGCACGTTGTGGAAGAAATTTTATGTCGGGGGACAGGAGTCCTCCTCCTCCTCCTCCTCCTCCTCATCCTCCTTCTCCTCCTCCTTCTTCTCCTCCTCATCCTCCCTCTGCTTTTCTCCATCCCTGCCTCCACCTACACCCCTCCCCTTTCTCCTCCTCCTCCTCCTTCTCCTTCTCCTCCGTCACTCGTTCATCAAAAGGAGAGAGTCAATTATTTCATCCTCCTCCTTTTCCTCCTCGCCATCCACATCTCTCCTCTTGCTCCTCCCTCCACCTCTTCCTCATCTTGATTGATCTCCCCATCATATCCATCGTTCGTGTCTTGTTCGTCTTTGCATTCTCATGTTTTACATTCCTCCACCCTCCTTCCTCCACCCCTTCTCTCTCTTCTTTGCCGTTTCTTGCTTTCCCTTGTCCTCGTCCTCGATCTGTTTCCCTTGTCCACTTGTTTTTTTCTGTTCTCCCATTCGTCTGAGAGGCCCTCAGGACCGTAACGATGATCCTTGGTACGATCTGCTCGGTTCTCCAAATCTTCCTCTCGGTCCGTTTGATCCTCCTCTCGATCTTCCTTTCGCTCCCATCGATCCTCTTGATCCCGATCCTCCTTCATTTTTCATTATCTATCTTCCTTACTGCTGACTTGCCTCGGCAGCGAATTGCAGGACTCGACGTCGCCGACGGGCGTGGGCCCACGGTGCGTACAGATGACTCGGGTAGAGCACACACAATTGTTTGTTTTGCTGAGGCTGCTGCGGTGTCGGTCCAGCGGCGTCACACCCATTGTGTGCTCGGAGTTTTCCTCTAACTCTGCAGCCGCCCACCAGCGCTGAAGAACGCAGGACGAACGTGCAGGATGAGCAACGTGGCGGAAAGGCTCCGTTCTCCAACAAAAAAGCCTGCGCGCAATCCTTCCGGTTGCGCGGGGCCTTGGTCTTACCGGCCCGCCGCTCCGCGGTCGGTCCTCAGCTCATGCACTGAGACAGGAACGTGCCATGTGATCATTGTTTATTTAATCGCTTCGCTCATTCCGCCGGCCCATATTGTCGCACCGTTGTGGGCTAGCCGAGTTTTGGGGGCCGTTTTGGGGCCTCTTGGGGCCTCTTTTGGGCCTCTTGGGCGCCTCTTGGGGCGTCTTGGGGGCCTCTTGGGGGCCTCTTGGGGCCTTTTTGGGGCCTCCTGGGCGCCTTCTGGGGCGGAGGGCTCGATTTTTCAGTTCTCGGTTCCCCTCTTGAGCCCCTCTTGGGCCCGTCTTGGGGCCTCTTGGTCCGTCTTGGGCGGCACTTGGGCCGTCTTGGGGGCCCTCCTGGGCCGTTCCGGGGCCGTCTTGGGAGCCTCGTGGGCCGTCTTGGAGCGGTCTTGGGGGCCTCTTGGGCCGTCTTGGAGCGTCCGGAAGCCGAAAAAGCCAGAACACAAAAAACATAGAAAAAACCAATGAAAATCAACGATTTTGGCCTCTTGGGGCTCTCTTCGGAGGCCTCTTGGAAGGCTCTTGGGGCGTCTTGGAGGCCTCTTGGGCTGTCTTGGGGGCCTTTTGGGCCGTCTTGGGGTCATCTTCGGCGTCTTCGAGCGCTCTTTGGGCGTCTCGGGGGCCTCTTGGGCAGTCTTGGGGGCCTCTTGGGGCACTCTGAGCGCGCTCTGGGGAGCCTGAGAGGCCGCACCCAGAAGGAAAACCATCTCTGAGTAGACTTGGTCGGGCGGTGGTCGGGCGGCGGTCGGGCGGCGGTCGGGCGGCGGTCGGGCGTTGGTCGGGGTACTTTCGCCGGGGGACCCCCAGGGGCCGCCCCGCGCGCGCGAACTAGAAATACTGTTAATACTGTTAACCAGTTACCGGAGATCTTAGCACGCCCTGGCCCGTTGGGCCGGCGAATTCATTGTTTTGCCTATCGGCGCGGACCGTCGCACCCTCCCCTCTCCCCCCCCGTGGAGTAGATCTTGGCTGTTTTTGGCGCCTGTTTCCAGCAGGTGGAGGCTCCCCCAGAGGCCGCACTCTTGCAAAAGCAGTCGCATGAAGCAGAGGTCTAGAGCCAGACCCCCCACCCACCCACCCATGGTACTGAAGGACCACATCCCAGATATAATTTCGAGCACCCGGAAAAGTGTCGAAAGGGTGTCGAAGCAGTGTGGGACGAGTGTCTCCCAGGGCCTGACACGTCAAAACCCTCGAGTTTCGGTGCTTTTTTGGTGCTCGAACATTTTTCTGGTGATCAAGGCTAAAGTATCGGGGGTGGACAGAACCCCCAACAGTGACACGTCGATTGGTGAATTGTCCGTTTTCGGTTCTCGAGAGGGCGCGGCGGGCGTTATTTTCCAGGCTTGCGCCCGCCAGGTTTGGGCCTCAGGTCGTTTTCACTAAACCACGTTTTACTAAAGGGAGGTCTGTCCATCCCCGAAAGTAGGTTGGAACATCATAGCCCACGCAAGGGGGTAGTAGACGCACCGATCCGGGGCCCAGCATGGGCCTGGCCGGGGGCGGTGCAGGCCGTGCCGCTGGCGCCCTACCAGCTTTGGCCGTGGACCGCAGCCCGCCCTGGTCGTTCGAGATCCTCCACCTCCTCCTCCTCCTCCTCCTCCTCCTCTCCTCCTCCTCCTTCTCCTCCTCCTCCTCCTCCTCCGCCTCTTCCTCCTCCTCCTCCTGCCGCCCCTTCCTCCTCCTCCTCCTCCTCCTCCCCCTCCTCCTCCGCCTCTTCCTCCTCCTCCTCACCCTCCTCGCCCTCCATGCGACCTGGGGAGAAGCGCGCGCCTAGGATCCCGGACCCCCCACGTCATGATTCTCCTCAGGACGTCGACCCCCACAGGTCTCGATGCTTTTCCCCGGGCCTGTTCTTCATCCTGGCTCGTGTCGTGTTCCCCTTTCCGCTGCCCGGCCAGCGCCCCCCCAGAGGCTGGAAGCAGCGAAGGACCGCCCGTCGCGATGGTCTCATGGCTCGACGGGGTCTCGGATCCCCTCCGCGTCGTCGCCCTTTTGCCGCCCCATTCCGCCCTCGCACCGGGCTCGGCCCAAGCCTGGCCCAGGCCGGCGGGCGGCGCGCCCGAGCGAGCGCCGCTGCGGCGGCCTGCATGAATGTAGCACGCTGAGCTTGGGCTGCCACTTTCAGCGCCGTCTAACCGATACCGATACCCTTAAGTCGGGCCTGTCCCCCTATTGAAAATTGAAAATACCCCAAACATAGTCCAAACATCGTCCAGAAATAGTCTGGGAACTATTTTTGAATATTTGTTTGGCCTTGTCTGGGGCATTTTTGGGGAATTGTTCATTTTTCGTCGCAAATCCCCCTGTAGGGGGACACGCCCGACATAACCATACCCGTTGGTCGGCCACGCGCAGAGGGGGGCAGGGGGAGGAGGGAGGGCTACACAGAGGCACCCCTGCTTCCGAGCAGGTGCGGGCTTCGTCCACTTGTGGATGCAGGGCCGGCGCCTCCCGAGGAGCGGCCTCCCTCTGAGAAGCCTTTTCCCCCTCCCCCGTACTAAAACGACGCGAAGATCGGGACACAATCGGATCGGGATAACTCGAAGTCTCTGAGAATCGGCGGGTTTGGGGGATGTATTGGGCGCCGCGGCCGCTCCAGAGCGTTCCGGAACGCTCTGAGAGCGCTCCGGAACGCTCAGGAGCGATTTATCCCGATCCTAGCCCTGTTTTACGTGCCCCCTCTTGCGCGCCGCCAGCATTGGGCCATAGTTTCTCAGCCCCACCATGTCCCCCGCCCAGAGGGGGGCAGGTCCCGCGAAGCCCGAAGGGAGCTGCATCATCATCATCATCATCATCATCATCATCATCATCATCATCATCATCATCATCATCATCATCATCATCATCATAATCATAATCACCATAATCATCATCATCGTCATCGTCATCATCATCATCATCATCATCATCATCATCATCATCATCATCATCATCATCATCATCATCATCATCGTCATCATCATCATCATCATCACCATATATATAGAATACTGCAGTGGCGCTTCGCGCCATGCACCTTGGTCCTTGAAGTGTGGCATGCAGGCGGAATAGCAGGAAGGTCAAGCCGACAAATTAGCGACACCTCCTTGTTGCCTTTTCCGGCATCGTCGCTGTAGTAATGTTATTCGTTGTTCTTCCTTTATGTTTCTTTTTCTTCATTTTCGCCATACCCTGGGCATTCTCCCCATCCTCCTCAGCTTTTTTTGCGGAGACTCCCCCTTGGAGAGCCTCTGCGGGCCTCACAATTCAGGCTGCCTTAAGGCCTTCTGGAGGCCTCCTGGGCGTATTCTGGGGGCCTCTGGGACCTTCCTCTGGCCACCCTGCCTCCAACCGCTGTCTCCCTGAACGACCGTGTCACGATTTGGAATGCTTTGGAGGGTGTCTTGGAGCCATCTTGGGCCGCCCTGGGGCTCTCTGAGGGCCATCTTGGACCCGTGTTGTGCCGTTTTGGGGCTCTCTTGGACTGCCTGGAAGCCCTTTCGGATGGTTGTGGGGCGATTTTGGAGCCTCCCAGGCAGCTTCGGACGCCCAGAAGACCGCCGTCTTGGAGCGTCGGGAAGCCGAAAAGAGGAGAACCCCAAAATTCACCAAAAACCGACAGAAAATCAATGATTGCTGCTTCTTGTGGCCGTCTTGGCAGTGCTCTTGGAGGCCTCGTTGGGGCCGTCCTGGAGGCCTCTTGGGTCATCTTGAGGTCAAGTCGGTCTCTCTTGGAGCGCTCTTGTGCTGTCTTGGGGGTCTCTGGGACGTCTCCGATGACCCCCCTGATCGCCCGAGGTGTGCTGGGAAGGCTTGGCAAAACGCCCTGCGAGGCCCGGGGGGCCGCTTCGAGGCCCGTCCGGAGGGTCCCAAAGCCCCAGATCCCCGGAGTCCTGTTTTGGGGGGGTCCCCCCGCCTGGGCTTCAGAAAATATAGGAAGAGGAACATGTATCTATATGTGTATATATATACACATATATATATATAGGTATGTATGCATGCATGTATGCATGCATGCATGCATGTATGTATGTATGTATATGTATGTATGTATGTGTGTATGTATGTATGTATGCATGAATGTAATGTAATGTAATGTAGTATAATGTAATGTAATGCAATGCAATGCAATGTAATGTAATGTAATGTAATGTAATGTAATGTAATGTAATGCAATGTAATGTAATGTAATGTAATGTAATGTAATGTAATGTAATGTAATGTAATGTAATGTAATGTAATGTAATGTAATGTAATGTATGGATGGATGGATGGATGGATGTATGCATGTATGTATGCATGTATGTATGTATGTATGTCTGTATGTATGTGTGTCTGTATGTAGGTATGTATGTATGTACGTACGTATGTATGTATGTATGTATGTATGTATGTGTGTATGTATGTGTGCATGTATGCATGTATGTATGTGTGTATGTATGTATGCATGCATGCATGCATGCATGCGTGCGTGCATGCATGTATGTATGTATGTATGTATGTATGTATGTATGTATGTATGTATGTATTGATGTATTCATGCCATGCATGCATGCATGCATGCATGCATGTATGTATGTATGTATGTATGTATGTATGTATGTATATATATATATATACATTTGTATTCCCACACGGGGGCAATTCGGCCAGTGTGCAGAAGGCCATACCAGTAGGGATAGGGATCGGTTACACGGAGCTCGCACTCGGATGATGTCGGTCAATCCGCCGCCCCCAGGGGGCCCGACCCCTTCTTCTGGGCCAGCTTTCGCCGCCCCGGCTCCGCGCCCGATGGCCCCGCAGAGGGGGGGTCCCGAAGGCCGGCGTCGAGGGACAGCTTTCCTCCGGATTGAGCAACTCATACCGTCAGAGACTGTGGTCTGCAGCGCGACGGCAGCCGCCTGCCACTCGATGTGGGCGCTGGCTCTGGGCTCCGCCGCCGCGGGGGTCCTGCCCGTGGGTCTCGCGGCGAGGCTGCGGCGCGGAGAGCCCTGGGAGCCGTGCGCCACGGAGGGCCTGCAGATCTCGGCCCCGCGCGCCGGCAGGGTCCCCGTCAGGTTCGGCTGGGGCGACAGCTGGGTCGAAGGCGACGGGAGGGGGTGGGGGAGGGGGAGGGGGAGGAGGGGAACGGGGAGGAGGAGAGGGGAGCAGGAGGAGGAGGAGGAGGAGGAGGAGGAGGAGGAAACCGTGGCACGCCCAAGCAATTCAGGCGCGTGCTGCTGACAAGCGCGACGGCCTGCCCTCAGGTGGGCTTCGGTCGCCCGCGATCACCGAGAACGTGCGTTGGATTGCTGCGCCTAGCTTCCAGAGGCCCTGCTTGCATGGCTTGCTGCACATCTCTCAATGCTACTCCTCTTGCTCCTCGCTGTAGACACATTATGAAACAAAGCACGTAATTGAGAGGCTTGGCGACGCCGCTAGGGACAGAGAGAAACAATAAACAAAAACGTTCAAAGTTCTCTCATGCACGATATCTTTCAAGTTTTGGGCGAATCCTTCAAACTAAAATCAAAGCGTGACGGCGCAACACACACATATATATACATATATATATATATATATGTATCGTTGCAGGGTGTTGACGAATGTGCGCCTGAGCTTGTACCGAATCCCAGCATGGACAAGTGGGACCACGGAAAGTTAACACCCTTAGCTGTACCTCCTCAAATCTACCCTTCTCCGTTATTTTATAAGTCTGCCTGATCCACCGACCCCGCCCCAGCTCACGTTGGAAGAGGCGCCAGAGCCACCGTATTGTTCAGCAGGTTTGGTCCGGTCGAACATGCAGTGCCGATCTGCTGGTGTCAGTGCAGTTGGCCAATGCACGGCGTCGTCTGCTCCACCTGTGATCAACCCGCCAGAACACATTCGACACAATGAAGGAAAATGGGGCGACGCAAACGGTTGCACGTTCACATTATTTTCATGTTTGGGTTGGAAGCCATCTGACAGTCAGGTTGGTTATGGTTTCGACACGTGCAGGCGCATCGTACACTTCAGCAAACAGGTGCCGATGTGATCTACAGCGGCTCCAGCAGGTGATGACATAATGGACAACTCGGCGGGCGCAGTTGCCATGGGCTCAGAGCCGCATGAGCGCATTCACCTGATTTTAGACGCTTCGTTTAACCCCACCATAGTTTGCTCCTGTTGTCAATTAGTAGGCCCGCGCCCCGGACTTACGAATCGCCGCTTGCGCTCTCGCCCGCGGCCGCGACCAAAGAAAGTAACCCCACCAGTCCATCCAGAAACGATGCCCAGAGGAAGTGCCTCGATCGGGGAAGTGGGCAGCACACAGAGGAAGGGTGCCCCAGTGTTGAGGCCTGTTGGAGCGTCTTGGGGGCCTCTTGGCGGTCCCAGACGCCTCTGAGAGCGTCTTGGGTGCTTCGGAGAGCTTCTTGGGGCCTCTTGGGAGTCTCTTGGGGGCCTCTTGGAGACCTCTGGGGCGCCTGTTGGGGCCTCCTGGGCGCCTTGTGGGGCCCACTTGAAGCGCTGATTGGGGGCCCTGTTGGAGCCCTCTTGGGCCATCTTGGAGTCATCTGGAAGCCTTGGATGGCCATCGGAAGCGAAAAGGCGAGGACCCCAAATATTGATTTGCCTTAGGTTTTGGAAGAATTGTGGCCTCTTCGGAGCCTCTTGGGGGAGCTCTTTGGCCACTTGGAGCCGTCTTGAAGCGTTCTTGGGGCCTCTTGGAGCATCGGTGGAGCCATCTTGGAGGTCATCTTGGGCTCCCCCACGCGCTCTTGGAGTCATCTGAAGCAGTGCCCCCCCACCCAGGAGGCCCAAATGAGGCCAACACCTTAGTAAAACAAAAAAAAAAAACATGGTTGTGGCATGTTCGCTGGGGCCTCATGGGGCGTCTTGGGTGCCCTTTGTGGGCCTCCTGGGGCTTCGTGGGGGTCTCTTGGGAGCCTCTTGGGGGCATCCTGGGGCCCTCTTAGGGGCTTCTTGAGGCCACATGGGGCCATCTTGGGGCCATCTCGGGGCCTCCTGGGCGCCTCTTGGGGCCATCTTGGAGGAGATCGATCACAGGAGAGGGGGGGGTCCTAAATTAGCCTCCCCCCTCAGGAGGCCAAACATGGGTCCTAAACCATTGTAAAACCAATGATTTTGGCTTCCTCGCCGAGGCCGTTTTGGACGTACCAACGCGTCGCGGAAGGGGTAAATCTTTCCCCGAAGGGGAAATCGGAGGGGCAACGGAGGAAACACGCTAGACCACCTACGCCCACAGGGCTGGTAGGATTTGAACCGATGCTGTTGTAATCACGCCTCAAGGGTTGGTTGCAAATTCGAATCCCGTTGCAGACGCGCCTCGCGCGTTGGGCACGTCCCAAGCAATTGGTGTTGATGCCGTTGCGGGCGCGCCTCGGGTTATGACAAATCACAAGCATACGAACTACATTGTTGGTCTCATCACATCAACGGGATAATATGTTGCTAGAGCAATCAGGGCTCGTATCGTTTCTGCCACAGCTCTCACGGTCAATAGTTCTACACGTGACGCTTCAGTACTCCACGCCGCGCTACGAAACACATGCATTTGTTGTTGACCTCGCACACATGCTGCCACGAACGTTGTCTTGTGGAAATTGCGCGGGATGGGGAGTGGGAGGAGGGAGGAAGGAAGAGGAGGGGGAGGAGGAGGAGGAGGAGGAGGAGGAGGAGGAGGAGGAGGAGGAGGACGAGGAGGACGAGGAGGACGAGGAGGAGGAGGAGGAGGAGGAGGAGGAGGAGGAGGACCACAAGGAGGAGGAGGGGGGGAGGAGGGGGAGGAGAGGGAAGGGGGGGGGAGGGAGGGGGGGGGGGAAAGGAGGAGGCGGAGGTGGAGGAGGAGGAGGAGGAGAGGAGGAGGGGAGGAGGAGGAGGAGGAGGAGGAGGAGGAGGAGGAGGAGGAGGAAGAGAGGAGGAGGAGGAGAGGAGGGAGGAGGGAGAGAGGAGGGGAGGAGGGAGGAGGAGGAACAGCAGGAGGATGAGGATGAGGAGGAGGATGAGGAAGATTGGGAGGAGGAGGAGGAGGAGAAGGAGGAGGAGGAGGAGGAGGAGGAGGGCCGACAGATCAGGGCCCCGCGCGCCAGCAGGGCCCCATCAGGTTCGGCTGGGGCGACCGCTGGATCGAATGCGATGTCGGGCGTTGCTGTGGGTGCCCCTGGCCCAAGGTGCCCCCAGCTTTTCGCTCCATTGTCGGGCCCCTGGGGCCATCAGGGCCTCGTGAGTGGTGCTCTGGAGGCCGTCGGGGCCTCCTTGGAAATCCGGGGGGCACCTTGGGCCAGGGGCACTCCAGGCAACACCCGACATGCTCGGCTGGGGCGACAGCCCGGTCGAAGGCGACGGAAGCAGAGCGCCATCGGAGACCGCCAAGGGCTTCGCACCGGGCGCCGTCGTTCGGCTTAGGGTCACCGGACCATCACGGATGTACAGTGCGGTTTTTCAATACATGCTCCGCGTGCGGATCATGCATTAAACATGTAGGGATTTAGTATAAAAGACAACGATGAGTTCATGCATACATTTGTTCATAAATTAGTAATGTATTAAAATCCTGTATGGAAAAAAATCCGATGTATTAAAATTGTTCCGGTATCCGGCTCGAGGAACGGACGCAAGGCGCACTCGGAAGCCACCAGGTGTTTCGCCCCGGGGGGGGCATTCGCTGAGTTTCGGGCCTCGGTGCCGTCACAGTTCGACGCGGTTCGAAAGAGTGCAGCAGGAAGACGGGTTCCAGGGCTCTGGCCGTGGTTTTCGCGCTGCTGCTACTGATCTCGGCACGAACGAAATGGGTACGGAAAGAACGGGTACAATGCCCAACAGCAGTTCCTCTTCATTTTGAACAGGACCCGCTGTCCGCGCCGCCGCGGCCAGTGTCCATTTGAGACAGAAGGCCGCCTGCCCAACAGCGGCCGCTGTTGGTTTGGGACAACATTTGTTGTTGAGCATTGTACCCATTTTTTTCCGTACCCATGTCGGCCGTCCAAATCATCCGCATCGTCGGGAGTCAGGCGTGGCAGATTCTGGGCCCAGGATCGGCGCATGTGCCATCCTGCCCAAGCCAGGGAGGCGTATACACCGATCCTGGGGCCAGGGTGCCTCTGGCCGGGATCGGTGACCGGTGAAGGTGTGTAACGTTGGCGTTCTCCAACGCACCAAGAGCACGAACCTGCAAAGGTTCAGTCGGGCCTGTCCTTCTACAGAAAGATAGTGCGGGGACGATGCTTTTGAATTTTTTGAGTACTTTTGAGGAGTATTTGTTTGGGTATTTTTGATTTTTCGTCCAAAATCCCTCTGTAGGGGGTATGCCCGATCTAATGCAAAGGCCCCTCCCAGATTCATTGGCTCTGCGTTGGACCCCGCGCCCCTGGCGCACTCTGCGCGGCGGGGGGGGTCCAGGGCCGATCCAAGGAGTGCGCGCAGATTTCTTCAAAACCACTGTGTGGAGTTTCCCCTCCGACAGACCGGGAGTGTCAGTGCCGAAAACCACTGCTGCCACATCCGCCTTCCTCCCTTCCCGACGCCACTTTCTGCTACAAGCCCTCCCGACGCTAGGACGGAGGGAGCGCCCTTTCCGCTTCCCCCTCCTCCTCCTCCTCCTTCTCCTCCTCCTCCTCCTCCTCCTCCTCCTCCTCCGCTTCCTCCTCCTCCTTCTTCTCCTCCTCGTCCAGTTCCTCTGTCGTGTCGCCGGATGGCCCCGGCGGCAGCGAAAACGCAGCGCCGGTATCGTAGGCCGCTCGTTGTGCTGCACGCCAGGTCCTTTCTCCTCCTCTCCTCTTCTCCTCCACAGTGTCAGCCGTACGTCCCAGGCTTAGCACACCTGGGTCTCGCGCTTCGAGCAAAAGTCTTCCAGCTCCTCCGCGCTTTGTTTGTCACCCTTTCTCGCCGCTGAGCACTGTCCTGATGGTAAACAGTGCGCCGCGCCGGTGCTCCGCCAGGATCGGTATCGTCTAGCCGATCCCCATCCCCATCACCACTCCCTCCGAGACCCCCACCAAATCACCACCCCGGTCGGGGATACCCCCTCGAAACCCGAAGAGAAAGACCTCCATCCCAATCTGGGGGGGCAGGTCGGCCAGCGGGGCCCAGGCCACGCCGCTGGGGATGGGGATCGATTGAGAGATACTTTACAAGCCTCGAGCTTATCCCTGTCCCTAAGATTGACACGCCAAAAAGCGATGACAATCTTAGGGGTGCGCCCTCAAAAAATAGGGGAAATCCTTAAGATTGGCATCGTGATGAGGAGATGCCCAGCATAGGGGTAGGAATATGTACCAGGCTGGTAATCTGGGGCCTCCCCGGAGTCTTGCGTCGCCACCGCAGGAGGAGGAGGAGGAGGAGGAGGAGGAGGAGATGGAGGAGGAGGAGGAGGAGAAGGAGGAGGAGGAGGGAGGAGGAGGAGGAGGGAGGAGGAGGAGGAGGAGGAGAGGAGGAGGAGGAGGAGGAGGAGGAGGAGGAGGAGGAGGAGGAGGAGGAGGAGGAGGAGGAGGGTCCCGCCTCCTGTCCCCGGCGAGTGCAGATGGCCCAGCCATCCCGCGGCCGCCAGGCCCCAAGCGGTGCCGGTGCTCCCTGACGGGGGGGGGGGGGCGGGCGCCTCGCGCTCTCGGGTGTGTGGGTCGCTCAGCTCGGAGCCAGGCATCGAGCGGCCAGCATCTCCTCCTCCTCCTCCTCCTCCTCATCCTCCTCCTCCTCCTCCTCCTCCTCCTCCTCTCGCTCTCTGGTGTGGGCGCCTCGCGCTCTCGGGTGTGTTGGTCGCCGCTCGGAGCCAGGCATCGAGTGGCCAGCATCGGTCAACCAATCCCCATCCTCCGAGGCCAGAAAGCCATCACTTCACGAATTGTGGGCCCCAGGGCCCGCTGAGGCCCCAGGGGCCCCAGATTAGTGAGGTGATGTTTTTTCGCACGTGAGGACCCCGAAATTCATCACTTCACTAAACCGAGCCAAGGACGAAAGTCAGGGGCCGAATTGCTGCTGTGATGCAACATCGGTCTCGTACATCCCCATCCCCAGCCGCTTCGGGACCCCCACCAAAGGACACCCCCATTTTGGGGATACACCCCGCGAAGCCCGAAGGGAACGGCTTACATCCCCATCCGGGAGGGTAAAAGCCGGACAGCGGGGACCAGGCCACGCCGCCAGGGATGGGGACGGTTTAAACGATACTCGAGTAGGGGATCGACTACAGAATCGATCTGCCCCCAACTGGATTTCCCTCTGCAAATTTACAAGAAGGATGTAGCAAGTTTCATGGATTCGGCGAACCAGCTGATCTTGGGGCACATCAATTCTGTAGTCGATCGCCTACTCGAAGACAGTCTGTTGCCCCTTCCAGGCGAGCTGCAGGGGGGGTCGCCGTGCAGCGCGGTGGCGTTCGACTTCGACCCGGCCCCTGGAGTGCGCAAGGTCTGCGGGCACGCCTCGCATCCAGCTCCACTGCGTCTTGGGCTTTCTGGCAAGGGGCGCCCAAAGGCCGATGTGCAGGGGCTGTGGATCGAGATCTAGCCTCCGGGGGCCAGACCTCGATGCCCATGTCCACTGCAAGCCTCGGGCTTCTGGGGAGGGGAGCCCGACACCCCACGACGCGGTGGACGTGGATGCGGTGGAGGCCCATGCCGGGAAGCACCCTGCTCGCCTCCCTGCGTGGTGCCCAGGGGTGTCTTGGGCTTCTGCCGCGGAAGGCGCGACGCTCCCACGCCAGAGATGAATTGCCGTCCTGGGGTCTCGGGGTTGGGATTCTCGTGTGGGAGGCTTCTTCGGGTCGGGCCTCCATCTCACAGATCTTGCCCGCGAGGTCTGACGAACCAATTACACACACCCATACCCATAGGGGGATCGGAGAGGGCTTTGGGTGCGTGTTGTCGGATGGGGGTCCCCGCTCGAACGGGAGCGTTCCCCAGGGTCCGACAACCCGCACCCATACTCATAGCCAGTCCTCCTCCCAACGACCTCCCTACGGGTATGGGTGTGTGTTGTTCGTTCGTCAAGGTCTGCCTGTGCCAGGCCGCCAGCGCGCCAGCGGGGCGCGCGGGGCGGGAGCTCCGGGAGGATCGGAGGCCCAGAAGTCGACACCACCACCGATATATTTCGAGTGGGGGATCGACTATAGTCAGGAGGGAAGGAAACACACAGACACAATTAATCGTCGACTCCCAGGAAATACAGGAAAATATGGGAATTGGGGGGGGGAGACAAAAACCTAGAACATATAGGAACATATGGGGAATCCTGTTATTTGTGTGTATTTATTTGTGTGTCCCAGGGCCCCTTCATATAGAATTGATGTGCTCCGAGATTGATTTGCACGCCGGGTCTATGCAAAATCAGTGGGATGCTCGTAGATCCAGCAATATGGCACGCAGGAGCCGACGAGACCATCAACCTCTGGGGCACATCAACACTGCAGGCGATGCCCCGCTCGAAATATCGGCAGTGTGCTGCCACCGAGGGAACATGATCCCGATCTCGGTGGTGGTGGTAAGATTCGGCCTTCCTAGCTGGACGACAGATTACCACCACCGAGATCGAGGGTCATCTTCCCCTGCGGAGGCAAAGCCCCTGTGTTGGTGATTGTGCCCATTCCCGAGCCTCCAAGAGGAGCTCGGGGCGCCGTGGTCGCGCTGCGCGGCCGAGGGGGCCTCGTGCGCGTGCCCCTCGGGCCGCGTGCGCTTCGGCACCGAGGGGCGCTGGGCGTTGGTGGAACATGGAAGGAGAAGAACCGGAACGGACATACGCCCAGGCCTCCTAGATGGGGTCGGACCATCGACTCGCTCTATTACTTACAAGGCATATTGACAGAACGCTGATATCAAGGGAGGGAAAACCACCCAGACCGCGATAATTGGCGTTGAAGAAGCGGCCCTCGCCGTTCACTGAACAGTCGTGCCCTGTTCGATGCCTTTCGTGAGTGCGTTCACGAAACGGCTTCGCTTGTCGGGGTGCTTGTTATGTGGGTGGATGTTCTGCCCTGTACGGTCAAGATGACGAAAGAAGGAACGATTCGGGTTCGGAAGGGCCTCGATGTTCCTTAGGTCCTCACAAGGCTGTTCCTCCAGCGCTCCGCGTGCACCAAGGCGCCTTCGGGGCCCAAGAGGGCCCTCGTCTCTTCTTTTGCGTTCCTTGTGGTGCAGCAGCTTGGCTGTTTCCGGCGCCGCCCCTGGTGCACGCTCCGTGCGCCAGGGAGAGGGTCCAGCGCCGCTGCAAGAAGCCTGCTCCCGAGCCCCCCGACGCCAGGATCGTATAACGTGGACCCCCAGAGGTCTGGACCCCTTCCCGGGGCCTGGTGTTGCATCCTCAGCAGTTCTCTGACGGGCCCAGGAGCCAGCTCTGGCCACAGGAAGCCAACACGCAAAGAGGAGTTCAGAAGTCCGTCGTGATTTTGTCATGGCGCGAGGGGGCCTCCGCGTCGGACCTCCGAAAGCGTACTTCCCGTGCACCTTTCTTCCCTTCCGAAGCAGCGCCGCGCGGGGGCCGCTGCGCCCGTCCAGTGCGACGCGGAGTCGTTCGGCACCGACCCCGCGTTCCAGAGGCAGAAGGAGTGCTGGTGCAGCGAGGGCCAGCCGAAGGCCCAGCAGGTGCGCGCGGCGATCGTGATGCTCAGCCGCCATCCTCCGGAGTTTGCAACATGGCTCAGGCTCGAGGAAGGAACATTCCCCTGAACATATGCTGTTGGAGGTTCGCGCGGATGTCTTGCATTGGCGCAAGGCCCTTTCCTGGAGCGAGCCGGAGGCGGCGCAAGAGGCGCCGCCAGGGAGTCCACCGCCAATCCAAGAAGTCCGCGCTGACCTCCGCAAGTTCAGGTTTACGCAGTTTCTCTTCCTCTAAGGTACCATCTAGACTACATGGGGGTCGAGCGCGTCTTCGTGGAGGTGGAGGACACCCCCAGATTCAACGCAACCTGGACCGCCCTCCCGGCAGTGCATCGGCAGCGCGTGACCGTTTGGCATCCCAACCCGTACGAGAAGCTTGCGCACGATGCCCAGCAGAGACCGGTCAACGACTACGAGACCCTTCAGTCGAGGCAGTTGGGCGCCATGGACCGCGCCAAGACCGAGGCGGCTTCGGCAGGCATCAACTGGCTGATCCATATCGACGACGACGAGTTGCTCTACTCGCCGATGCGGCGGCCGCTGGCAGAAGTTCTGGGTGCCATGCCCAGCGACGTTGAGCAGGCACTAAGAGGAACAAAGACATACCGATGCCAATGTCCTTCCGTTCTCGTGTTTTCTTGGTTTCCTTGGGGCGCACCGTCGCCATTGCCAGATGCGCCTCGGAATCCCAGTCAGACCGAACCCTGGTTGAGGTCTGGGGAGAACAAACATCGTCTCTTTGTTGTGCATATATATATATATATATATGTGGATACGCTTTTGATCCGCGGGTCGAGAGCGCACCTCTTCCGGTCGAAGCTAAGCGGGCCGCGCTCAGTTATGTGAATACGCATGTAGTATACAATATACACGCGAGCATCCCACAGCCCCAGCAGTTGTGGATAAGAGTGGAGGGGCGGTGGGGTCGTCTGCAGATTGCGATGCTATGAAAAGAACGCAGGCGCCGATTCTTGTTACATTACACAACGGGACCGCCGCATGCGCCGAATTTACGTCAAAGCAATGTAGGTGGGTCGCGGGTGGGTCGCGGATAATTAGGTCGCGGGTGGGTCGGTCGCGGCGGGTCGAGGGTGAATCGCGGGCAGGTCGCGGGCGAGGACAACGACAACAAACGACAACAGACAGCAATACCCTTCACCGCGGAAGTGCACTTCAGGCACGCGCCCCAGGGACGGTGTACGACCGTTCGGCACCCTCGTTCTGATACGTACACTTCTGTCGGGCCTGTCCCTCTATAGGGGGAATATTCACAAATAGTCAAAAATGGTCTGGGGATTTTTTTTTGAGTATTGCTTGACCAGTTTGGAGCATTTCTTGTATTTGTTAGTTGTCGTCGTACATCTCCCTATAGGGGGGAAATGCCCGACTTAAACGTACACATTTGCGTATACGGGCGCGGGGCGGCATGTCGACCTGTTCAGACAGAACTGACATGCAGCGGTCCGCGTGTCGGGGGAAGGCGCCAGTTCTGGGGCCAGATCCGGGGCGTGCCTGGGATGGGCCGCCATACCCCCGCCCTCTCCTGCGAACTGTGGCGACGTGGCGAAGCGATGCCCTCACATATATATATATATATATATGTGTGTGTATATATATATATACAAATATATATACATATAAATATTTATGTACATATATATATGTATTTATGTGTATACACGCATGTCTCCCACAGGCCTACATACCCAACGTAGAGGCCGTGTACCCCTCGGCGGAGGTCAGGAACTGCTTCGTGGACACCGCGGAGGTGAACATGAACCGCTACACGTTTGCCTCCTACGCGAACGGGAAGTCTGCGGTTCGCCTGGATGGCCCCGACGCCGAGTATATGGAGCCTGCAGGCCCTCACCTGTGGAGGCAAGCTGGCGGCTACGAACTCCCGTCGCTGCATCTGGACGAGGAGCCGTTCGGTTCGCCTCTCTACGTCGTGCATTTCGAGTCGTGCCCATTCTCGCGCTGGGAGGACAAGTTCGAGGAGCTCGGCAACACAAACTCCGAACACATAGGCAAGATTCCGTTCCAGTTCTACCGCGAGTCCATCGAAAGGATGCAGCACTGCTCGGCGACGCGCTCGAACACCCACCTACCTCGCAGCCCTGCCGGGAGCCCACTCTCGGCTAATGTCATTGCATCGGGCGAGTGCTCTGAATTGGAGCTCAAGAAGCTCTGGTCCCATTGGAAGACGGAGGCGAACCCCAAGCTCACACGGAGAGATTTGATGGCCCTTCGCATTCCTTGGCAGCAGATTATGACGGGAGGTCCAGCGTAGAGCACAAAGCATCTGATGAGGCAATGGCTTTCCACGTGGACGAGCTTGACACGGCCCTGCACGCAGTGTGCAGCCTCCCTCCTCGTGAGCACCCGACCGCGGCTAGGCCCGGGTTCGGAGCTGGTGGGGCGGCGCCCACCCCTCGCCGCAGGTGGCAATCCAACGCCGCGGCGGGACTCCGACCAGACTATAGTCCAAAAAACCGCTGCCCGTTCCCCCGCCCCCCCTGCGCTCTCCCTGGGGGGACTCCCGCGGCTGCGCACACGCCCGGCCTGCGCTGGTCGCGGCAAAGCGCGCGCACACCACGCGGTGGCGTGCACAACAGGCACGAGGACCGCGCGCGCCCCTCCTCACCAGCCTCGCACTTACCACTATCCCTAAGATTGACACGCCAAAAAGGGATGCGCCCTGAAAAACTAAGGGAATCCCTAAGATTGGCATTGTGATGAGGCGATGCCCAGATTAGGGATAGGGATATGTTCCAGGCTGGTAACCTCCGCTCCCCTGCAGCATTCCCTCCTCGTCCGCGCGGCCGCGCTGGGACGGCGAGCCGCGCGGCCGGCTCCCACCCACGGCCTGCCAAGACGAGCCACGACACCCGCCAGAGAGGCGTGGCAGCACGTGCCACGCATCGGTCAGCAACGCGCAGAGGGGGGTAGGGGCAGGGGGGAAGGCTTCTTAGAAGCACCCCTGCTTCTTAGAAGGCGCGGGCCTTCTCTATAGTCGTAAGGCCGAGGCCTTCTAAGAAGCAGGGTGCTTCTAAGAAGCCTTCCCCCCTCCCCCTACCCCCTTTTGCGCGCCGCCAAATCGGGGAGGTGCACGTATCGCGCGCAGAGGCACGAGTCGCGTGCGTGAGCACGCGCGCGCTTTTCGCCAGATGCTGCGATGCACCGTCGTTGGCCCGGGGTGCGCCTTGGGCCCCGGTGCCCCCAGGCCGTTCCAGAGGCCCCGGGGGGGCCTTCCGGGCGACTGACGTGCATGGGCGCTGGGTCTCCCCAGTTGCCCCAGGAGCACCTCCCCCGAGATTGCAACGCCGTGAAGAGATCACTACGGCGTGGAGCATCACGGCCGCAGCTGCCGGTGCCACCCCTAGGCACGGTGTGTTTCTCGAGCCAGATCGATGATCGTTGACGGTCCCAGTGCCTGACAAAAGTTGGGAGAGTTGCTGGCCATGACTCTTTCGAGACCCTTTGGTTCGGTAGCAAATCATAGGAGCCTGCCTTGTATACCCTTGTAATTCCGTCTTTAGAGATCGTTAGCGTCGATTAGCGTCTGGTAGCCGATGAGGTATCTAGCGCCGATTTAGCGTCGATTAGCGTCGGTTTGCGTCGATGTAGCATCGATCGGCGTCGATTCGGAAGAGCCAACAAGAGCTGCCGCAGAACCTGGGCCTGAGGACCCTGCTAGGACCACCTCCATCGACTCGGGGCTCAAGGGACTGGGGTCAATGCAAACGGGGGCCAGCCAGGGCGCCAGAACTTGCAGGGTCCTGCAGAGCCAGGTCTGCATTGACCCCTCGGGGGCGGCCTAATCAACCCCTGGCCAACCATCCCCTTCATGACGTCCCCCTCGCCTCGCCCCAGAACGCATGTACGCGGTCGGAGGAAAGCTTGAAGGGCGAGGACGACGTCACGGAAGGGGATGATTGGCTAGGGGTCGGTCAGGTCGCGCCCGAGATCCTGCAAGGGCTGACTGCCCCGTGCTGCGCTGACCTGCGGCAGCGTGCCCTCGATCGGCGCCATGGGGCGCGCCTCGGAGCCGAGAGGGCGCGTGGAGAATCGGGAGGCGCCAACCGCACACTCTCGGTGCACGCCTGGACGGGGGAACCTGCCGTGCGCCCGCGGGCGGCTTGGTTGCGGCCGCGGCTGCGGTTTGCGCCCTCCCGCGGGTTGCAATGTGTCGCCTGCGTGCGGCCGCTGCGGCCGCGGTTGCGGTTGGCGCCCGCGGGCGGGTTGAAATGCGTGATTTGTTTGCGGTTGCGGTTGCGGCCGCGGGCGGATTGAATTGTGTCGCCTAGTTGCGGTTGTGATGGCGCCCGCGGGCGGGTTGAAATGTGTCACGTGGTTGCGGTTGCGGTTGGGCCCGCGGGCGGGTTGAAATGCGTCGCCAGGTCACGGTTGTGATTGCTCCCGTGGGCCCGTTGAAATGCGTCGTTTGGTTGCGCTTGTGCCCGCGGGCGGGTTGAAATGTGTCGTTTGGTTGCGGGGTCGGTTGCGCCGACGGGCGTTGCCTGATTGTGGTTGCGTTTGCCCCCGCGGGCGGGTTGAAATGTGTCGCTTGGTTGCGGTTGCGATTGCGGTTGTGCCCGCGGGCGGTTTGAAACGTGACGCTTGGTTGCGGTTGTGGTTGCGATTGCGGTTGCGCCCGCGGGCGGGTTGAAACGTGACGCTTGGTTGCGGGGTCGGCTGCGCCTACGGGCGGTTTGAGATGCGTCGTTTGGTTGCCGTTGTTGTTGCGCCCGCGGGCAGGTTGAAACGTGTCGCTTGGTTGCGGTTGCGGTTGTGCTCGCGGGCGGGTTGAAACGTGCTGTTTGGAGGCCATTTCTTTATTGTTTGGAACATGACGGGCGTCATGGCCCCCGTTCCCCCCCCCTATGACGTAACGCTCCCCCCCCCAGTGCGCTCCGGGCACTGCCACCGTGCGCATTGGGATCCGCGTAGGTGTCCGCGTAGGAATCCGCATAGGTGTCTGGTCCGCAGGCGTCGTCGTCGTCGTCGTTCGTCGTCGTCGCTCGTGGTTCGTCGCTCGTCGCTCATCGTCGTTATGCGCGCGGACGCGGCTGGAGCCAGTTTGTAAGTCCGGGCCGATGACGGCAATCATCTGGGGGGGAGGGGGTCGATTACGTCACGTTTCGCGCCGGCGGCGTTTGGGAATGGTTAGGAATGACGGAGGACGGGTAGCACGAACGTGTAGGTGGCGATACGCACCACAACGCCTGTATACATCACAGTGGCCGCGTGCACCACAGCGCCTGTGTACACCACACCGCCGATGTGCACCACAGCAGCCGCGTGCAACACAGCGTCAGTTTGTGCCACCGCGCCTGCGGGCGCAGCAGCTCCTGTGTACACCACAGCGCCTCCGTGCACCACATCAGCCGTGCGAAACACAGCACCAGTGTACATCACAATGCCTGCGTGCATTGCAGTGTTTGTGTAACGGCGCCTGTGTGCACCACGTCAGCCGTGTGCAACACAGCACCATTGTTGTGTATAGAATTCACAAGGGACCATTGCGACAAAATGGATCGCGTGTGGATTCCAGAAAAAATGGAAAATTAATCCTCACGGACAAAGGAGCGCCGCTGGAATCTACGAGTCCCCCCGAGTCCGGCCGCATCACCCTAACTCCCATTTGCGTCCAGGAGGCTCCAGTTAAACTGGCCGATCCAATCGACCATTCTGCGGTGCACGCTGAGATGCGCACGCGCGTTGTGCCGCCAAACCGCACGACAGGGGGCAAGAAAGAGGAAAAGGAGGACGAGGAGGAGGAGGAGGAGGTGGAGGAGGAGGGAGGAGGGAAAAACGTCGCATTCGATTATCAGAACTTTCCTGGCGTGGCGTACATGCTCCTTCTACCTGTCATATGCACGCAGGCATTGTGGTGTACACCAGCGCTGCGTTGCACGCGGATGCTGTGGTGTAGACAGGCGCTGTGGCGTGCACAGGCGATGCGGTGCACGCAAGCACTGTGGTGTACACAGGCGTTGTGTTGCACATGGCTGCTGCGGTGTATGTACACCGGCGCTGTACTGCCCCCAAATATTGTAGTATACGCGGGCGGTGCGTTGCACACGGCTGTTGCGGTGTACGCAGGCGCCGTGGTGCACACGCGCGGCGTGGTGCACGCGAGCGTTGTAGTGCACACAGGCGCAATGGGCAGATCGCCACTTACATGCTGCTCGCGTCGTCGTCGTCGCTCGTCGCTCGTCGCTCGT
>CAUYUJ010019331.1:65000-85000 GCA_963575745.1 Prorocentrum cordatum | reverse complement strand
GTTAGCCAAGTGCGCCGTTAGCGCTGCCCTGGGTGTTTTTTTAAGATTGGGGCGCTTACGGCCGTGGTCGGCCCTGTCCCTCCCGTTCCCCGCCACGTCGCGCTGTGTTGCCCGCGTGTGCCAAGATGTCCTATACGGGTGCTTCGAGGACTTCGTAAGATTGCACGTAGGAGTGGCCCTTCGCCGGAGTGACCTTTGCTGCGGGCGCATCGAGGTCCACCCGATCGTTGAGCGCGATGCGGTAGCGGCCGATTGCGCGGGGCGCGGCGGTCCTCCGTCGGGGCTCAAGGGACGGGGGTCGATGCAAACGGGGGTCCGTCAGAGCCAGGGGTGCGCTGGCCCAGGATTGTGCGCAGGATCCTGCAGGATCCTGTGGGATTTTCTGGATCCTGCAAAGCCTGACTGACCCTGATCTGGACAGAGGCCCTCGCGCCTTCTGAGAAGTTTCTTGTGCCGTAGAACAGCTTGTCAGATGGTCGGAGCACTGCTCAGCCTTCTGAGAAGGCCTTCTCCGTCTCGCTTCCCCCCCCGCTCGCCGCCGAGCGGCGGTCCTCTGGCCAGTCTCAGAAAGGTGGGATGGCTCCAGGTAAGAAGAGGAGAATCGGGGGTGGACAGACCTCCTACCCTGACACGTCAATGAAGGAATTGGCCGTTTTCGGCTCGCGAGAGGGCGTCGCGGCCGTCATTTTTGCGGGTCCAGGTCCGTCGGTTTCGGTCCTAGGCCGTTTTCACTAAAGGGTGGTTTGCTAAAGGGAGGTTTGTCCACCGCCGAAAGGTACCCACAGCGCTACCACAAGATCCAACGAATTAAAATGATACGGGCGGAGGTGTTTCGCATGGTTTGGCCTCGTGGATGCCCTTGCTGGGCTGCGGGGCCCGTCAAACAACGACTCGGGATGAAGAGCTCGCCCTGGGGAATGCGTCAAGACAGCGGACATTTCGGGAGGGATGAAGGGAGGAGAGAGGACGGAAGCGGGAGTGGGTCTGAGGGACGAGGGGTCGGAGATAGACCAGGATGGAGTGTTCGGCGGTATTATTTTGGACCCTCTGGGCTCGTGCGACCCTCGTAGTCCCTCGTAGATGTCACATCATGTTATCGCTATGGCTTGCCATGCTATCACATGCCAACACTTGCCATGATGTGTATGAGTATACAAATTGTATACTCGATACTAAGCTCAAGCGCGTATAGCAATGCTTCCCTGCCTGCCAAGGGGGCCGAGGTCCGTCTGCGACACCCTTTACGTGGGAGCCCAGGCCTGTACCCAGACTTTCGACGACATACGCTTTTTCTCGAATCACCGCTCCCCCCCCATAGTTTCCGACCACTTCCCTGGGATTGGCATTTCATCCTCTGCCGTGGTCGTGTTTTCAGAGCCTCGGTGCTTCGGAACTGAGTCGGGACGCCGAGCATGGCAACACATCTTCAGCGCAATCTTCTTGACTTCGCAGGGGTCTGAGCATGCAGCACGGCTTATATCCCCGCTACACTTCGTGCCACGGCTGGGGCCCGGAGGCCTCGGAGATCTGGGAGCACCAGAGCCCCGGCGCGGACCGTCTCAGCGCCCTCCAAGAAATGATCATCATCATCACCACCACCATCATCACCCTCCTCATCAACATGATTCTCATGATTAGCGTTGTGATTAGAATGACCATTATCAGTACCATCAGCATTATCATCATCATCGTCGTCATCATCATCATCACTTTGGCTCAGGCGTTTGCCCGAAGTGCAGACACCCGCTCGCATCTGCGTGCCCCGCTGTCTTCGCCCCACACTTGCCCATCTGATGGTCACGGCTGCTCGGATCGAGCAGACGACTCTACAATTTGTCGGTGGGCGTCGGTCGACGATCAAGTTGCACAGCCACGTGGACAGGATCGTGGTCAAGCTGTGTGTTTTTCCGTCTGCTGATGGGCGAGCCCGAAGAGGGCTGGCCATCGCTCCGTTGCGCGGCACATGCTCAACAATGTCGGCAACGCCGTCGCCGCGTTTGGTCAGGGGCGCCGGAACTCGCGCGACGAGTCGCACATCAGCTCCGCAGTGCGACCGGTTTCTGGTTCGTTTCCTTGCGGGGGCGCTGGAGCCGGTCAAAGCGGAGGTGTGGTGCTGACCACCGTCGGGGAGCTGCTGATTCGAGGGCACATGCCGTAGCTGGTCGTCCGTGAGGCGCTGACAGTGCGGCTCTGGTCTTAAGTCGGGCGTGTCCCTCTACAGGAGGAACATTCACAAATTGTGAAAACATAGTCTGGGGGCGATTGTTCTGGTATTTTGTTGACTACTTTGGGGCATTTCTTGCGTATCCTTCGTTTCTCGTCCAAAATTCGCTTGTAGGGGGACATGCCCGCCCTAGCGATGATCCCGCGCCTTGCCCTGGAGGTTTTGGGGCCGTCCCCCACGGCGGAGTCGCTCATGGCAAGGGTGAGGGTGCTGCTCAGCGTGGGGGTGCTGCTCAGCGTTCGCGCGGGGGCTGCGGATCAAAATGGCGATGTCGACCATCATCGGGACGTTCCGGGTGCAACTAGTAAAATTTTTTTGCGTACATCGTTTTGCCGATCGGCGCGGGTCCTCACCCCCCCCCAGAGATCTCGGTTGTTTCTGGCGTCTCTTCCGAGCAGGTGGAGTATCCCCCAGAGGCCGCACGGTTCCAAACAGGTGCATTCAGCAGAGGTCTGGAGCCAGACCCCCCTCCTCTCCCCCCCTTTCCGTCCAATGTCGAAACGTCAAAAAATTAGCCAGACAAAGGACCCAAACCAAATGCAGGTGTGAGTGCCGCAATTGTGATTCACTTTTTCGGTGGTGACCCCTATGAGGCAACGAACCGTGCCTGGGGAATGCCGAAATGAGTGGCGTGGTACACAACGCGAACGAAAACGATTGATCTGAGTACGTAGGGGGACTGAGCGCGAGTGCGTCTGACTGTGAATGAATCTGCGTGCGAGTCTACGCGCGTGAATGCGAGTATGACAAAGCATGGTGTAATTGTTTATGACTGTCAATAGTTTGAGAACGACTGCCTCTGAGTACTCGTGACGCTGGGCATGGCCGCCGCAAGGAGCTTCCCCGAGACTCCCCGACGGCATCGCCCACGCGCCGCGACGCCAATGTCGGCGCGCCCCCCCGCGAGGATCGCGCCCGCTTCCTCCTCTTCTTTTTCTCCCTCTTTGCCCGCGCACTCAAAAGTCCAAGGCTGCGGGCGCTGCGCAGCGCGGAGTCCCCGCGACGCGCGCAGGTTGCCCGGGAGGGGTCCCAGCGACGCACGCGGGTTGCCACTGCGCGAGCAAAGAGAGCTAGCTAGCTGGCTGGCTGATAGCGGGCGAGGCGTTTGCCGCTGGGCAGAGCGACGACGGGCAAGCGAGGCGCTGGGCAGAACGCCGCGCGGAGTCCCCGGGGACCTTCGGTGGAGCGCCCTACGGGGCCACGAAACGCTGTACTGGGCAAGGGAGACCCATGCGGACTGCGCCACGGGGGCCTTCGGTGGGGTTCCATATGGGGCCACGAAGCGCTGTGCTGGGTGAAGGAGACGCGTGCGGACTGCGCCACGGGGGCCTTCGGTGGAGTTCCCTATGAGGGCACGAAACGTATGAAGGGTGTGCCGAAATGCGCGTCGGGGACGCATGCGAACTGTGCCACTGGGACCTTCGGCGGAGCTCCGATGTGGCCACGACGCGTGTGAGGGTGTGCCGGAGTGAGTGGCGGGGGCGCATGCGGACTGTGCCACGGGGACCTTCGGCGGAGCCTTTACGGGGTCACGAAACGCGTGAGGGGTGTGCCGGAATGAGTGGCGGGGACGCATGCGGATTGTTCCATGTGGACCTTCGGCGGAGCTCCTATGGGGCCACGAAGCGTGTGAGGGGTGTGCCGAAATGAGTGGCGGGGACGCATGCGGACTGTGCCATTGGGACCTTCGGCGGAGCTCCGATGGGGCCACGCAACGTGTGAGGGGGGTGCCCGAATGAGTGGCGGGGACGCATGCGGACGGACAGTGCCACTGGGACCTTCGGCGGAGCTCCTGTGGGGCCACGAAACGTGTGAAGGGTGGGCCGACATGAGTGGCGGGGACGCGTGCGAATTGTGCCACTGGGACCTTCGGTGGGGCTCCGATGGGACCACGAAGCGTGTGAAGGGTGTGCCGCAATCGTGGCGGGGGCGCATGCGAACTGTGCCACTGGGACCTTCGGCGGAGCTCCTATGGGGCCACGAAGCGTGTGAAGGGTGTGTCGAAATGAGCGGCGGGGACGCATGCGAATCGTGCCATTGGGACCTTCGGCGGAACTCCTATGGGGCCATGAAGCGTGTGAGGGGTGTGCCGAAATGGGTGGTGGGGGCGCATGCGAATTTTGCCATAGGGACCTTCGGCGGAATTCCTATGGGGCCACGCAGCGTGTGAGGGGTGTGCCGAAATGCGTGGCGGGGACGCATTCGGATTGTGCCTTTGGCCGTTCGGCGGGGCTCCTACGGGGCCACGAAACGTGTGAGGGGTGTGCCGGAATGCGTGGCAGGGACGCATGCGAACTGTGCCGCTTCGGCGGAGCTCCATATGGGGCCACGAAACGTGTGAGGGGTGTGCCGCAATACGTGGCGGGGGCGCATGCGAACTGTGCCACTGGGACCTTCGGCGGAGCTCCTATGGTGCCACGAAGCGTGTGAGGTGTGTGTGTGTGTGTGTGTGTGTGTGTGTGTGTGTGTGTGTGTGTGTGTGTGTGTGCCGAAATGCGTGTCGGGGACGCGTGCGTACTGTGCCATTGGGACCTTCGGCGGAGCTCCGATGGGGCCACGAAACGTGTGAGGGGTGAAATGAGTGGCGGGGACGCACGCGGATTGTGCCAGTGGGGCCTTCGGCGGAGCTCCTATGGGGCCACGCAACGTTTGAGGGGTGTGCCGGAATAAGTGGCGGGGACGCATGCGAATCGTGCCACGGGGACCTTCGGCGGAGCTCCGATGGGGCCACGAAGCGTGTGATGGGTGTGCCGAAATGCGTGTCGGGGACGCATGTCAACTGTGTCTTTGGGACCCTCGGCGGAACTCCTTATGGGGCAACGAAACGTGTGATGATGTTTGTGATGCTGATGATGATGACGACGAAGGTGACGATGATCATGAGGATGATGATGCTGACGATGATGATGATGGTGATAATGATGATGATGATGATGCTGATGATGATTATGGTGCTGATGATCAGTATGATGATGATGATGATGATGATGATGATGAGAGGAGGGGAGGAGGGAGGAGGAAGGAGGAGGAAACGCTGGGCGCTGTCTCTTCAAAACGAGGGCCCAGCACCACAGGATGGTTGGGAAAAACACAGACACCATTCATCGTCGATTTCCAAGAAAATAAGGGAACATCTGGGGAGTGGGGGGAAGACAAAAACAGAGAAAATGTATGAAAAGATCGGGAATCCTTGTATTTGTGTCTGTGTATAAGTGTGTCCCAGGGCCCCTTTTAATCATTCCTGCTGGCTTGCGCAAGAGATATCGTATCATCAACGCGCTGGCACGCAAACCGCGTCATGCTTCGATTGCGCTGGTATCTTGTAAGGCGCTCCCCCGCGTAGAGAGTGCGTAGGGCAATCTCTGCAATGGTTTCGGGCTCCCTCTGCTTTCGGGGGAAGCCATGTGCCCGACAGCGGCGTGTTCGGCCGCCTGCTGAGGCTCAGACAGCCCGACCGTCGCGCACGGCTTGCTCCTCGCTGGCAGAAGCTCGCCTGCCCCGCCACTCGGGGAAGTGGACCAGTCCTCCTCCTCGTCATCATCATCAGCACCAGCATCATCAGCATGTGCATTACCATTATCATTGTCATGATCAGCAGCATCACCATCATCACCATCAGTAGCATCGCCATCATCATTCGCGCCATCATCAGAGCCACCACAACCATCATCATGATCATCGCCAGCAGTAGTGCCATCGTCATCACCATCACCATCTCCTCATCACCATTTCCAGTACCAGCATCAATGCCCTCATCATCGTTGCCCCCATCATTATCAGCAGCATCAGCATCATCATCACCAGCATCATCACCACAATCACCATCACCATCATCATTATCATCAGCATCATCATCATCATAATCATAATCAAGATCATCATCATTGCCACCATCTATTTCACAACCTTCATCCTCACCCCCACCGAACTATGTCGTTGTATGTAAAATTGAAGTTGGCCAATCTTGGCATCGCACCTAGCTTGTAGAGACATCTTGGAGTCCTGTGAGGTCTCTCGGAAACCTTTCGGGCAGGTGTTGGGGGTGGCCTGAGGCCTAGCGGGGCCTTTTTGGGGCTCTCCTGGGGCTTGACTTGGGCCTGCTGGCGCTCTCGGGAGTCATCTTGGGGTGGAGAGCGCGACATGTCAGTTCGAGTCCCCTCCTTGGGGCCATCTTTGGTCTCTCTTTGCCCGTTCTCCTCGGGGCCTCTTGGGCCCCGGTTGGGCCGCGTGGGAGCCCTCACAAGGGGCGCTCTCGGCCGCCTCTCGGGCAGTTCTGGAGTGTCGGAAGACCGAGCGTCGCGCCCGATGGGGGGGGCGCTCGCCAGCCTTCGGGGGGCTGCGGGGCAAGTCGGCCGCGCTGAGTTGGGATGGGGGTCTGACGTGCCCCAGGACCCTACCCCGGCTCGCTGCAGCACGTTCGCTTGCGCACCTCACCCAGCCAGGCGCGGCAAGTGGGCACTTCAGCGGACCCGGCTCTCCTTGGCTGCGTGCAGCGAAGGTTCACGTTCGCCACGCTCAGCTGGGGCAGGAGCCACCCTGACTCAGTGCGGCGCCATTGGCTTTTGCACCTGCCACCATGAAGTGCGGCGAGTGGGCCGTGGCACCTCTCCGCGCCTGCTGAGTGCGGCGGAGAGGCAGACGGGCCGTGCTGAGGTGGGGCTGGGCTCTGAGATGCCTCTGCACCCTATACAGCTAGGGGTGGCAACTTGGCCTCTGCACCTCCCCATCTCATTGCCGAGCTCGGGGGGGTGGGCGCCTAAACCGGAGAGCCGCCTTAAGGCACCCTCGAGTACCGCCCAGAGTACAACTCTATGTTTGGCAGCCCGGGCCGTGCTCGCGTTCGGAAAGAACGTACTGAACATTTTGATCGTTTTGGAGAGGTCCAGCGCCACCAGTTCCGACTGTACAAATAAGGGGGGAACCGGCCTGGGGGCTTGCGACGGCTCACGAGGCGGCTTAAATGGCCCAGCCGGCGTCCAAGACGCTCCAAGACGAGCCAAATGAATTCCGAAAGGACCTCCGCTGCCATTGTGGCTCAAATGCTCAAGTCCCGATGCACCAGGGAAGCGATCTTAACAAGGCACCGATTGTTGAGCAGCCCCGAGCATGCTGGACGCGACTGGCTGGCTCATCGTAGCAATCTTGTTCAATTGCCTGACGCTCGCTATCATTGCCTGGTGGGTTTTCGGTCCTGGATCGGATATCCTTCTTGGCGCGACGGGGCTCACTTTCCGCCGCAAATCAAAGCCGCGGTGATGTGGCTATTGTTCGCATCGTCACTTGAAGGACCTGGCGGACAAGCGGCTCGCAGAACAGCGGGGATGCTCCAGGGTATTGTTCTTGCTCCACTGCTTCAACGTATGGTAATCATTTTTTTCTTCAGGCACTGTAATACCACGTTGGTTCACCCCTCGAGTCGTGACAGCGTCACACGTGGGCCATTTTTCCTGGCGGCCGCTGCCTTGGACACCACAGCATGGTTGTCAGCCAGCCCACAAAGAGCATGCGATCGCTTCGTAGTGGGAAGTGTGAATGCCAGACATAGTTTCACTGTTGCCTTCGGCCTTGCATGCGCCGCAGGTGTCGCGCCAAGGTATGAGTATCCCGACACGCGTCAGGAGTTGAATTCGTCTCTTGTTATCTTCGCCATCACAGCATCCGCCACAAGCGCCCGTGATCGTGAGTTGGTCGCTGTGTTGGGGAGCGAGCACATCGCCAAATGTTGAGTCCGCCGCGGGCGGGCTCTTTGTCGAATGTGTGCGCCGTGGTGGCGGCGTGTCTATATCTCGAAGGATGTTCGGCTTTGGTTCTCCAAGCCATCCGCGCACCTTGGTACGCTGGTACTGGGATCACACAACGATATGGGTCCTTCGTTGATCTAGGAAGAGGAATAAACGTCAGGAGGGGGAAGAAAACACACAGACACAATTAATCGTCGATTCCCCGGAAAATATGGGAATCTATGGGAAGTGAGGGGGGAGACAACAAAAAAACCAACAACATGGAAAAACATGGGGAATAGTTTTATTTGTGTGTATTTATTTGTGAGCCACAGGGCCCTTCATAAAAGGAATGATGGCGCGCGGTTCGGGGTGACGGACGGGCCAGCGCCCCCGAGCCGTGTGCAAAGGGGACCGCCCCTGCATCGTTGTGTTGCGGCCCGCAGTCCCTGCGACTTGAGTCTGCGGCAGAAGGGCCGCGTCGGCCTGCGCAGCGGGTGCAGCAGGATATTCTGGTGAGGCGAGGAGGAGGTGAGGAGGATGGGGAGGTGGGAGGAGGAGGGGGGAGGGTGAGGAGGTGGGAGGAGCAGGTAGGAGGATAAGGAGGATGAGGAGGTGGGAGGAGTAGGGAGGAGGATAAGGAGGTGGGGGGAGCAGGGAGGTGAGGAGGAGGAGGGGAGGAGGAGGTGGGGGGAGCAGGGAGGTGAGGAGGAGGTGGGGGGAGCAGGCGGGTGAGGGGGGAGGATAAGGAGGAGGAGGGAGGATTGCGGCTGCATTTGTCTACCACGGTGCACGATGCATCCGCCGTCCGACGTCCGAGTTTTTGAAGGGCTCTCGCATCATGGTGGTCTCCATACTCATCCTCCTGCCTCCTCGCTTCTCTCCTGGCCACTGCCGCAGCAGCTCCTCGACCAGCTATCCCTCTTCTGTGGAGTCAGCGCTCCATTCTTACAGGCGGGAACAGGGCTTCCCAGCACCAGGACGCTCGGCCCGCATAGAAGAAACCCATGTTCTCCAGAGCGGAGAATGTCTGCACACTGCGAAGAACAGGTCTGTACATAAGCTCAGCCTCCGAGGCGGGGATTTGTACATGACCGCCGCCCGGAGGATCCATTTCCGGGGACCCCGGCAGGCGGTGGACATGGACACGTTCAGGCCCCCGGGGGCCCAAACGTGTCCATCTCCGCCGCCCGCTGGGGCACCAGGGCGTTGCGTCCCAGGCGGTGGATCTGGATAAGCCCTCGCCTCGCATCCCTGCAACCGCCCTGACCTTCCAGAGAGCTATTTTTTAGCACGGGAGGCCTAAAAACCTAAAAAACTAAGCGAAACAGCCTAAAACCAAGACATAGAATAGCTCTGGGGTAGGTTTTTAAGTCGCGTGCTATTTTTTGGCCCTCCTGGAAGGTCAGGGCGATCCAGCGCCATCGGGCCGCTCCACGCTGCCGCGCTCGGCAGCGCCCTGCCGCCTCGGCGGCGACGGGCCGCCTCGCCGCCGGGCCGCGGCGCGGCAGACCTCTGTGTGGTCGACGGCGGGGCCGTGGCCTCTCTCGTGTCTGCCGCGGCGCGGCGGCGCCCGGGGCCGCGGGCACAGGGGCGGAAGCTGGGCGAGGGCTGGCATTCAGTCGGGCAGGCTTCTCCACGGGAGGCCTCTGCAGACATCGCAAGGCAAATGGTCTGGGGACGATCTCTTTTTTATGATTGTTGGTCCTGTTGGTGTGCGTTTTTACAGCTTTTGTCGCTCAAGATCCGCCTGTCGGGGGACATGCCCGACCCAAGGCTGGCACAGACGTGGCTGCCAAAAGGGTCTTCCCGGCAGATCAAAACAACTGCCCGGAATAGAATCCAGCGCGCTGAATAAAAACGGGTTGCCTCCCGGAAGAAGAAGAAGAAGAAGAAGAAGCAGTTTCCCGGAGCTCCGTTTTAGCAGCCACAGGTTTGCCAGCCTTCGCCTGGCGTCTGATACTGGCCCCTCAGGGTCTCAGCATGTCTCCGGGCGCTTGGGCGAGGAGACGCCAGCTGCAATGGGCCGGGGTCCAGCCGCTGCAGGGTTTGCTCGCCAGCCGGTACCGGGCCGGCGCAGCCGCAGCGCGGGCAGGCCGCCCAGGCGGGCCCCTGTAAAACAGGGCCAGGATCGGAATAAGTCGCTCCACAGCGTTCCGGAGCGCTCTCAGAGCGTTCCGGAGCGCTCTGGAGCGGCCGCGGCGCCCAACGATTCTCAGAGATTTCGAGTTATCCCGATCCGATTTTGTCTCGATCTTCGCGTCGTTTCACCCTGGGTCGCCACGTGGGCCCGCCACGCGCTGCCCGCGGAGAGGGCCCTGGCGGCGGCTGCCCCTGCCGCCGCCGCAGGGCGCCGGGCGGGCTGCGGAGCCCGCGCGGCAAGGGCTGGCAAGGACGTGGCTGCCAGAAGGGTCTTCCCGGAAGATCAAAACAACTGCCCGGCATACAATTCAGCGCGCTGAATATAGTGCGTAAGCGGGGGGGTGCCTCCCGGAAGAAGAAGAAGAAGAAGAAGAAGAAGCAGTTTCCCGGAGCTCCGCTTTAGCAGCCACGGGTTTGCCAGCCTTCGCCTGGCGTCTGATACTGGCCCCTCAGTGTCTCAGCATGTCTCTGGGCGCTTGGGCGAGGAGACGCCAGCTGGCACGGGGCACGGGCGCGGCGTACCTGCTACACATGCAGGTGGCGGACTCACAGCAAGGCTGACTTCCATCTTTGCCCAAGGGGACCTCCAAGAGGAACCCGAGAAGAAAACATATGTGCTCTCGTTCAGGCAATCTTGTTTTGTTGGCCAGATTCGCTTCTGAAGTGAACGCAGTCCACGACAACCGAGGAGACCCCCAAGACGGCCCGAGAGGTCCTCAAGGCAGCACCAAGTCGGCTTATGAGGGCTTTAAGACGGTGCAAGAAGTTCGCGAGGCAGCCCAAGAGAGACCCAAGAGCGGCCCGAGAGGGGGAAGCCGAGCTCGAATTTCGAGCCTTCCGCCCCCCCACAGGAGCCCCGAGGGCCGCCGACAGGTTCCCAAGAAGCTCCCATGACCAATTGAGGGCCCAAAGAGGCCCCAAATATTGAGTCGGGCGTGTCCCTCTACAGGGGGAAAGTTCAAAACTAGCCAAAACATAGTCAGGGGACGATGTTCTGAAAATTGTGTGTGTGGCTATTTGGGGGTATTTGCTGACTTGTTTTTGTTTTTTTTAAATTTGCCCCAAATCCCCCTGTAGGGGGACATGCCCGACCTGAGGCTTCAGAGGTCCCTGCGAGACGCTCCCGACGCTCCCGAGAAGGATTTCGGGCCCTCCCCTCAACGGAGGTCCCTGCGAGTGCCGACCGTGCGCCGCAGGAGCCCCCCGCGAAGCCCCTAGAGGCGCGGAGGGCCAGCCCCAGAGGCTCCCAGAGACCCCGGCATGCTGCAGGACGCCAGCGGGCCACCGTTTTTTGACACACACACACACACACGAACACACACAAACACACACACACAACCACCCACACACACACACACACACACACACGCACGCACGCACGCACGCACGCACGCACGCACGCTCGCACGCACGCACGCACGCACGCACGCACGCACGCACACAGACCCACACACCCACGCACACACACACACACCACACACACATAACACACAAGACAACAGCCACAAAACACACAGAGCCGCGCCTGTACGGCGCATCGGCCGGGAGGCTGGCAACTTGAAGCACATGTGCATTAGAACTGGATTCGTGCAGACGCGCCCCCGCAGTGCCTCGGCAACGTACGCTGGAATCCTCTGCCCCAGCGAAGCGCGAAGGTATGCAACAGAAGGGCGATGACACTTCAGGGTCGGCCACGTCGGCAGTCGCTTGCGCGGCGGGGGAGATCCCCGGAGCCGCTCGACGCGCGTCCCGAGGTGCTCCCGGGCTCTCCTGCGCCCGCTCCCAGCGCCCGAGGTTGTCCCCCAGAGGGCCTGGCTCCCTCACGCGACAAGGGTGGCTCGGTCAGGGGGCCACATGCGAACCCTACCCCTACCCCCCACGATTTCTGAGGGGGAGGGTGGGCTTCACCTCACTCGGGAGCTCCCAGACGAAGGGAACCCCACCCTCCCCCTCAGAAATCGTGGGGGCTATAGGGGTAAGGTTCGCATGTGGCCCCCTATCGGTGGCGAGCGAGAGGGGGAAATCAGAAGGAGAAGGAGAAGGCCTTCTCAGAAGGCGGCGGGACTTCTCAGAAGCCCGCCGGCTTTCGGAGAAGTGTTTTGCGTATTCGGGGAGTGCTCAGGGAACTTCTCAGAAGGCTGGGGGACTTCCGAGCCTTCCGAGAAGGCCCTCTTTTTCTCACTCCCCCCCCCTCGCTCGCCGCCGAGTGGCCTGCGGCCGGGGGACATCTCCCCTGGTGTCTCTGGGAGTTATGGACCCGTGCAAGGCCTACTGACAACGATTGCCGAGTCGACTAGTATATAAGCGCACGTAGCGCGTGCGGCAAATGCAGTCTGGTGCGAGCGTATGCGTGTGTGCATTAGTGTAGATGTAAACGATATGTTTACATACGCATGTATGTATGTGTCGATGTATGCATGTATGACAGCTGAGTAAGGACACAATACACATTTACACATACATACACATACATACAGACATACATACATACATGCATGCATGCATGCATGCATGCATGCATGCATACATACATACATACATACATACATACATGCATGCATGCATGCATACATACATACATACATACACACATACACACATACACACATACACACATACACACATACACGCATACATACATCAATAATCCAAAACGTATATACGTACATAAAATAACACAGACATAAAAAAAAACACAATGTTGCATTGGCGCTTCACGCCATGCGCCTGCCTCCCCGGAATTTCGACTCAAAAAGGGGCACGAGCGTGCAAGCGAGCAGAAGGTCACGTCCTCGGGGTGTCGGGGTGGCAACGCGCATGCTTTCTCCCCGGCCTGGCCAGCAGCGTGGAGGCCAGAGGCCGAGGCCAGGTTGCACAACGTGGGCTAGGGCATCTTTCCGCAGAGCTCGTCTTACCTTCTCGGACGGGCGATCGGCGCGTTTCTCGTCCTCCTGCTCCCTCCCTTCTCTCCCCCCCCTTCCCCTTCCCTCCGCAGTCATTCCTCTTCCTCCTGGTCCGGATCTCTCCCTCCTACAGCCGCTCCTGTCCGCCGATGTGTGTTGCGCATACGATCTCTCGTCCTGCTTCCTGCCCGCCACTGCCTCCTTGCCTTCCTCGTTCACCACTCCGTATATATCGTTAGTATTGTTTTTTGGGGTGAAGAATTCTATTCACGAGCCAGCTCGATAGAAGGAGGACCTTGTAGTATGAATGCTAATGATAACGATATTTCCGTAAAGGCCGTTGTAGATAGGGTTGGTCAGTAAGAGTTCGTTTGGTAAGGACTCCGACTAAGGGCGTTTTTAGTACAGGGTTTTGGGCTGGTTACCTCGGGCGCGCGATGAATATTATGGATGCTATGTAGTTCGGGTTCTTTCAGCAAGGTCCTTTTCAGTGAAGAACTGTTTGTACGGATGCCACTCGTACGATTCCTTTAGTCAGATTATTGGTAGTCGCGAGTCTTGATTTAATAGTTGTACTTGTCAGTACTTGAGTTCTCGTACCAGTCAGTGCCGGACAGGAATCATGAGTTCTTTGAAAGGGCGCCTTTTAGTAGCCCGGGGGCCGTGTTCAACATTTGTTGTTAAGGATTCCGTAGCATGGTCGCCTTCAAAAGGAGATCTTTAGTCGTAGTCATTTAGCAGGGGACCTTGCGGGATGATTAGTTTAGTATCGGCCCCTGACGGCTCCTCAATAAGGACGGTTTTATGCCGGGATCCGTAGAGCAGATCTTTTTTGTAAACGACCTTTTCAAGTCTTCATGTCGTATAGATTCGTTTGTACGGTTGCCTTTAGTACATGATCTTGCATACGGGTTGGTATGACTGCCTTCACGGGGGGATCCTTAGTAAGGGCCCAATCCAGCGAGGGTCCTCGTAGCAAGGACTCCTGTAGCAAGGTTTCCATCTGTAAGGGCCCTTGCGTGCATGATCGTCTGTCAGGATTTCTTGTGTAAGGCTTCTCGGGGTTCTGCCCAGGGCCGTGGGATGTGGGTTCTGAAAGCAGCCCGCTCGCAGAGGAAGACGGGCCTGGGGGGAAGGTGCCAGGAGCAAGAGTGAATATGACCCCTTCGATTAACCAGGCCCCATGTGTTTTGTTTTGTTGGTGCTGTGTGTTTGTCCAGGGCCACCTCTGTCAATTAAAGCTGTGCGCGGCCCGCTTAGCTTCGACCGGAAGAGGTGCGCTCTCGACCCGCGGATCAAAAAAGTGCTTGTCCAGGGCCCCGGCGATGGCCAGTGCATCCAGGGAGGCGTGTTTTCCTATCCTGGGACATCTCCCCCGGGGCCAGACCACCCCCCTCCCGTGCTAGACAAGGAGTCCATGTGTATTTCACAGCACAGACGAACGGCGTAGCACCCCGCAGATGCGGATGAGAGTGAGGGGGCGGCGGGGACGCGGGCAGTTGACGAGACTGGGGAAGCCCGCCGCAGGCGCCACAATTTCACAAATCATACAACCAGCCCGCCGCAGGCGCCGAGTTATTCGTTAAACCGATGTGGGTGGGTCGCTATTGGGTCGCGGGTGGGTCGCGGGTGTAGAGGGCAGAAAATCCACCCCATAGTAATCGCCCCGACAAGCGAAACCGCTTGGTAAACGTACACAGACAATGAATCGAACAGGACAGGGCTGTTTAGTAAACGCCCAGGGCCGTTGAGTAAACGTCGATTGTCGGGTCCACGTTGTTTTTCTCCCTTGAGGATGGGTCGCGGGTTGGGTCGCGGGTTGGGTCGCGGGTGGGTCTCGGGTGGGTCGCGGGGGGGTCGCGGGGTGGGTCGCGGATGGGTCGCGGGGTGGGTCGCGGGTGGGTCGCGGGGCGGGTCCGGGGTGGGTCGCGGGTGGGTCGCGGGTGGGTCGCGGGTGTGTCGCGTGTTGGGTCGCGGGTGGGTCGCGGGGTGGGTCGCGGGGTGGGTCGCGGGGTGGGTCGTGGGTGGGTCGCGGGTGGGACGATGACAAACAACAACAACAACAACAACAACAACAACAACGACAACAATAACAACAACAATAATACTATTATCAACAACAACATTTACAGCAATTACAACAACACCAACATAACAACAGCAGCAACAACAACAGCAACAGCAACAACAACACTAACAACGCAACATGCAGAATTCTCACCACGAGTTCCCTATTCAGCCACGCGCACAGGGACAATGAATGACCGTTCGGCCCCCTCACTCTGACATGTGTGAGATTGCAACCCAGAGCAGTTGGCGCATGCAGAGACATGCTGCAGCAGGCAAGTATTGGCTGCACGTGCTGCCATATGGAGAGCAGTCGGGTGCATGTTGTTTTCGCGATGGCCGATTGTCAATCTTGAGTGCGATGTTCACGTCAGGCCGCAGGCTTCCATTCAACAGCAGTGGACAACCGACATGGCATGCCAGAGAGAGCGAGAGAGAAAGCCAACGTCCAGTCTTCCGCCTCCTCTTCCACGCTTACGATGGCGCTCCCTGCCCCCAAGGCCTCCCACCCGTTTGACTGCGATGCCGGCCTTGCGAACTCCGTGAAGGGATGGTCCGACAAGAAAAAGGATGGACACGGGGAGCAATTGTCTCATTCAAGTTGTTCATCGTGCGCTCTCTTTGTTAGTCTCAGCCGACTCGCCTAAGTTGCGCCCCGCGCTTCCTGCAGAGTTTCCTCTGGCATTCTTCCCCCCCTCCCGAATGCCGCGTCCAGGGAGATGCAGGCAGAGGGCCATACCCCGAGCAATAGCAGCAGATCGGTAAACGTACAGTGATGCACAGTCTGGCATGCAGGCGGAGATGTGAGCTTTCAGTCTTTTGGAGGGCAGAAGATCTCTTGGCCGGCGTACTGCCCTACCTGCACGTCATGTCCTCCTCGCGGGGCACGAGACACACCCAGACATGAGTCGACCACATGTAAGAGTGACCCTTCGCCAGAGTGACCCTTCATGCGGGCCCTCTGGGGTCCCCCGATCGCCGAACGCGATGCGGTAGTAGTGTCTTGCGCGCTTGTGCTTGGCTCCCTCGCGGCCCCCAAAAAGCTACGCACCAAAGGTCACTCTTACCCAGGGTCGCTCCTGCGTACAGTCGAATGAAATGCCTCATGCTTCGCATGACTGGACCCCCGGAAGTTTCGAGCCTTTCCCCACTCCCGTTTTGTTGTTCACCCCGAGCTGTTTTTAGCAACGCTCCGGGGGCTCGGCGAAGGGCCCCAGAGTTACCAGTGTGAGAGACATATCCCTATCCCTGTGCTTGGCACCGCCTCACCACGATGCCGATCTCGAGGCTCCCCTCCGTTCCCGAGGGCGCACCCCCAAGATCTGCCCCCGCTGTTTGCTGGCCCACCTCAGGGAGGTAGGGACAAGGTCGAGGCTAGCTGTAGGAGGAGGAGGAGGAGGAGGAGGAGGAGGAGGAGGAGGCGGAGGAGGAGGAGGAGGGTGAGGGGGAGGAGGAGGAGGAGGAGGAGGAGAAGGAGGAGAAGGAGGAGGAGGAGGAGGAGGAGGAGGCGGAGGAGGAGGAGGAGGACGAGGAGGAGGAGGAGAGGGAGAGGGGGAGGAGAGGTTGAAACTGCAGCGAGGCCACGAGTCCGTCGTGTGCGCCCACGGCGCTCCTCTGCGCGGCCGCCCTCCGCGCCCCCCCGTCGCCCCTTCCTTCAAGTCGGGCCTGTCCCCCTACAGGGGGAGTTTCGACGAAAAAATCAACATACGTTGAAAAGAAGCAAAACATAAAAAATAGTGTGGGGAGTATATCTTGATTATTTTTGTTCCCCCCCTTTTTAGGGTATTTTTGGGGTATACTTTATTTCTCGTCGAAAATCCCCCTGTAGGGGGACAGGCCCGACTTAACTCCTGCCCTCGCGGGACAGCATTTGCCCATCGGCGTCCCCCGATTGGCCTTAGGTCGGGCCTGTCCCTCGGCAGGAAGATGTCTCAAACATGGTCCAAAAATACGCTGGGGACGATTGTTCTTTTTACTTTTGACCAGTTTTGAATGCGTTTTGGCTACTTGGTATTTTTCGTTCAGAATCCGCCTGTAGGTGGAAACGCCCGACCTAAGATTGGCCCTTTCGCCGGTGCGGATCGCCTCCGCCTCGCCGCCGACGAGCAAGTTCTTCACGACGCGAGGCAGGTCTAGACCTGTGGGTGGAGTTTCCAGCCGAACGGGCGCAGGAGGCAGAGGGACCGTGCCGGCATCCGCGAAGGGCTGGCAGCCGTCGGGGGAGGATGGCCAGATTGAGACCGCTGTAGCGGCCATCCCGCCCGGCCGAACCACAGTCAAAATCTCGAAGAATGACAACAAAACACATCGGCATAAGTTGTTGGCGCTCCGTGCGAATGTCTTGGATCCACGCTGGGCCCCCCCGGCGGCGCCTCCGGCGCCTACCCAAACGCGCGCTCTGCGCGCCAGGGAGGGGAGTCCAGCACGGGTCCAAGAACTCCGCGAGAGCGGCAAAAGATTTTGTTTATGGCTTTTCTCTTCTTTAAGGTCGGCCCCTGGACCCCTCCTGGGTTTCATCAGGACCCGTTCTTGTTGAGTCGGATCGCAGCCGTGGCGACGAGCGAGAACCAAAAGTATGTATCTTCCATTGGTCGTTTGGAGTTTCGATAGTATACGTTGAGTTGAAATATTATCCGGCGCGGTCTTCGTTTCGCTGCTTGCTGCTTCCTTGGAACGTGTAAACCAAGCCAACCTGGCCATCGCAAGATGCTGCTGGCCTCCTCGAGAACGACGCGCGCGTTGTATATGCACTTCCGTTTATTGATGCAGAGCGACGTGATGCGCGATACACCGACCCTTCGGTTGGTTCGAGCGGGCCCCGAACAGAAATCGATGCCAGATATGCCTATATAGTCGCGGCGTGATCCCATTCAATCAGCACTTCTGTCGACGGGGACCTTCATGGCCAAACGAAAATGTGGACCGTTCTTTTCCGCGGGGCTCACGCGCAGGGCTGCGAGCGCCGCGCCGCAGATCGGTGCGGGCGCTCAAGCGAGGGTGCGGGCGCGGTCTTCGTTTCGCTGCTTGCTGCTTCCTTGGAACGTGTAAACCAAGCCAACCTGGCCATCGCAAGATGCTGCTGGCCTCCTCGAGAACGACGCGCGCGTTGTATATGCACTTCCGTTTATTGATGCAGAGCGACGTGATGCGCGATGCACCGACCCTTCGGTTGGTTCGAGCGGGCCCCGAACAGAAATCGATGCCAGATATGCCTATATAGTCGCGGCGTGATCCCATTCAATCAGCACTTCTGTCGACGGGGACCTTCATGGCCAAACGAAAATGTGGACCGTTCTTTTCCGCGGGGCTCACGCGCAGGGCTGCGAGCGCCGCGCCGCAGATCGGTGCGGGCGCTCAAGCGAGGGCGCGGCCCTGCGTCGATCGGCCCGCCGCCTCGGGGCGCTCGCCGCGTCCGCCCCTGGCGGCCCCCGCCAGGCCGGATCGGTGAGGTGAAAGAGTTCGTCGTTTTGAGCGTGCTAAAACCGCAAAATGGTTCATTTCACCCGTCGCGGGTCTGGGGTGCGCCCCTGTCTGGGGCGGGCGCGAGTTGTTCTTTGCGGGCTTCTGCGCGGGGCTCGCTCTAGGGCGTGTCGCGCTCTTCCTCGGGTTCTCCGACTGGCTCTCCCAAGGTCCCCGCGGAGCTACAGGACCCACTTGCTTCAATGTGGGAGCTCCTGGAGACGTGCCGGCAACGCGTTGGGAATTTCTGGGTTTCACCCGACGCCCAGGGTCGTCTTTCAGCGCGTTCAGGCTGACGTGGAAGCACCCCGCAGCTCCAAGCCGCCCAGAAAACGCCATTGTAGCGTTCAGGGTTTCTTGCAAGCAGCGGGCATTGGCGTCCACATGTCGCGCGACGCCGTGCTGGGCACCCCTTCAAAATTGCAAGCTCGGTCGATTCGCGCATTTGGCGTCGCGTGGCGCAGATTTCGGCGTCATCGTGATCGGTGATCACGCGGGCATGGGGACCAACGATTCAAAATCCACAGGCCGACCAACGAACGCAAGGTAATGGTGTTTGCTCCCGAGGACCATCCCCAGGAGGCCCAGGAAGGGCGCCGATCGCAAAGGAGGGCCGCCACTGTCTCGACTGGCCCTACGCCGACGTACGAGCCCCCCCCCTCCTCCTCCTCCTCCTCCTCCTCCTCCTCCTCCTCCTCCTCCTCCTCCTCCTCCTCCTCCTCCTCCTCCTCCTCCTCCTCCTCCTCCTCCTCCTCCTCCTCCTCCCTTTCCCCCCTTCCCTCCCTCCCTCCCTCCCTCCCTTTTTCCTCCTACTCCTCCTCCACCACCCTCTCCTCCTCCCGCCTTCGCCCAGCTCGCGCGCAGAACTAGTCAGACAGAGCCAGACGTGCCCTTGCAAAGGGGCTCGGGCGAGGGGGATCTCGGGACTTCGGGTGCCATTTGAGATCGAGAGCAGAGGTTTGAGACCCAACAATTCAGAAGAGTAGAATCTACCGATACTGCTATTGCTACCCTTGCCACTACGCCGCCACGGCCGGATTCGTTTTTTTAATCCTGGCCAGAACGTTCCCCAGGAGAGGCTCAGGGAGTAGTGGTATCTGTACCTTTCTGTCCCCCCAAAGGCTGGCGCTCAACATGTGTCTGTATAGTTGCGAGTCCGATCCACAGGAGAGCATTGGAGATCAGCATTCGTAGCGCGCCAGGGCAGCACAACCTCGCTGCAGCGCGAAACAACTCCCAACAACACCGCGCAAAACACCGCCGGGTAACACTCTGCAACACCGCTCGGCTCTGCGGAATCTACGGAGCCCACAGGCTCCTATGTAATATAAGTTCTAGACTGTTACATATGGGCCGTAAGAACGTGGGGCATCAGACGTTCTATGGTCAGCGCTCCGATTTGCTTCTCGCTTTCGGTCCCTGATCTCCCTCGATAACCTTCCCAAGCCACGACGGGAGAGAGGTGTGTATATATATGGATAGCTT
>CAUYUJ010019331.1:35000-60000 GCA_963575745.1 Prorocentrum cordatum | reverse complement strand
GTGTGTGTGTTTTGTGTATGTTGTGTGTGTTTTTGTGTGTGTGTGTGTGTGTGTGTGTGTGTGTTTTGTTGTGTGTTTTTTCGCCACGTCCCTCGGCACCAATCAGAACACCTCTGGGCCGCAGGCGGCGGGCGCCTCCCGCGGCAGTCGAGCAGCCTCTGGACCGTCCGTGTGCATTTTCCCTTCGGCGAGGACCATCGAGGAGCATCCTTGATCATTCGGCAAAAAAATTATCCCGGCAAAGCAACCTAACAGCGATGTGTAGAAGCATATCTGAAAGCATTCCCCTTAAGATTCAGATGAAAATCCAGTTGTCGAATTCTGCTGTTCTCGCAGTCGTAGTCGCATTCGCGATGACAGTCGCAGCGGCAACGGCAGTCGCAGTCACAGCCTCAGCCTCAGCCTGCCTCCTCCTCCTCCTCCTCTTTCTCCTGCTCCTCCTCCTCCTCCTCCTCCTCCTCTTCCTCCTGCTCGTCCTCGTTCTCGTCCTCCTCGTCTTGCTCGTCCTCCTCCTCCTGGTGCTCTCTCCTCCTCCTCCTCCTCCTCCTCCTCCTCCTGGTGGTCCTCGTTCTCCTCCTCCTGGTGCTCTCCCCCCCCCTCCTCCTCCTCGTCCTCCTCCTCCTCCTCCTCCTCGTCCTCCTCCTCCTCTTCTCCTCCTCCTCCTCCTCCTCTGGTAGTCCTCCCCCTCCCCTCCTCCTCCTCCTCCTCCTCCTCCTCCCTGGTCGTCCTCGTTCTCGTCCTCCTCGTCTTGCTCGTCCTCCTCCTCCTGGTGTTCTCTCCTCCTCCTCCTCCTCCTCCTCCTCCTCCTCCTCCTCCTCCTCCTCCTCCTGGTGGTCCTCGTTCTCCTCCTCCTGGTACTCTCCCCCCCCTCCCCCCCCTCCTCCTCCTCCTCCTCGTCCTCGTCCTCCTCCTCCTCCTCCTCCTCCTCCTCCTCCTCTTCCTCCTCCTCCTCCTCCTCCTCCTCCTGGTACTCCTCCCCCTCCCCTCCTCCTCCTCCTCCTCCTCTTCCTGGTCGTCCTCCTCCTCCTGGTCGTCCTCCTCCTCCTGCTCGTCCTCCTCCTCCTCCTGCTCGTCCTTCTTCTCCTGCTCCTCCTGCTCCTCGTCCTGCTCCTGCTCGTCCTCGTCCTCCTGGTCTTGCTCGTCCTCCTCCTCGTCGTGCTCTTGCCCCTGCTGAAAATGTGGCCCAGGAATGGGAGTTCTGGGAAGTCGAAGAGCACGAAGTTGCCTACAGTTGGCTACGGGCATTCAAAATGTGGCCCGGGAATGGAGTTCTGGGAACTCGAAGAGCACGAAGTGGCCTACAGTTGGCTCGGGCATTCAAAATGTGGCCCGGGAATGGAGTTCTGGGAACTCGAAGAGCACGAAGTGGCCTACAGTTGGCTCCGGGCATTCAAAATGTGGCCCGGGAATGGAGTTCTGGGAAATGAAGAGCACGAAGTGGCCTACAGTTGGCTCCGGGCATCCAAAATGTGGCCCGGGAATGGCGTTCTGGGATGTCGAAGAGCACGAAGTGGCCTACAGTTGCATCCGGCCCCCCAGAATGTGGCCCGGGAATGGCGTTCTGGGATGTCGAAGAGCACGAAGTGGCCTACAGTTGCATCCGGCCCCCCAGAATGTGGCCTGGGAATGGAGTTCTGGGAAGGCGAAGGGCACGAAGTGTGTGACTGTTGGTGAAAAACGAGCCCGGCTCACTGCCGCCCGGCAACTCCCAACACCTGCCCGGACCCCCCTGTGGAGTGATCTGCTGCTCTCTTTTGATCCCACTAGAAACCTATCAGTCTTCGCTGTTAGGTAAAAAAACACGCACGAAACCGACAAAAAGCGCAGGGAATGGACGTCCGAGCGATGGCGAGTGGGCCGCTGGCTGTGGACGCCTCCCGCAGCAATCAAACGGCCTCTGGGCTGCCGGCTATGGGCACCTCTGGACCGCCGAATCCGGATCTGGGTCCCAGACCGCAGAACGGAGAGAGGATTGCGGGCGTGGTGGAAGGACCTGGATCTGCACGCCAGTATGGTTGGGTAAGTCAGTTGCTCGTCCTGCTCTTTGTCGTTCTCAGTGCCAACAAACAGGGCATCCGGCACTCATCAGCGGATAGTTTGAGATTATATGCTGGTTGGGATTCGTGTCCAAATTGCACAACTGGGAACACTGTGAGTTTTGCCGACTTGTTTAACATCACACACTGGAACGAGAGAGCGTTGAAAAAGAAACCGTTGAGGATTCCCCAAATTTCTCCCGCAGTTGAAGCCAACTGTTTTGTTAGACCTAAACATGCATGTGTAGCTGGGTTTTCCAGGGCCGATTTGGGAGGCGTGGGCTATAGTTGTTAAAACAACGCTGGGACGTTTTTTTCCGTTTTCAATTTGGGTGTTGCGGTCGACCAACACAGAAAAAGAACGGCGGCCCAAATCAGACAAAAGCATCGTAGAGCCAAAACAGAAAATGAACGGGCACAAAAAGGCACAAAACGGGCACAAAACGGTAGTTGAAAACGATAGGATAATGAACCGCGGAACGAACCGAAAACGGCGCGACGGCAATCCAAACACGGAAAACATTGCGCCAAACACAGAAACAAATAACGCCGATGGACAAACGAAAACACGCCCCCAGCGTTGTTAATATCATTTGGGCGTGGGCACCGGCACGAGCGAGGATAGGTTCGTGTGCTATTTCTGGGAGTCTTTGCGACCTTCGGCCAGTCTGTCGAAGGTGGTGGAGGCAGTGCGACGATCTGGGGGCGGAGGGTATCGCAGGATCCAAGGTGCAGTTCTCAATTTCGAGAGTGCACGAAGGGCGGTTTTTTTCCATCGGAAGCGACGGTACTTCCACGTTTAAGATGGCCATCTTAACATCCCGGAAGAATGCTGGATTCCCGTGCAGTTGTCATTATGGTGGAAATGTGGGGGTATCTGAGTACCAGATTTTAGCACCTAGACAGGACATAAGCGGCCGAAAGAGCATTGGCATATCTGAAGTGCACGGCACCCAAAAAGAAACCCGAGAGGACTCCCAAGAGGGCTTCAGGAGGGACACATGGCCCCGTTCTTTGTTGGGGAACATGTATCTGTTTAGAAAATTCGTTTCCGGAGCTTTCAGAGCATCCAAGGTGCGGGGCTGGTTACAAGCGCTTTCGCGAGTAATAAACGAGACGGGCTCGATTGCGCGGACATGTGCGCGTAGGTTGCACGCGTGAGGGCGCGCGTGAGTGCCTCTGTTGCAAATGTAGCGTGCCGAGCTGGCGGCCCGCATAAGCCGCGGCGGAAGGTCGCTGCGCCATCTCGCGTGAGCCTCGTTTGTGATAGTTTTTTCACTCAGTGTTTTGCCGATCGGCGCGGAAGCACCGCCCACATGCAAGGGATCTTGATCCCGCCCCGGCACAGAACCCGAAGTGTTTCCCGCTCGGAGGGCTCTCCTGGCCGCCCGTGGCCCTCCCTTCGGCGTCACCCCAGAATGCCTCTGCTGTGTGCGCGTCGCCCCCCCCCGGGGCGACGCGCGCACCGAGAGTTCTGATAGTATTCCGAGGCCCGAAAACCATCACGTCACTAATTTTGGGCCCCAGGGCCCACTGAGGCCCCAGGGGCCCAAGATTAGTGAAGTGATGTTTTTTCCCACGTGAGGACCCCGAAATTCATCATTTCACCTAACCGAACCCAGGACGAAAGTCAGGGGCTGAATTGCTGCTGTGATGCAACATAGGTCTCGTAAGTATGTGCGGCGTGGCGGGTGATCTCTGGCCACACCGCTCGGGAAACGATTTACTTCAAGATGGGTACATACTTTGTGTTCGGGTCGGGCGCGCGCCTCCACGGAGGACATGTGGTATCAGTCTGTCCCTGTGCGTCCCATCCCTCCCCCTGCTCCTCCCCCTCTCCCGCCGCTTCTGCAGCTGATTTGCGCAACAGCGTCCTTGGTGGAGCCTCACCGCAGCTCGGACCCGAGACGCCGCAGACCGACAAACGTCGATGTCGGTTCACGGTAGCTTTGGGCGGCGACATTGAGATCAGTTGTTCTTGCATGTGGGCCGCATTTGGGCCGCATTCGGCTCTCTTCCTGTTCCTCCTCGCCCTGCTGGTTACTCCTCCCCCTCCTCGTTCTTCTCGTCTCCCTTGTGAGAAGGGGCGGATCCTCTCGAAACGTAGTCCCGCATGCTGTATTCCAAATCCGGTCCAAACCGGGCCCAACTCTTACAGCGCAGGGGGCGACGTAGTCTCCCATGGAGCAAACACCCCGACATAAGCGGTCGGGAATTTTTAAAAAGAAGTACAGTCGAGGCGCTGAAGAAGGAACCCTTTGCGTTGGGGAGGGGCTCGGTGTTCCTTGAGTGTTTCAAAAGTTGCTCAGGGTTTTCCTGAGGTTTTCCATGGGCGATCGAGGTTGAACTTATGGAAAAAGGGCCTCGTTCCTTCTTTAGGGTTCCTTAGGTCAACGCCTCGACTGTAGCGTGTCGGTCTGCTGGTTCTGGTCCACAACGCTGCGGCGCGACACGCCGTCCTTTTTCGCAGCTCTCAGGCGTCCACGTCCCGAGCCTGTCCTGGCCGTAGGTCGGGCATGTCCCCCTACAGGAGGATTTTGGACGAAAGTTGAAACATACTGAAAAAATCGACCGACATTATCAAACAATTCTCAAAACATCGTCCCCAGGCTATTTTTTCATTATTTCTGAGCATTCCTCCTGCAGAGGGACAGGCCCGACTGAATCCTAGCCGCCCACCCTGCGGAGCGGAGCGGCACGCTATCCGATCGCAGGGCGTAGCGTGGCGCCGGGGCCGCCGGGACGACACGCCGCAAGGCTAGAGGGAGGGTGCGAGTCGGAGATCGGACGCGCAACCGACACGCGCCCTGCCTCAGAGCAGGAGCACAAGTTGAGGGCGGAGCGCGGGAGCACATGATGGAAGTGGCGCGAGAGGAAGAGGAAAGGAAGGGAGAATAGCTCCCGACCGCCGCGGCCGCGGTGACGCCGGCCGCGACGACGACGACGATTTCCACGACGTCGAGGACGCCCACGGCGGCAGCTGGCGGCAACGCGGCGGCGGCGGCGGCTCGCGGGCAGAGGCGCTGCTCGAAAGTGCCTTCCTCCTCCTCCTCCTCCTCCTTCTCCTCCTCAACCTCCTCAACCCCTCGTCCTCCTCCGCCTCCTCCTCCTCCTTCTCCTCCTCCTCCTCTTCCTCCTCCTCCTCCTCCTCCTCCTCCTCCCCCGCCTCCTCGTCCTCCTCCTCCTCCTCCTCCTCCTCCTCCTCCGCCCCTTCCTCCTCCCTCCTCCTCCTCCTCCTCCTCCTCCTCCTCCTCCTCCTCCTCCTCCTCCTCCTCCTCCTCCTCCTCCTCGTCCCCCTCCTTCTCCTCCTCCTCCTCCTCCGCCTCCTCCTCCTCCTCCTCCTCCTCCTCCTCCTCCTCCTCCCCGGCTGGAGGCGTGGTGCTGCGACCGCGAGAAGCGTGGCTGCGGGGAGCCGCCCCAACCCGCGGGGACGGGCGTACGGGTATCCACGCACCCCTGAGCCGGATGCAGCGGGGGCCCATGCCAAGAAGCACCCTGCTTGCCTCCAGGGTGCCATGGGTTTATTGGGTTTCGATGGTCTTGTGATGGAAAGCGTGACGCTCGCGCACAGAAAATCAATGGACGTCCCGGGGTCTCAGGTTTGAGTTTCTTGTGTAGGGTTTCTTGTCGACTGGCCTCCACTGTAGCAATCCCATTTCCCACGGAGATGGTCCAGCATTCGAGAGGGCAGATTCCGTTCTCTGCAACTTCCGTTAAAGTGTCTGTTCTCCTTTTCGTCTTGTCCTCCTCCTCCTCCTCCTCCTCCTCCTCCTCCTCCTCCTCCTCCTCCTCCTCCTCCTCCTCCCCTCCCTCCTCCGCCCCCCAGTCTCTTGTTTCCTCTGCCGCGTCCTTCCCCCGCATAGAGCACACAAAAAACACAGCATGATAGTAGTGCCCAGGAGCAGGGTGGCTTGGAGGTGAGTGAGATCAGTCAGGGAGAAACCTCCGGAAGTTGAACTATCTGAGCGAACGGCCAACACAGCTGCCCAAACATACACAGCTGCGACTATCGCGTTCAGGCGAGGGCATTCGGCCGCTGGGGCCTTCCGGAGGAGCTTCCCGTGCGGCCGCGAAGTGCCTTCGGTGGAGCCCCATGTCGGGCCACGACGCGCGTGAGTGGTGTGCCGGCCTGGGTGCGGGTACGCCGTGCGGGCGTTGCTGCCGGGGCATTCGGTGGACCTCCATGTGAGGCCGCGAGGCGTGTCAGGGGTGTGTCGGATGGGGCGCGGGTGCGCCATGCGGACGTTGCCGCTGGGATCTGCAGTGGAGCTCCCTGTGGGGCCACGAAGGGTGTGAGAGGCGTGCCGGATGGGCTGCGGGTGCGCCCTGCGGACGTTGCCGCTGGCGCATTCGGTTGAGCTCTATGTGAGGCCTCGCAGCGTGTGATGGGGGTGCCAAATTGTGTGTGGGTGCGCCATGTCGGCGCTGGCGCTGAAACCTTCGCTGGAAATCCCCATGGGGTCACTAAACATGTGAGAGCGGCGCCGAATTGGCTGCGGTTGCGCCATGCGGGCGCTGCCGCTGGGACCTTCGCTGAAGTCCCTCATGTGGCCACGAACCGCGTGAGCTCTGTGCCGAGCTGGGCGCGGGTGTGCCATGCGGACGCTGCCGTTGAGGCCTTCGGTGGAGCCGTTGGGGCCTTCAGTGGAGCTCTACGTGATGCCACCAAGTGTGCGAGGGGTGTGCGAGTTGGGTGCGGGTACGCCATGCGGACGCTGTCGCTGGGACCTTCGCTGGAGCTCTCTATTGGGCCACGAAGCGTGTGAGTGCGGAGCCGAATTGGCCATGCGGACGCTGCTGCTGGAGCCTTCGGTGGAGCCCCCTATTGGGCCACCAATCGCGTGAGTGGTGTGCCGACTTGGGCTCGGTTACGTCATGTGGACGCTGCCGCTGGAGCCTTCGGTGGAGTTCCGTATGCGGCCGCGAAGAAGCGTTTGAGGGATCTTCCGAGTTGGGCGCGGGTGCGCCTTGCACACGCTGCCGCTGGGACCTTCGGTGGAGTTCCCGATGTAGCCACGAAGCGGGTGAGGTGTCTGCCGAAGTGGATGTGGGTACGCCATGCGGACGTTGCCGCTGGAGCCTTCGGTGGAGCTCCCTATGGGGCCACGAAGCGTGTGAGAGGTGTGCCGACGTGGGTTCGGTTGCGCCATTTGGACGCTGCCGCTGGAGCCTTCGGGGGGGCTCCCCATGCGGACAAGAAGCGTTGATGAGGGATGTTCCGAGTGGGGCGCGGCTGCGCCATGCGGGCGTCTGCCGCTGGGGCCTGCGGTGGGGCTCCCTGTGATGCTGCGGAGCGTGTGGCTGGTGTGCCGAACTGGGCGCGGCTGCGCCATGCGGACGCTTCCTCTGTGGCCGTCGGTGGAACTTCCTGCACGACCACGGCACGCGTGCGGGGTGCGCCACAGTATTTGACGTGTGGAGGCCAGAGGCACGGGTGGGAGGAGGGAGGGAGGACGAGGAGGAGAGGAGAGGAGAGGAGAGGAGAGGAGAGGAGAGGGCGCGGTATCGCTGTCCCCTCAAAGCGAAGACCCAAGAACCCCAGGATGGCTGGGAACAGACAGAGAATCAAACGTGTTGCTGCTGCTCACTGCTGCTCCCCATCCTCCTCCCCCTCCCCATCGGACCTCGGCCCTCCTCTCCCCCGCCATCGAGGAGGGCGACGAGGAAGAGGAGGACTGAGGGAGAAGGGCCCCTTCGGATATGAGCATCCTCTGGTTCGGGTCCTCCTCCTTCCCCCCCCCCCTCCTCGAGGAGGACGGGGAGGGAGGGGAGGCAGGGTACGAGCACGGTGAGCCTCTCCTTCTCAGCCTTCCCTTTCCCTTCCTCCTCCACTCCGTATATCTCCTCATCTGTTCTTCCTCTTTCCCCTCCTCCTCCGGGGGGGTTACGCGTATATTCGTTTCGCGTGGAGGATTCGCACGAGTATTTTCTCAGTAAGGGAGGGCGGAGGAGGCTGAGGAGGAGGAAGAAGTGGTGAAGCGGGAGGAGGAAGAGGAGGATGAGGAGGAGGAGGAGGAGGAGGAGAAGGACGAGAAATGAGGGGTGTCGAGTGAGGATGAGAAACAGAAGGAGGATAACAAGTAGTGACTGTGGGAGGGGCTTGGATTTTTTTGGGTTGGTCCTAAAGGCAGTCCAAAGGAAAACCTTGCCACCCTCGTCCGAACCCTCCTCAAAGTCGGGGTCCGCGAAGGTGGCCGATGCTCGCTGGATCGCTTGCCGACCCATCGCGTGCACTCGCGGGCGGTCCCCGACCGTCAGCCCGGAAATTTTGAGCATTTCGCTCCGCCCCCCAACTTGAACGAGACAGGGCACTTGCGCTGGAGGGGGCTGCCGCTTGGTCAGCCTGCACCAGCATGCACTCTCTGACTGCTGGCAACACCCCGTGTCGGCGGCAAAGCAGCAGGTGCTTCACCCGAGCTTTGCAGTGAGGGAGTTCCCCGGTGCAACTTCGTCGCAACTGATCCGGGGTTCCTTTACCCTCACGGCCAGGGCACCCTTCAGAAATCGGCGCCGTCAGCTTGCCGCCCGGTCTCACTGCCCCGCAACGGCAGCATCAGAACGACAAGCTGGACATTGGAGCTTGTGCCCTCTGCCTCGGCTTGCAGGTACAGGTGTAGGGGAATAAAAAGTGGCATAAACATAAAAAACTCGGAGGTCCGCGCGGATTTCTCGAATCGGCGCTGGACCACCCCTCCCTGGCGCGCGGAGCGCGCCAGGGGCGGCGCCGGAGGCGCCGCCAGGGGGGTGCAGCTCCGATTCGAGAAATCCGCGCGGACCTCAGTGTTTATGTTTATGCCACTTGTTGTTCCCCTCAAACTGGACATTGGAGCTTCGTGCCCTCTGCCTCGGCTTGCAGGGGCAGGTGCTGCCGCCACCTGCACTTCGACCGAGAAAAAGCTCCCCCGACCCAGGGCCCAGCAAGGCAGCCAGGAGGAGCAACAGGAAGTCGTGCCTGTCCTCCTACTGGGGATTCTTGGACGGAAAATGAAAAATACTCGAAACATCGGGCCCAGACTTTATTTTTGTTAAACTACTGTTGACCATTGCCCCTGTAGAGGGACAGGCCCGACCCAAGAGTATACCAAGGGGGATTTTTGGATGGAAAATCAAAAATATTCAAAACATACCCCCAAAATTGTTAATCATGGTCGAAACATCGGCCCCGGACTATGTCTACAAAAAACTATAGTTGAATATTCCCTCCTGTAGGGGGACAGGCCCGACTTACGAGTACCAAGGACAGGCGCAACTGTCGTTATTCGGGGCCGCCGCCCGAAGGTGCAGGTCGACGGCCTTGTTTTCGAGGGATCTTGACGGCAGGGCATGGCCTCAGGGGTTCTCGACAAAAAACAAAAAATACCCCGACAATACACCAACACGGTCAAACAAAACCAAACAAATAGTCCCCAGACTATTTTTGGAGCATTTTTTTGTTATTTTTGATGCATTTTTTTCCTCGTCGAAGATCCCCCTGTAGGGGGACAGGCTCGACTTAAGCATGGCCCAGAGAAACGACAAGCGACGAGCTCTCCGCCCCGGGAGCTCCGGGATCCTCGGGCGGCTCCTGGCCGGGGGAAGGTCGGGGCCGGCGGGGCGCCCAGGGCAGCGAGGGGGGAGGCTGGCGCTCCTGGCGCGCTTGGCGAGGCCGAGCTAGGGGGCCACATGCGAACCCTACCCCTACCCCCCACGATTTCTGAAGGGGAGGGTGGGGTTCACTTCGCTCGGGAGCTCCCGAACGAAGTGAACCCCACCCTGACCCTCAGAAATCGTGGGGGGTAGGGGTAGGGTTTGCATGTGGCCCCCTACGAGCTCCACGACGTCCTCGTGGCCCTGCCAGGGCTCATGTCGACTCCCCCTGATTCGCTGCGAGTTCTATTTCGAAGGATACAGATGCCGATTCGACTCGACCTGGGGGTCGGATTCGGGCTCCGAGCTTCTGTTGGACGCATACGAGCCCGCCGATTTCCGCTTATTCTTAGGTCGGGCATGTCTTGCTACAGGTGGATTTTTGGTCTAGCCAAAAAACACCAGCAGAGCCAAACAATAGTGCAGAACAATCGTCCGAGACCTGCTCAAACTGGCCCCCTGGCCCCCGGGTTACAACAACAACGGCTCCCGCCTGAGATTTCCTCACAATTTAGCCAGGACCCCCGCTCCCGCCTGAGACCTCCTCGCATTTTATTCAAGAATCGCGCTCTCGCTTGGGACTTTCTTGAGATTTATTCAGGCATCGCTCCTCCTGCGCTCTGGAGGCGCGCTCTCGCCGGAGACTTGCTTGCAATTTACTGAAGAATAGCGTCCTTGCGTTGGAATTTCTTGCCATTTACTCCAGCGCCGCGCTCCCGACACCCAGGCACCCAGGAGTCGCGCTCACGCTTAAGACTCCTTCACATATTACCTAGGAATCGGGATCTCGCTGCCCTTCGTGGCCCCGTTGCAGCCCTTCGTGGCCCCCTCGCTTTGTTTCGTGGCCCCGTCGCAGCCCTTCGTGGCCCCCTCGCTTTGTTTCGTGGCCCCGTCGCAGCCCCTCGTGGCCTCCTCGTTGCCCTTCGTGGCCCCGTTGCAGCCCTTCGTGGCCCCCTCGCTTTGTTTCGTGGCCCCGTTGCAGCCCTTCGTGGCGCCGTTGCCGCCCGTCGTGGCCCCGTCGCTGCCCTTCGCGGCCCCGTTGCAGCCCTTCGTGGCCCCCTCGCTTTGTTTCGTGGCCCCATATGTGTATGCCCTTCGTGGCCCCCGCTCGTTCGCGCCCGTGGTGGCCCCATATGCGTGCCCTTCGTGGCCCCGCTGTCGCCCTTCGTGGCCCCCTCGCTGCCCTTCGTGTCCCCGTTGCTGCCCTCAGTGGCCCCGTCCGTACCCTCCGCGGCCCAACATACGTATGCCCTTCGTGGCCCCCGCTCGTTCGCGCCCGTTGTGGCCCCATGTGCATGCCCTTCGTGGCCCCGCTGTCGCCGTTGTGGCCCCCTCATTGTCCTACGTGGCCCAGGTGCTACCCTCAGTGGCCCCATCGTTGCCTTCTGTGGCCCCGCATTATCTGCCCTTCGTGGCCCACGCTCGTTCGCGCTCTTCGTGGCCCCATACGCATTCCCTTCGTGTCCCCGCTGTCGCCATTCGTGGCCTACTTCGTGTCCTTCGTGGCTCTGCTGTCGTTCTCTCTCGCTCTCGCTTTCGCTCGTCGTCGTCGTCGCCGTCGCCGTCGTTGCCGTCGTCGTCGACGACGTCGTCGTCGTCGTCGTGGTCGGTCCCCTGTCCGTCCCTCTTGGGGTCGGATCGACGGTCCGCGGCCGCCCCGCCGATCAGCGCTGCCGCTGGCCAGGCCGACGGTCCGCGGCCGCCCCGCCGCTTGCCGGGGCCCGGCCTGCAGGGAAGAAAGGTATACCCCCCGGGTTCGATCGAAGACGAAAAAGGCGGGTATCGAGGGTTTGGGAAATTCGTGTTATTCGACACTCGAGCAGATAAGGGCGAACAGTCTTAAACTGATTGTTGTTGTTATTGTTGTTGTTGTTGTTGCTGTTGCTGTTGCGGTTGCTGTTGCTGTTGTTGTTGTTGTTGTTGTTGTTGTTGTTGTTGTTGTTGTTGTTGTTGTTGTTGTTGCCCTCGCCTCCGACCCGCCCGCGACCCACGCGCGAACCACCCCGCGAGCCAACTGCCGACCCACCCGCGACCCATCCGCGACCCGCCCCGCGCTCGCCCTCTCGGTCTTATGCGAAACTGCGGTTGCTATGTATCTGTGCCGGGCCATTGTGAGGGTTCGGGGAGGATTTGCCCTCCCCGCCCGTGGCCCTTCGGCTCACCAGGCCGCCCCCTTTGGCCCTGGTGTGTGCCGCGGCGGATTTTTTCCGCCTGCTGGCGCCCTCCCCCCGCCGTAGGGTGCCTCGCTCAACGTGGCGGACAGAGCGTGGAGCTCAAACAAAAAAACTGATCGCCCTCCTCCGCCCAGTCTTCGCGCCTGTACCCCTCCTATCTTGCGCCGCTTCTGCCAGGACGACCAGGTCATCGAGCCCGGCGCGCAAGACGTGCCCCAGGAGCCGGCGGGTGATGCAGGAGTGGGAGAAAATCGCGTGTGTGCTCCACGAGCGCCCAGATCTCCAAGGACATGTTTGTTTCATCCGGGCGCTTCTCCCAGGTTTCGGCCCTTGGGGCCCGCTGGTGGAGGGCGACGATTCAAACATAGCCCCCCCTCCTCCTGCCCCACCCCCATGCCCCACCCATGGGGGCCATGCCCTCGTGCAGGGATGGGGGGGGGAGCCTGGACCCTGCCGCGTCGTGGAAAATTGCGACCGACGGTTTTGGGGTAAGTTCAGCAATCAAGGGCTTGGGGGCTTTCGCAACCCGCGCCCGTTGTTCGAGGGCTCTGGACGTTTCGGGGCCCACCCACGGTGTTCCACAGGAGCGCGACGCCGGCACGGGCCCCCCCAGAAGCTGCTAAGGGGATCGGGAGGCGGCGCGCGCGTGCTGCAGACGAGCGCAACATGACGTCGGCGTGAGCCCATCCAGCAGCTGGAAACGGGATTGCGCGTTGCAGAATATTGCGCCTGGGAGGAGGAGGGGGAGGAGGAGGAGGAGGAGGAGGAGGAGGAGGAGGAGCGAGCGAGCGGAAGCCGAGGGGCGGTTGGATCCAGAGACGGGGAGGGAGGTACAGCCCTCACAACCCCCACCCAGCACCTACACGGTGGAGCCCGAAGGCCAGGACCACCTTGCAAGCGCCAGGACGGGGCGTGGGGGACGTGCCTACCTCAACGCGGCCGCGGGCGGCCAGGGAGCACGGGGCCCGCGGCAGGCCCGTGCTCACCCGCACGAGGTCCTCCAGGGCGCGGAAAAGCACCACGAGGGCTCCCAGCGCCACGAGCTGGTGCAACCACCACACCCAGTTCAGCGCCAGGCCAGCGAACGGCAAGCCCTCGTGGAAAACGCCGCCGACGTGACAATCGACGGGGACGCTGAAACACAGCAGCACGATCATACCACTGCAAAGCGGGCCGACGCTCCCGCCACATAGAGCATTCAAGAGCCAGCAAAGCTGCAGCCTCAAGAAGCTCGGACAGGAGTCACCCACCTGGCGACGAACGAACCTGCCGCCCCAAGGGCACAGGATTTGAAAGCAAAACAAATTGTCAGAGCCGCCGAGGATCAAACACCACATCGCGGACCCACCACTGTATGCAGCCACGGCTGCACACTCACTCCGACTCTTGGTCGTCATCATCATCTTCGGGAATGCGGCCTAGCTCCACGGCCTCAAAGTACTCGAGCCCGTGTGCCAGGAGAATGCGTGAAGTGTCCAGGAGCCTCATCTTCTTCATTGGGGTCTGAAAGGAGCGGCTGCTCAACTCTAACTCCCACTTCTTGGTCACTCTATCCATGTTTCGTGCTGGCCCAGATGGCGATCTCGGCGACTCGAGCCTAACATGGGCTCGTATCGCTTGTGGATGCCTGAGATTATCGAAGTGCCGTCGGTTCTCCACCTCGCGGCCACATCCATGCTTTCCTTTGCACTTTTGTGCCAGCCTTCGATGATTTTTAGAATCAGAGCAGAAATACTGACAGCACGTTGAACAGAACAAAATAAAGTGCGGCGAATCAACCATCGGATATTCCACTAGGCTGTGGCCTGACACCTTCCATGGCTCCAGGAAACCATCGAGCTCGTCTTCAGGATCAATTCACCGAAAGGCTCGTTGCCCACCATGGCGGGCAGGGAAGGTTGTCCTGGGTCCTCCTGCGCCCCATCTTCCTTCAGCGGGAAATGGTAGTCCAGGCCCTCAGCGTTGTAGTCATACAGCCATGCTTGAAAACTCCCAAGGTACTGCAGTAGCATACGGTGCAACTTTCTGCAGCCACGAACGAAATCCACATGCTCATCATCTGGCATATTGTATGCAGCCCCTTTCTTCGCCAACGTATCCGCTGTGGAGTTGCCCGTTAACTCAAAGTCAGACAACACTCCTTCAATCACATCCGTCGGTGTTGCATGGCCCTTCACATGCTTGAACGCCTGCCGATGGAACTCCTCATTCTGAGCAATCATCTTCCACACATTGGCTCTTGCATTGCCTGCTCCCACTGCCAGGTTAGGAGAACGACAGTACGCCAGCGTGCCCTTGCAGTCTGAGAGTACAGTGTATGATCCAAGAGCCTGCCTGCTGCAGACGAGCGCGCAGGGTGTGCCGTGTGTGCGGCAGGCCCGCGCGGCCTCGGTGCGGCGGGGGCCCGGCCGGGCCCGACGGGGACCGACGGGCAGCGCAGCTCCGCCGCTCGCAGCAGCAGGGGGCTTACATGCGAACCCCACCCCTACCCCCCACGACTTCTGAGGGGGCGGGTGGGGTTCGCTTCGCTCGGGGGCTCCCGAACGAAGCGAACCCCACCCTCTCTCTCAGAAGCCGTGGGGGGTTGAGGTAGGGTTCGCATGTAAGCCCCTGAACAGGGGCTGGAGCGGGCGGTCTGCTGATGTGTTCGGCCTCCTGGGGCCCTTTGCCGGGCCCTGGCCAAGGGTTGAGGTCGGGCCTGTCCCTCTACAGGAGGAATATTCAAAAATAGTTTTAAAAAAGTAAAAGTCTTGGCTGTGGACGATGTTCCGACCAATTGTGGATCATTTTGGGGCCTTTGTTTTATTTTTCGACCAAAGCCCCCATGTAGGGGGATACGCCCGATTCAAGCCAAGGGAAGAGAAACCACCCGGACCCGATAATTGGCGTTGTCTAGACGGCCCTGGGCGTTTGCTAGACAGTCCTGCTCTGTTCGAGTCCTTCCTGGGTGCGTTTACTGAACGGCTTCGCTCGTCGGGGTGGTTATCATGGGGGTGGATTGTTTGCCCTCTACCTGGGGCCGTCAAACAAACGTCTCAGGACGATTGTGCGGTCCTGGGGCAAATGGTGCACACTTCCAGGGCCCACTCTTCAAAAACTGATGACGCAGCCGACGCGTCAGGGGAGGAGGCCCGCCTCTTTTCAGCAGGGGCCCAGGCACATGCAAACACTTTTTTGGTCGGCGGGTCGAGAGCGGGCCTCTTCCGATTAAGAGCTAGGCGGGGCGCGCGAAGCACTAATTGGGGAGACAGGGCGCGGGCGGGCGGGGCCCCAGGCGGCCGGAGGGTGCGGAGTACAGGCGGTGCCGAAGAGCTTGAGGCACACGCAAACACATGGACACAAGTTCCGGGACCCCCCACGTTTTCGGACACCGTCTTGACTTTTTTCTTTTTTCCCTTCTTCGAAAGAAGTGGAGCACCGACCAAACATGGGCGCAGCTGCATGTCTTGCTCAGGAGGCCCACGCCCTGTCTCCCCAATTAGTACCTTGCGCGCCCCGCCTAGCTCTTAACCGGAAGAGGCCCGCTCTCGACCCGCCGACCAAAAAAAGTCTTGCGCAGGAATCTGAGGCATGGATCCCGGCGCGCGGCTTTGCGAAAGAGGTGGAGCGCCGACCAAACATGGGCGCAGCTGCATGTCTTGCCCAGGAGGCGCAGGCACGAATCCCCGCGCGCGGCTTGGCGGCAGGGGCGCCCGCTGCCGTGCAGCAGCGGCGCCGGCCTCGCGCATCTTCGTTTCTCCCTCTCGAAAAAAGTAGAGCACCGACAAAACATGGGCGCAGCTGCATGTCTTGCCCAGGAGGCGCAGGCACGGATCCCCGCGCGCGGCTTTGCGGCAGGGGAGCCCGCTGCCGTGCAGCAGCGGAGCGCCCCGTCGCCAGGAGCATCGGGCGGCGCTCCGGCCTCGCGCCTCCTGGTGTGCTCGGGGGTGCGCGCCGCGATCCCCGCGGGGCCTGGCGCCCGCACGCCCCGATCCACGCCTCCGTGCGCGTCAGTCGTGGAGAGTACAGGGCAGTTTTCAGTACATCGGATTTTCAAAAATGTCGGATTTTCAATCCATGATCCATTTATGAATACATTTATGCATGGACTCCTCGTTGCTCTGAATACCAAATCCCTGAATGTTGTGATACGTGATCCGCACGCGGAGCATGTATTGAAAACGGCCCTTGTTGGACCCCCAGGTCCCGCCATACTCTAAGCGCCTTCCCGCTTCAGGAGCAGAGCGGCTCTCCCTCTTTCCTCCTCAAGGGGGCGGGCGGAAGCCCAAATCGATTTCCGGCGCCTTCCTACGTCATGCTTCTACCCTTTTCGCCCACTCACCAGATCCACGGATCCGCAATCCGTGTGGGCGACAACGGGTCCAAATGCGCCGACATTGGCGCGTGAGCTCCCCGCGTGAGGTCGCGAGTAAGCCCCCCCGTCTCCAATGTGGCGTGCCGCGTTGGTGCCCCGGTTAAGCCACCGCGCAAGGTCGCTGCGTCATTTCGCGTGCAGTCAACCCGCATAGTCAGGATGGGCATCCTTCCCAAGGGTACCCTTGCATCCTTGCCTCCTCAGCCCATACTTAGCCATTTTCGCTGGCCGCGCCCCGCCTGAAAGGCTTCGAAACGACCGTCCAAGGCCCCTGCATCCGACCTGTGCATCCTTATGACACGCGCCGACTGCAAGACCCGCTTCTCTTCGCCGCTCGCGTGGGCGTGTGCCGCCCCGTGGCACGACTCCTGCCCGGAGCCTGGGCCGTTGCACCGGCGTGCAGAACTTGCACGTCCTGAGCGCCGCGCTTGCCCGCAGCCCCCTCTCCACGTCCGCCCTCCTCTTCTCCGCCTCCTGGGCGCTGCAGTGCCATTTCTTGGCGTCGATCGGACGTGTGCGTTTTTTCTCGGCGAGGGCCGTTAGGGAACCTCTTGCAGCACCGAGCAAACAAACAAACATGGATTGAAAACACGCGCGAATAAATCGAAAAATGCACGGTGAGTGGACGTCCGAAGGATGGCAAGATTTCTCAGTCCGACAAGAGTCGGTGGCGAGCGAGGGGGGGGGGGGGAAGTGAAAAGGAGAAGGCCTTCTCAGAAGGCGGCGCGGCTTTCCCAGACGGCCCCCAGCCTTCCGAGAAGCTTTCCCTAAGGCTTAGCAAACTTTAGCAAACTTCTCAGAAGGTCGGGGGACTTCCGAGCCTTCTGGCAAAGGGCCCGCCCCCTCTCACTTTCCCCCCTCGCTCGACGCCGAAAGAAACGACCAGTGACCAGAGCCGACGTCGTCATGGCAGGAGGCTGCTGTCCGAGTGGCGTGGGCCGCGGGGCCGCGTCATCGGGAAGATCGCGCGCCCACATGGCACCCAGCTGCTCAGGAACCCGCCAGGAAAAGTCAGAGGATGAACAGGTACCGATGCCGCTGCCGCTCCCTTGTCGCTGCTGGATTGGCTTCGACGTCAGGCCAGAATGCACCCAGGAAGAGGTCGGTCTGCGTAGTGGCAGCATCTGAACACGCACCTGTTTTGTTTGTCGGGCCCAAAAGGTTGTGCCGAGTGATGGTGGTGATGAGTTTCGTGCATGATCGCCAGCTCGGGGCCTCGCGGCACGGTCCCGCTACAATGCAGCTGGCGCGTCAGATACGAAACTGGCTTCCCAACGCGTGCCCCACCCCATCTTCCTATCTCCGACGTGGCCCGCACAGCTCTGAAGTGCCTCACGGAGTTCAGCGTTGGCGAAGGACGTGCCCGTAGATCTGCTTGGCAAGAATTCTTATCGTGTGTGCGTGTGTGCCCGCCATATACCGGAACTGCCGACCAACCGTGCAAAGTTCACCGCTCGAGGGGCTTCGTCTCTCGTGGGTCCTCTTCTCCCCGCTTGCCGGGCGCGAGACGTTGGTTTCATCCTTGGTGTTCCCGAGGGACGGGGCGCTCCGTGTGGCCGTGCTGTTGTCCTCACGCTTCCTCGTCGAGCGGTGCTGTCTCTTGCCTGTCCCGCGCCTGGCAAGTTGATCGCACGGCGCATCAGGAGGCAGCGTTGTGTCTCGTGCCTGGCTCTGCCGGGATGCGGCTGCGCAGCGCAGGGCTTGGCAGCAGCGGCTGTTCGCGTGGCGGGGTCGGGTCGAGAGCAGGAGCGGCACGGCCGCGGATCTGGATGCACGCTGGCCCCCCTGCAACTGCCGTATTGCTGGTGTGCCACCTTCCAGTACAGCTTGCTTCAAGCGTTCGGTTGGCGGTGGGGAGATATCGGGGAGGCGTAAGACTCGAGTGCGCCGGAACTCGGGTTGGCGTACGTTTCTCGACGAGCGCGTCCTCAATGATGACGATCATGCTGACAAGGATGGCGATACTTCTGACAGTAATGGCAATAATGACGGCAATGCCATTATTGTCATCATTATCGTCATTGTTGTCACCATTCTCGCCATCATCATTGTCATCATCGTCATGATCGTCATCATTGCCACCGCTCCTGATCTTGACGGTCCAGTCTTCTCGTGGGATGTCGGCCGCGGGAGCTCGAGCCTCGCGTTTCCCCGGAGAGCAGCGTACGGCGCGGCGCCGCCGGCCCGCCCAGTTCACGCCGCCTCCTCCTCCACCCCTGGGGGTGGCCTGGAGCCGCAGGGGGTCCGCGTGCAGCGGGGTGTCCGCCCTTCGCGGGGGGGGGGGAAGCTCTGCACAGCGCGGCACGGCGCGCGTTCCGCAGAGGTAGGCTTCGGGGGCGGGAAAGAGGGGGGTGATGACCAAGGTGGGCCTCCTCCCTCCTCCTCCTCCTCCTCCTCCTCCTCCTCCTCCTCCTCCTCCTCCTCCTCCCTCTCTCCTCTCCTCCCCCCATCGTTGCCCCTCCCGGCAGGCGGTGCGCCGCGCCCCCTGGGGGGGGGCTCTTGCTGGCTGCCTCCCAGAGGAGAACGGTGGGCCGTGGAGGGGCCCGCTTTTATCGGGGGCGGAAAAGAGGGGGTGATGACTAGGGGGGGGGGATATCCTGGCGGGGGCCATGAGATTTCCCCAGATTTCATGGCGCCTCCTCTTGTTTCATCACGTCACTGGCCCCCCCCCCCGGGGCCGCGCACATGCCGCCGGTCATGGTTTACACCCCCCCTCTTGGACCCCCCCCTCTTGGCCGCTCCCGAAGGTTGCACGCCGTCTTTCCCACGCCGACCGCAGCGGGTGCAGGGCTCCCACAGAAGTGGTCCGAGCAGGTGGGGTGGGAGGACCGGCGCCGCACGGCAGCTGCATCGGCGATGTGGCTCGACGTGGAGCCGGATGCTCTCCGCTCCGACGTCGCCGACGCAGCGCCGATGCAGAGACGTTGCCGAGGCATCGCCGATGCATCGGCGATGCGGCGCGATCCTCCGACCCCAGATGATCCGACCCCAGTTGGTGGAGGCCTCCAGCCTGTGCCGTGTGACACCGCGAGGCTATCGCTGACGCTTCTCGTCGGTTGACTTTGCCGACGCGCTCCCTGTCTCCCCAATTAGTGCTTTGCGCGGCCCGCCTAGCTCTTAACCGAAAGAGGCTCGCTCTCGACCCGCAGAACTAAAATTTGCCGACGCGCTCCTGCAGTTCTGCCCTCTCCGCGGTGCTGCCGAGGAGGAGGAGGCCGCGGCCGACACGACCACTCTTGTGATCGACTCCGACTACGCTGGGGCGGGGAGGGAGGGCTGCGGCGCTGCACTCGCAGCATGCCTGCTGGAGCTGTGAGACCCTGCGGTGCAGTGGAGGCCCATGCCAAGGAACACCCTGCTTGCCTCCAGGATGCCCTGGGTTTCTTCGGTCTCGATGGTTTTGCCATGGGATGGGTGACGCTCCCTCACCCACAATCTCAACGGACGTCCTGGGGTCTCAGGATCGGATTCCTCATGGGAGGCATCTTGTGGAGTGGCCTCCTCTGTATCATGCCGGATTACGGCCTTCAGATTCAGTCGGGCATGTCCCTCTACAGGAGGAATATCCAAGAATAGTCGGGAAGTAGTGTGGGGACGATGTTTTGAGTATTTACCTAACAGCGAAGACTGATAGGCTTCTAGTGGGGTCAAAAGAGAGCATCATGACTCCCCAGGGGGTTCTGGGCAGATGCCGGACGGGTGCCCCGGGAATCCGGGGACTCCTTTTTTAGCCAACAGTAACGCACTTCGTGGTCTTCGAGTTCCCAGAACTCCATTCCTGGGCACGATTTTGAATGCCCGGAGCCAACTGTAGACCACTTCGTGTTCTTCGCGTTCCCAGAACTCCATTCCTGGGCATGACTCTGAATGCCCGGAGCCAACTCTAGGCCACTTCGTGGTCTTCGAGTTTCCAGAACTCCATTCCTGGGCATGATTTTGAATGCCCGGAGCCAGCTGTAGGCCATTTCGTGTTCTTCGAGTTCCCAGAACTCCATTCCTGGGCCACATTTTGAATGCTGAGGCAGGCTGATGCTGAGGCTGAGACAGGCTGATGTTGAGGCTGAGGCAGGCTGAGGCTGAGGCCGAGGCTGAAGGCAGACTGAGGCTGAGGCTGAAGCAGGCTGAGGCTGAGGCTGAGGCAGGCTGAGGCTGAGGCTGAGGCAGGCTGGTGCTGAGGCAGGCTGAGGCTGATGGAGGCTGCAGGCTGAGGCTGAGGCAGGCTGAGGCTGAGGCCGAGGCTGAGGCAGGAGGCTGAGAGGCTGAGGCTGAGGCTGAGGCTGAGCAGGCTGAGGCTGAGGCTGAGGCAGGCTGAGGCTGAGGCAGGCTGAGGCTGAGGCTGAGGCAGTCTGAGGCTGAGGCTGAGGCTGATGCAGGCTGAGGCTGAGGCAGGCTGAGGCTGAGGCCGAGGCCGCAGGCAGACTGGGGCTGAGGCTGAGGCAGGCTGAGGCTGAGGCAGAGGCAGGCTGAGGCTGAGGCTGAGGCAGGCTGATGCTGAGGCAGGCTGAGGCTGAGGCTGAGGCTGATGCAGGCTATGTCTGAGGCAGGCTGAGGCTGAGGCAGAGGCAGGCTGAGGCTGAGGCTGAGGCAGGCTGAGGCTGAGGCAGGCTGAGGCTCAGGCTGAGGCTGATGCCGGCTGAGGCTGAGGCAGCCTGACGCTGAGGCCGAGATTGAAGGCAGACTGAGGCTGAGGCTGAGGCAGGCTGAGGCTGAGGCTGAGGCAGGCTGAGGCTGATGCTGAGGCAGGCTGATGCTGAGGCTGATGCTGAGGCTGAGGCTGAGTTTGAGGCTGAGGCTGAGGCAGGCTGAGGCTGAGGCAGGGTGAAGCTGAGGCCGAGGCTGCAGGCAGACTCAGGCTGAGGCTGAAGCAGGCTGAGGCTGAGGCTGATGCTGAGGCAGGCTGAGGCTGAGGCTGAGGCTGATGCAGGCTGAGGCTGAGGCAGCCTGAGGCTGAGGCCGAGGCCGCAGGCAGACTGAGGCTGAGGCTGAGGCAGGCTGAGGCTGAGGCAGAGCCAGCTGTAGGCCAGCTGAGGCTGAGGCTGAGGCAGAGCCAGCTGTTGAATGCCCGGAGCCAGCTGTAGGCCATTTCGTGTTCTTCGAGTTCCCAGAACTCCATTCCTGGGCCACATTTTGAATGCTGAGGCAGGCTGATGCTGAGGCTGAGACAGGCTGATGTTGAGGCTGAGGCAGGCTGAGGCTGAGGCCGAGGCTGAAGGCAGACTGAGGCTGAAGCTGAAGCAGGCTGAGGCTGAGGCTGAGGCAGGCTGAGGCTGAGGCTGAGGCAGGCTGATGCTGAGGCAGGCTGAGGCTGATGCCGAGGCTAATGCAGGCTGAGGCTGAGGCAGGCTGAGGCTGAGGCTGAGGCAGGCTGAGGCTGAGGCTGAGGCTGAGGCTGAGGCTGATGCAGTCTGAGGCTGAGCCCGGAGCCAACTGTAGACCACTTCGTGTTCTTCGCGTTCCCAGAACTCCATTCCTGGGCATGACTCTGAATGCCCGGAGCCAACTCTAGGCCACTTCGTGGTCTTCGAGTTTCCAGAACTCCATTCCTGGGCATGGTTTTGAATGCCCGGAGCCAGCTGTAGGCCATTTCGTGTTCTTCGAGTTCCCAGAACTCCATTCCTGGGCCACATTTTGAATGCTGAGGCAGGCTGATGCTGAGGCTGAGACAGGCTGATGTTGAGGCTGAGGCAGGCTGAGGCTGAGGCCTGAGGCTGAGGCTGAGGCTGAGGCTGAGGCTGAGGCTGAGGCTGAGGCTGAGGCTGAGGCTGAGGCTGAGGCTGAGCAGGCTGAGGCTGAGGCAGGCTGAGGCTGAGGCTGAGGCTGAGGCTGAGGCTGTGAGGCTGAGGCTGAAGCAGGCTGAGGCTGAGGCTGAGGCTGAGGCTGAGGCAGGCTGAGGCTGAGGCTGAGGCAGGCTGATGCTGAGGCTGAGGCTGAGGCTGAGGCTGAGGCTGATGAGGCAGGCTGAGGCTGAGGCTGAGGCAGGCCTGAGGCTGAGGCTGAGGCTGAGGCTGAGGGCTGAGGCTGAGGCTGAGGCTGAGGCTGAAGGCAGGCTGAGGCTGAGGCTGAGGCTGAGGCTGAGGCTGAGGCTGAGGCAGGCTGAGGCTGAGGCTGAGGCTGAGGCTGAGGCTGACTGCCTGTTGCCACTGCGACTGTCATCGCGAATGCGACTACGACTGCGAGAACAGCAGAATTCTACAACTGGATTCTCATCTGAATCTTAAGGGGAATGCTTCCAGATATGCTCCTACACATCGCTGTTAGGTTGCTTTGCCGGGAGAATTTTGATTACGTTTGGGTATCGTTTTTGGGGGTACTCAGCATTGTTCGCCCAGAATCCGCCTGTAGGGGGACGTGCGCGACCCAACCTCAGGGCCTCCTGAGCCAGCAGGGCGCTGCTGCCCAGGACCCGGAGCAGCCTGCCTCGAGAAGCGAGCGCATCCTGGGGCACGTCCCGGCCCACGGCGGCAGGTTTCCAGGGCGCCCCAGTGAGGGGCCAATGTTCTTTCCACCACCACTGCCACAGGCAGGACCGGGGGGGAGGAGAGAGGACTGGGAGGTCCATCTCCTCCTCCTCTTCCTCCTCTTCCTCCTCCTCGTCCTCCTCGTCCTCCTGCTCCTCCCCCTCCTCCTCCTCCTCTTCCTCCTCCTCCTCCTCCTCGTCCTCCTACTCCTCCTCCTCCTCCTCCTCCTCCTCCCCCTCCTCCCCCTCCTCCCCCTCCTCCGCCCCTGCAGTCCCTCTGGCCCGAGGTCCCCGCTGGTATTCTCCCCCCACCTCCTCCTCCTCCTCCTTCTTCTCCTCCTTCTTATCCTCCTCCTCCTCCTCCTCGTCCTCCTCCCCCTCCTCTTCCTCCTCCTCCTCCTCCTCCTCCTCCTCCTCCTCCTCCTCCTCCTCCTCCTCCTCCTCCTCCTACCCATGGTAAGTGTGGTGGGGAAAGATCGGCCCATCGGCCAGCGTCCTGATTCCTCGGAAGTCCCCGGTTGAGGGGGGCTCGATCTTTGGTGGCCTCCAGCATGTCCCGCCACGGGTCCCCGAGGGTGTCCAGGGAGTCTCTGGGGGTGCTTCTGGGGCTCCCCGGGGCCTCCAGGGGGGAGGGCTCTTGGGGGCTTTGGGGGTCGTCTTGGGTGGGGCAGGTCTTGGGCACCAGGCCCAGCGGCCTCTCCGTGGCTGGAAGCGTGGAATCCTACATGGCGTTTCAGGAACAGCGCACCCCAGGAGGGCGCACGCACACTGGCAGACCAGGGGCCCGGGTCTACCTCCCCAAGGGAGCTGATGCACAGAGACGAACCCACCTGCACCCGATATTGATTTTGATGGGCAAATTTCCACCACCGCTACCATATGTAAGGCGGGGGAGAAGGGAGGATGAGAAGGTCCTCCTCCTCCTCCTCCTCCTCCTCCTCCTCCTCCCTCTCCTACATTTGGAAGTGGTGGTGGAGAATGGGCCCATCAGATGTCTTTCGTATCTGGTCTGGCCGACAACGGCGGTGTCGTATTTGTTGGCATTTACGTGTAAGAGAGAGAGAGAGATGCTTATTCATATATATATATACATACATAGTCCTTTGAACCTTCCCGCCACCGTGCCTGCGTTGTGGCACAAAGTCCTGATGGAAGCTTCTTGGGGTCTCTTCGTGCAGAAATCTCCCGGATCTCTTCAGAATAATCTCCGGCAAATGTCCGGCGCGCAGGAATATCAGTAACAATTCCAGAATATCTCTGGCAAATTTCCGGAATGATATGCGGATTGCTGGAAGCTCTGTGACATCTTCAGAAAATGTCTGGCAAAACTCCAGAACATGTTGGCGGAGATTTTGTTGGAGATTTGTTAGGCGCATTGTTGGGGGAGATTCGCCCAGAGTTGTTTTACGTGTGAGGATGTTTCGGAGATTAGGCGGAATATCGTTAAGGCGCGACGATTGTTTAGAGATTCGCGGGGATATTGTTTAGAGGATAGAGATTCGGGGGAATTCGTGGGGAGATGTTTATGGAAATTCCACGGCGGTCGTGCGTGCGATAATCGACCCAGTATAATCCTATACATATATATATATCCCATAACAGGAAAAGTGATAACACAGGTCGCGGGGAAAAGGAAGTCGGCTATAGGGGACAGGGATCAGAGCACGGCCATGCGCACCGAAGTATATTTGCTCGAGGGATCGTGGTCGTCTGTACCAAACAGTTAGCCCGCATTGCGGCGAGACCACGATCCCTGAATAAGCTGAGTTGGTCGCCGAGCGCGTTTCACTACTCGCAAAAGTGCCTACCCGCAAACGTCTGGCAGAACGTGTGCTTGTCTTGGCGTAATGGATCAGCAATTCCCCGCCGCGGGTCCAGGCTATTTGCGAGCAGTTACTCTGCGAGTTAGTGGAACGCGCTTGTATACCTGGGAAAGTCTCAGGCGGAACGGCGGCCAGACCGGGCCATCTCGGGGGGCGGTCCTGGGCGTCCCATCCCCCTTGTGGGATTGTTGCTGTATGTTAGAACGTTCGTAGCGAAAGTCTATTACTGTCGGAGAAACGTAAGACTCGAGTAAGCCGGAGTTCGGGTTTGCCGACTTTTTTTTGACGAGCGCGTCCTGGGTTTTGACGGTCCCGTTTTCGTGGGATGTCTGCAGCCCGCGTCAAATTTCAAATAGGGTCTCGTCGTTTTTATGATGGCCCCCGTCAGGCCAACCCGAGTCCCCCGTACCCGAGTCTTACGTCTCCCCGGTACTGGGATTGGCGCGGGGTTGCTAAGAGGATACAGCTGGATTGAGGTATAAGGTCGAGGTCGTTTCGGGGAGGCCGCCCTGATGTTCTTCGTGTTTGTG
>CAUYUJ010019331.1:0-32500 GCA_963575745.1 Prorocentrum cordatum | reverse complement strand
ACCGGCGTCTCGCTCGGGTGTCGTCACTAGCGCAGCGGAAGTGCCGTGGGCTCCTGGGAGGTCCAGCAGAGGTGCGTCTTACGCAGATCACCAGGAGACCTCGCCGCCCCCTGGGGGGCTTCGATCTGCGAAATTGTCGCCACTTTCGTGGGCTCCTGTGATGCCCAGCGGAGGTGCGTCTTACGCAGATCACCATGAGACCTCGCCGTCCCCTGGAGGGTTGCGATTTGCGAAACTGCCGCCACCTTCGTGGGCTCGTGGGAGGTCCAGCAGAGGTGAGTCTTACGCAGATCACCAGGAGACCTCGCCGTCCCCTGGGGGGCTTCGACCTGCGAAACCGTCGCCACTTGCGTGGGCTCCTGAGAGGCCCAGCAGAGGTGCGTCTTACGCAGATCACCGTGGGACCTCGCCGTCCCATGTGGGGCTGCGGCCTGAGACGCTGTCGCCACGTTCGTGGGCCTTTGGGGGTCCAGCGGAGGTGTGTCTTACGCTGGTCATCATGAGACTTCGCCGTCCCCTGGAGGGCTGCGATCTGCGAAACTGTCACTCATTGTTTATGCGGGCTCTTGGGAGGCCCAGCGGAGGTGCGTCTTACGCAGATCACAATGAGACCCCGCCGTCCCCTTGGGGGCTGCGATTTGCGAAGCCGTCGTCACTTTCGTGGGCTCTGGGAGGTCCAGCGGAGGTTCGTCTTACGCAACTCACCATGGGACCTTGCCGTCCCCATGGGATCTGCTACCTGCGAGCCTGTCGCCACTTTCTGGAGCGCCTGGGAGGTCCAGCGGAGGTGCGTATTACGCAGATCTCCACGAGGCCTCGCCGTCCCCCGGGGGGCTGTGATTTCCGAGCCTGTCGCCACTTTCGTGGGTTCTTCAAGAGCCCGCTGTGCCTCCCAATGGGGTGCCCAGCGGAGGTGCGTCTTACGCAGATCATCATGAGTTCTCGCCGTCCCCTGGAGGTTTGCGATTTGCGAAACTGCCGCCACTTTCGTGGACTCCTGGGAGACCCAGCGGAGGTGCGTCTTACGCAGATCACCACGAGACCTCGCCGTCCCCTGGGGGGCTGCGATCTGTGAGATTGTCGCCGCTTCTTGGGCTCCTGTGATGCCCAGCGGAGGTGTGTCTTACGCAGATCACCACGAGACCTCGCCGTTCCCTGGGGGGCTGCGATCTGCGAGCCTGTCACTAATTGTTTGTGTGGGCTCCTGGGACGCCCAGCAGATCACCATGAGACCTCGCCGTCCCCTGAGGGGCTGCAATTTGCGAAGCCGTCGCCGCGTTCGTGGGGGTTCTGGGAGGTCCAGCGGAGGTGCGTCTTACGCAGATCACCATGAGACCTCGCCGTCCCCTGGGGGGCTGCGATCTGCTAACCTGTTGCCGCGTTCGTGGGCTCCTGAGACGTCCAGCAGAGGTGCGCCTTACGCAGATCACCATGGGACCTCGCCGTCCCCCGGGGGGGGAGGGGGGGGGGGGGGGGGGCGATCTGCGAAACTGTCGTCGCGTGTTGTGGGCCTCTGGGAGGTTCGGCGCCCGCCGTTCTCTTGGGGGCTGCGATCTGCGAAGCCGTCGCCACTTGCGTGGGCTCCTGAGAGGCCCAGCAGGGGTGCGTCTTACGCAGAGCATCAGGAGACCTCGCCGGCCCATGTGGGGCTGCGACCTGAGACGCGGTCGTCACTTTCGTGGGCCTCTGGGAGGCCCAGCGGAGGCGTGTCTTACGCAGGTCATCCTGAGACCTCGCCGTCCCCTGGAGGGTTGCGATCTGCGAAACTGCCGCCACTTTCGTGGGCTCCTGGGAGGCTCAGCAGAGGTGCGTCTTACGCAGATTCCCACGTGACCTCGCCGTCCCCTGGGGGGCCTGCGATCTGCGAAGCCGTCGCCACTCTTGTGGTCTGCTGGGACGCCCAGCGTGAGTGCACCACGATACCTCGCCGTTCCCTGGGGGGGGGAGGGGCTGCGATCTGCAACACCGTCGCCACGTTCGTGGGCTTCTGGGATCCCCAGCAGAGGTGCGTCGTACGCAGATCACCATGAGACCTCGCCGTCACCTGGGGGGCTGCGATCTGCGAAACTGTCGCCGCGTTCGTGGGCTCCTGGGAGGCCCAGCAGAGGTGCGTCTGACGCAGATCACCATAGGACCTCTCCGTTCTCTGGGGGGCTGTGATCTGCGAAACCGTCGCCACTTTCGTGGGTTCCTGGGAGGCCCAGCGGAGGTGTGTCTTACGCAGATCACCATGAGACCTCGCCGCCCCCTGGGGGGCTAATCTGTCGCCACTTCCGTGGGCTCCTGTGGGCCCAGCGGAGGTGCGTCTTTCGCAGATCGCCATGAGGCCTCGCCGTCCCCTGGGGGGCTGGGTTGCGACGTTTGGGGGTCCAGCGGCTCTGCTCCCGCGGTTCATGTCTCCCATTGTCTCTCCTAAGTGTGTTTCCACACTCCCTTGTGGCCGCCTTCCTGCCATCGGTCTGACTCTTCAGAGCGACGCCGCATATGTGAACATGTTACTCTGGCCCCACGTTCTTTGGCCAATCGTTCAAGGGCACGGCGGATCCATCAGTGCTCGCTTCTGTATTGAGTGGTCCGATGTATAGTCGCTTCATGCGTACAAAGGTACGTCCCTGGGTAATTTCGATGTCGTTTGCAGCGAAGGGGGAACGACCCCAAAGCGAGGGGAAACCGAAAACAAAACGAAAACGCACAACACTGTTTAGCTCGAGCCCTGGAAGAGAGCATGGCGTGAGCATGAACTTTCGGCTGGCCGTGCGGATGTCTTGCACCAGCGGTGGGCCGCGGACGGGACCTTCACCTGGGGTCGCGGACTGCTGAGAATTCGGACGTCCGCGGCTGTCCGGGTCCCAGGGTCGTCGCTGGCGCGGTCGTGGCTGTGGTCGCCTTCGAGCTCCGAGGGTACAGACGGGAAGTGAACTGCATACGCATCGACCTTCGAACGTCCACGCGGATCTCATTTTCATAGGTCGGCGCCTCCGGCGCCGCCGCTGGCGCGTTCCGCGCGCCATGAAGAGGGGGGCTGGGCTCCGATCCAAGACATCCGTGCGGAGCGCCCGAAGACCATGTTCCCCAATCAGAGCTTGCCTCTTTAGAGGTCCTAGCGGATTCGTATGGTTAGGTTAGGTTTGCCGCCGATTTTCGCCGCACGCCCGGATGCCCGGGGGTGCCCGGGGGTGCCCTATAGCCCTATAGCCCAATAGCCCTATGGCCCTATAGCCCTACAGCTCTATAGCTCTACAGCCCTATAGCCCTATAGCTCAGTAGCCCTATAGCCCTACAGCCGTATAGCCCTATAGCTCTATAGCCCTGTAGCCCTACACCCTATAGTCCTATAGCCCTGTAGCTCTATTTCCCTATAGCCCAATAGCCCAATTGCCCTATAGCCCATATAGCCCTACAGCCCAAACAGATTATGATTGGGGCTTTTCTCCAGTATCATATATGTCTTCCCCTGCCCCGTACTACAGGTGGAAGCCCTGGTGGCCGAGTCCACGAAGCTGCTTGCCGAGGGGGGTGCGGAGAGGGACCCGCGCCGGTTGTTCGAGGCGGCGTTCCACAGGCTCGCGGACGCCGACGGCCACGCCTCGCTGGCCAGCGCGGAGTTGACGCTCCCGGCGCTGGTGAGCGGCGACAGGGAGGCCCGAGCCGCATCGAGCGAGGCCAAGAAGGCGCTGCAGCAGATGTGGGCCCGAGCCCACATTCGGCGGCGAGTCCAGGGGGGAAGGCCGAGGTGAGCAGGAGGTAAAAAATCGGCACGCACACGAAGGGACGTCGACGCCCAGGAAAGACATGTAGGACAAGCAGCCCGGCGCGACCCCAGTCAGGGTAAAGCTGCTTGTTGCGTGGGCGTAGTGTTTGGCATTGCTTGGCATTGCTTGGCGTTGCTTGGCATTGCTTGGCATTGCTTGGAACGGGCACCCTGTTTGTATCGCCGCCCCCCCAGTGAGCGGGAGGGAGGGAGGGATGGGGGGAGGGAGGGAGGGAGGGAGGGGAGGGAGGGAGGGAAGGAGGGGAGGGAAGGGGGGGGAGGGAGGGGAGGGAGGGGGGAGGGGGGGAGGCAAGCTAGGTGCGCTCGCGTCATATCTGACATCCTACCCCTCCCTCCCATCCCTTACCATGGCGCAGATCCCATCCCTACTCTCTCAGTCGGATGTCGAGCAGGGCAATCATCCCGAAAGGGTACGCGATGCATTGTAGAGCACGGCATGGCATGGCATAGAAGAGCACCGCAAAGCGTAGTATCAACCTAGCATTGCATTGCATGCCGTGGCATGGCACGGGAAATGACGCCAGCGCTGCAGCGGGAGCACGAGTCGGAACGAGCGGAAGCTCGGAAATGAGGCCAGTGCTGAAGCGGGAGCACGATTCAGAACGAGCGGAAGCACGGAAGTGAGGCCAGCGCTGCAGCGGGAGCACGATTCGGAACGAGCGGGGCCCGAAAATGAGGCCAGCGCCTCTGCGAGAGCAGCATTTCGAAAAAAATGCAGGCGAAAACCCAACTCCGGGGAAACCTGTGTGTAAAGAAACAGTACGCGAGGGGGGGTCGAACTTTTTCAAACCGTCATCAGGGGAAGGAGGAGAGTAGTATTCATATTGGGTAATTGTGGAGGGAGGGGGGGGAGGGAGGAGGGGGGAGGGAGGGAGGGGGGGGAGGGGAGGGAGGGGGGGAGCGGCCCGATCCTGTCTGGGAGGCGCCCTCCTGCTCGCCAGGGCTTCCCCCCCCTCGGCGCGCCGCCGCCGCGTGCGCGCGGACCTCCACGCCTGCCTGCGGGCGGCGCGGCGCGGGGCGCAGACGCCGGAGGAGGAGCCGCGGCGGCAGCTCGGCAGTCGGGCCCGTCCGAGGCGGGGGTTGATGCATGACCACTCCTCCTCCTCCTCCTCCTCCTCCTCCGCCTCCTCCTCCTCCTCCGCCTCCTCCTCCTTCTCCGCCTCCTCCTCCTCCTCCTCCTCCTCCGCCTCCTCCTCCGCCTCCTCCTCCTCCGCCTCCTCGTCCTCCTCGTCCGCCTCCGCCTCCTCCTCTTCCTCCTCCTCCTCCCTCCTCCTCGCCTGGAGGGGGATCGCCTGGAGGCGACGTCCTTCGAATAGGGGATCGACTACAACATTGATGTGCCTCAGAATCTATTTCTTCGTTGGCCCTACGGAAGTACGTAGAGGGACCCGCGCATATGCGAACATTCTACGTCTCTGCTCCGCAAACTCGATGCGAAGATCAAGTTTGGGTCACATCAACTCTGCAGTCGATCCCCCATTCGAGTCCTCGGGTCTCAGGGTTGTGCTTCTTCTTTCGAGGCGGGAATTTATACATGACCACCGCCTGGAGGGTCAGTTTTCGGAGCCTCGGCAGGCGGCGGATATGGACATGTTCGGGCCCCCGGGGGGCCGAAACATATCCATGTCCACCGCCCGCTGGGGCACCAGGACGTCGGCTTCCAGGCGGTGGACATGGATAAATCCCCGCCTCGCAGGCGTGGCCCTCCGCAGGAGGAACACGTACGCAGGAGGGAGATTCAGGAGGAAGGCTCTTCCAACAAAAATTCTTTACGCTTCGCGTATCCCCACCAGCCCATCTCACAGCAGCAACTCTTGCGAAGCATGCCGACAGTCGTGTTTTTCAGGCGTGTGTCCGCTTGGCCCCGCATATCTCCCCTGTTCCTCCTTCCTCCCGCCTCCTTGTACATCCTCCTTGTGGGGGGAGCGGGAGAAGGACGAGGCGGAGGAGGAGGGAGAGAAAGCGCTCCTCGTGATTTGAGTCGTTTGGGGTTTCTCGTCCTGGTGTGAGTCGTTCGGGCCCGGGCCCTTCTTCCTGGTGTGAGTCGTTCGGGCTCTTCGTGGTGTGAGTCGTTCGGGCTCTTCGTCCTGGTGTGAGTCGTTCGGGCTTCTCGTGGTGTGAGTTGTTCGGGCCCCTCATCCTGGTGTGAGTCGTTCGGGCCCCTCCTCCTGGTGTGACTCGTTCGGGCTCCTCGTGGTGTGAGTCGTTCGGGGCCCGCGTCGTGGTGTGAGTCGTTCGGGCTCCTCGTTCGGGCGCCTCGTCCTGGTGTGAGTCGTTCGGGCCCCTCCTTGTGGTGTGAGTCGTTCGGGCTCTTCGTGGTGCGAGTCGTTCGGGCCCCTCGTCCTGGTGTGAGTCGTTCGGGCTCCTCGTGGGGCCTCTTGGGGGCCTCTTGGGGCCTCTTGAGGCCTCTTGGGGGGCCTCTTGGGGGCCTCTTGGGGGCCTCTTGGGGGCCTCTTGGGGGCCTCTTGGGGCCTGTTGGGGGCCTCTTGGGGGCCTCTTGGGGGCCTCTTGGGGCCTCTTGGGAGCATCTTGGGGGCCTCTTGGAGGCCTCTTGGGAGCCTCCTGGGGGCCGGCCTCTTGGGGCCATCTTGGGGCCTCTTGCGACCTCCTCAGACGCGCAAATGAGCGCTACCCCCTGAGAAGGACAAAATGAGCCCAAAACCTTCGTAAAATCAATGATTTTGAGAACAAGGAAGAGGAGCGCTGCCCCCTCAGAAGGCCAAAATGGGGCCAAAACCCTAGTAAAATCAATGATTTTGGCTTCACAGAAGAGGAGAGGGTTTTTTTTCAGCGTCCCCCCGTCGGGGGCAGAATCCTCGTGAGGGTCGTCGTTTTGTTAGCCCTCCCAGGAGTCGAAAAAGACCCCTCCAACCACCCGCGGCCCGCCCTCTCCAGACCCAGGGGGAGGGGGTAGGGGGAGGGGTAAACCCCTCCCCGAAGGGGAAGAAGGGGGGTTGAGGACAGAGGGGGCTCGCTAAACCACTCACGCCCTAAAGGGCTGGTGGGACTCTACCGAGGAAGGTGCTTAGGAAGGCTCTTCCAACAAAAGCCCTCCTGAGGAAGGTTTCTGGAAGGTTTTAGCAAGGTTCTTCATGAGGAAGGCTTCCTGAAGGTTTTAGGAAGGTTGGGCCTGTCTCTCTGCAGGAGGAAGGTTCAAATATAGTACAGAAATATGGGGACGATGTTTGGCGTATTTTGTTGTGATAAGTTGGGGGCATTGTGTGAGTATTTCCAGAATTTGTCGCCCAAGCATGCCCGACCCAAGAGCAGCTCGTGGAAGTCTCGTAGGTTGGCTTCGCGTCGTGCCGACAGGCGGCGGCCCCGCCGCCGCAGGGCTCGTTCCGATCTCCCCAGATTCGAGTCGGTTTGATTTCGATGGCTTCCAATTCCGATTCGATTCGACTTTTTGTGTTCCGACGTGGGCTCTCATTTCTCACTGGAGGCCTGCCAGCCTACCAATGTCCGCCGATTCGACGTTCCCAACTCGGCTGCCGATTTCCGCCGATTCGATTCGATGCGAGTTCGATTTTAAGTCGGGCCTGTCCCTCTACAGGAGGAATATTCAAATCTAGTAAAAAAAGTCATGGATTACTTATTGGCTTATTTTTGTTGATTATTCGTTGGCATGCTGTGAGTATTTTCCATGTGTCTCGCAAGCTCCGCCTGTAGGGGGACATGCTCGACCCAACAGCAGCTCATCGAAGTCTCGTAGGTTAGCTTCGCGTCGTGCCGACCAGCAGCGGCCCCGCCGCCGCAGGGCTCGTTCCGATTTCCCCCGATTCGATTCGATTCGAGTTCGATTCTAAATCGGGATTGTCCTTCTACAGGGTGATTATTCAAAGATAGTCAAAAATAGTCGAGGGACGAAGTTTGGCGTATTTTTTGAATTATTCGGGGAAGTGCTGTGCATATTTTCAATTTGTCTCCCAAGCTGCGCCTGTAGGGGGACATGCCCGACCCAACAGCAGCTCATGGAAGTCTCGTAGGTTGGCTTCGCGTCGTGCCGACCGGCGGCGGCCCCGCCGCCGCAGGGCTCGTTCCGATCTCCCCCGATTCGAGTCGGTTTGATTTCGATGGCTTCCGATTCCGATTCGATTCTTTTTTTTGTGTTCCGACGTGGGCTCTCATTTCTCACTGGAGGCCTACCAGCCTACCAATGCCCGCCGACTCGACGTTCCCAACTCGTCTGCCGATTTCCGCCGATTCGATTCATCTCGATCGCCGGTCCGACTTGTCGATTTGACTCTGCGCTCTCCTAGGCATTGACCTTGACATTCCGTCTTTCGAGTGCGTTAGCGGTTAGCGTCGAGCAACGTCGGTTTAGCATCGATGAGCGTGGATGTAGCGTAGATGAGTGTCGATTTAGCATCGGTTCGCGTCGGTGAGCGTCGATTTGCCAGAGCCATCAAGATGACATGAGCCATGAGGAACATCCTGGAGGACTCGCGCGGCGCGCACTAGTGGTATTGTCTAGTCCACGCCCGCCCGGTGCGATGAGGAACGACGTTCGCGCGGCGACGTTCGTGCGGCGGCGTTCCGACGTGAGGCCGACGGGAACCCGGCCCGGCGTGAATCCGACGTGAGTCCCGCGCGGTTCCGATTGACCTGCGTAGATTGGGTTGCAAGTTGCCGCGCAAGGCCTCCTTCTTTGTAACAGGTTATATATATATATATATATATATATATACAGTGCCGTTTTCAATACATGCTCCGCGTGCGGCACATCTATTAAACATGCAGGGTTTAGTGTTAAAAACAGCTCTGAGATCATGCATAAAGTTATTCACAAATGACTCATGCATTTGAAACCCTATGTTTTAAACATCCCATGTATTGAAAACTGCCCTGTATGTATATGTGTATATATATGTATATATAAGAAAAGCCTGTCGCTTCTCAAGAGGGCCGCACCCTCTGCCTCCCCTCCTCCGGGGGTGCCGCCGAGGAGCGCGTCGGGCAGTGAGTGCTCTTCCGTCGGGCCGCGTCCCCGCACGGGAGGCGTATTCGAAGGCAGCCAACGAATTCTGCGGGGGACGACGTGTCTCACTCCTTTCGATTATCGTTTAGGTGTGTTTGGAACGAAGATAGCCAAAGAATAATGCGGGGGACGACTTGTCTCACTCCTTTCAGTTATCGTTTAGGTTTGTTTGGAACGATGCCGGAGAAAGGCCCCAATCAAGCTCCTTCCATGGCTACGGGGCAATCGGGGCAATCGGGGCATGGGGCGATGGGGCTACGGGGCTGTGGGGCTATAGGGCTGTAGGGCCATAGGGCTATAGGTCTATAGGGCTAGAGGGTTAAAGGGCCATAGGGCCATATTGCTATAGGGCTGCAGAGCTATAGGGCTATGTGGCTCTTGGGCGATGGGGCTATAGGGCTATGGGGCAATAGGGCTATGAGTCTATAGGGCTATGGGGCTATAGGGCTAAAGGGCCATAGGGCTATAGGGCTATAGGGCTATGTGGCTATTGGGCTGTAGGGCTAAAGCCATATAGAGCGAAAGGGCTATAGGGCTATAATTCTGTAGGGCTTTAACTATTCAAGGCTACATGGCTATAACTATACAGGGATGTTGGGCTATTTGGCTATAGGCGCTATTGGGCTATAGGGCTATGTGGTATAAGGCTATTTGGCTATAGGGCTGTAGGGCCATAGTTCTATAGGTATATAGGGCTATAGGGCTACAGAGCTATAGAGCTCTAGCGCTCTATGGCGATAGGGCTGAAGGGCTATAAGACTATGAGCATACAGGGCTATTATAAGGCTATAGGGCTATTGGGCTATAAGGCTATAGGACTACTGGGCTAAAGGGCTATAGGGCTATAAGGCTACAGGGCTATAGAGCTTTAGGTCTATAGGGGGGTATAGGGTTATTAGGCGCCCGTGCACCCGGGCACCTGGGCACCCGGGAACCCGGGCACCCAGGCACCTGTAGGTGCCCGGGTAACCGGGCACCCGGGCTCCTGGGGCATCAAGGCATCCGGGCACCCGGGCGGGCCGTGGAAGTCGGTGGCACACCTTACTTAACCATGTAAATCCGTTAGGGCCCCTACAGACGCAAGCTCTGATTGGGACATCTTTTAGCTTTTTCTCCCAGTTTCCGCTTGTATGGGGGGCCATGCCCGACGCAAAGTTACCGCCCAGATGTAGGCTGGCTCGTTTTCAAAGCAATTCTCTCGCCACAGCGTTGCGCATTGTTTTTCTTGGTATGTTTCCAGTGCGGCAGGTTTGCGTCGTGTCGACCGACGGCGACCCCAGCGCGGGCGTGGGAGGTTGAACGCCGCCCGTGGACCAGAATGGGTCGATGTTTCAGGATCCGTCGATTCTGGAACCATCGATCGCTCAGGTTTGAACGATCCCCACGGTGTCAGGGGCCAACGCTGGGGCCGTCACGACACGAACCTGCCGCAGCTACACTGATGGATGCTTCCTCTTATGGCATCAGGTCGCACCACCCACACATACTTATGGCAACGTGATGGCGGCGCGCACGCGCAGAAATCTCATAGTACAAGCTCCGTGGGTGGAGTGTTCTGGCCATGTCGCTCGGGAAACGATCTGCTGCAAGAGTTTGTCTTGTATGTTGGGATCGGACGTGCGTGACACTCAGGGGCACATATTAGTAGTAGTAGTAGTAGTAGTAGTAGCAGCAGTAGTCGTAGTCGTAGTCGTAGTCGTCGTAGTAGTAGTCGTCGTAGTAGTAGTTGCAAAAGTAGTAGCCGTAGCCGTAGCAGTAGTAGTAGAAGTAGTAGTAGTAGTAGTAGTAGTAGTGGTAGTAGTGGAGTAGTAGTAGTAGTAGTAGTAGTAGTAGTAATAGTAGTAGTAGTAATAGTAGTAGTAGTAGTAGTCGTAGTAGTAGTAGTAGTAGTAGCCGTAGTAGTAGTAGTAGTAGTAGTAGTAGTAGTAGTAGCAGTAGTAGTAGTAGTAGCAGTAGTAGTTGTAGTAGTAGCCGTAGTAGTAGTAGTAGTAGTAGTCGTAGTAGTAGTAGTAGTCGTCGTCGTAGTCGTAGTAGAAGTAGTAGTAGTAGTAGTAGTAGTAGTAGTAGTAGTAGTAGTAGTAGTAGTAATAGTAGTAGTCGTCGTCGTAGTAGTACTAACCGTCAAACTTGTAGCAATAGTAGAAGTAGTAGTCGTAGTAGTAAGTAGTAGTAGTAAGTAATAGTAGCCGTAGTCGTAGTCGTAGTAGTAGTAGTAGTAGTAGTAGTAGTAGTAGTAGTAGTAGTAGTAGTAGTAGTAGTAGTAGTAGTAGTAGTAGTAGTAGTAGTAGTAGTAGTAGTAGTAGTAGTAGTAGTAGTAGTAGTAGTAGTAGTAGTAGTAGTAGTAGTAGTACAGTAGTAGTAGTAGTAGTAGTCGTCGTCGTTGTCGTGGTCGTCGTATTATTAGTTATTAGTAGTAGTAGTAGCAGTCGGAGTAGTTGCTGTAGTGTAGTAGTAGTAGTAGTAGTCGTAGTAGTAGTAGTAGTAGTAGTAGTAGTAGTAGTAGCAGTAGTAGTAGTAGTAGTAGCAGTTTAGTAGTAGTAGTAGTAGTCGTCGTCGTCGTCGTCGTCGTCGTCGCAGTAGTAGTAGTAGCCGTAGTAGTAGTAGTAGTAGTAGTAGTAGTAGTAGTAGTCGTCGTCGTCGTCATCGTCGTCGCAGTAGTAGTAGCCGTAGTAGTAGTAGTAGTAGTAGTAGTAGTAGTAGTCGTCGTCGTCGTCGTCGTCGTCGTCGCAGTAGTAGTAGCCGTAGTAGTAGTAGTAGTCGTCGTCGTCGTCGTCGTCGCAGTAGTAGTAGTAGTAGTAGTAGTCGTCGTCGTCGTCGTCGTCGTCGTCGTCGTCGTCGTCGTCGTCGTCGCAGTAGTAGTAGCCGTAGTAGTAGTAGTAGTAGTAGTAGTAGTAGTAGTAGTAGTTCTTCATGATCGAAGAGGAAGAACGACATAAACATGAACGTTGGGAGTTTCGCTCAATTTTTTTGGATCTGGGGCGACGCCTCAGGCGCCGCCGGGGGGCCCCATCGCAGATCCAAGAGATCCACGTGAAGTTCCGAAACTCTTTTGTTCATGCAGATTTTCTGCCGTCCTCATATGTGCATCCCCAGACCCCCGACGCCCTGATTTCCTTCGTAGCGTGGACCTCCATGACGTCTGGACCCCTACCCCGGGACTAGTTTTCCATCCTGAACCGTTTTTTTTTACCGTCCCGGTGCACGGCGAGGGCCCCCAGGGGTCGCAAAGACACATGTTCCGCCGTGATTGTTTCCTGACTGTAGGGGGTCTGCATCGACTGTTCAGTTTCATGCAGATTGTTGTTCGTCCTCGGGAAGTTCTTCTTTAGAAATGCGCCCTGCGCATGGGGGCTCCTGTAATCTAGGCCTCCTAGATGGGGTCCGAGTAACCTGGGGTCGCAGGATCGCGCCGCATCGCCGATGCATCGACGATTCGGCTCGATGTGGAGCCCGCATTTCCCCGCGCCGACGTCGCCGATGCATCGCCGACGTCGCCGATGCACCGCCGATGCGTCGCTGATGCATCGCAGATGCATCGCCGATGCATCACCGATGCAGCTCGATCCTCGACCCCATCTGCTCCGACCCCATCTAGGAGGCCTATGTGTGAACTGCCGCAGACAGGAGCGGCTGGCCCAGCAGGTGCTCTGCCGGCTGGAGCAGGCGGGCGCGGCGCTGCCGTGCGCCGAGGGTCGCGCCCAGGTGGCCGCGCTGGACGCCAGGCGCCCAGACTTCCTCTCTCGTCCTCCTCGTCTTCATCCTCCTCCCCCTCCGCCTCTTCCCCTTCCTTCTCCTCCTCCTCCTCCTCCTCCTCCTGTTCTTCCTCCTCCTCCTCCTCCTCCTCCTCCTCCTCCTCCTCCTCCCTGGGGTCCCCCTCCTCCTCCTTCTCCTCCTCCTCCTCCAGTTCTTCCTCCTCGTCCCTCCTTCTCCTCCTCCTCCTCCTCCTCCTCCTCCTCCTCCTCCTCCTCCTCCTCCTCCTCCTCCCCCTCCTCCTCCTCCTCCTCCTCCTCCTCCTCCTCCTCCTCCTCCTCCCTCCTCCTCCTCCTCCTCCTCCTCCTCCTCCTCCTCCTCCTCCTCCTCCTCCCCCTCCCCCCTCCCCCTCCTGCTCCTGCTCCTCCTCCTCCTCCTCCTCCTTCTCCCCTCCTTCTCCTCCTCCTCATCATCCTCTCCCTTCCCTCCTCCTCCTCCTCATCCTCCTCCTCCTTCTCCTCCTCATCCTTCTCCTCCTCCTCCTCCTCCTCCTCCTCCTGGGCCCTCGGGGCGTCCTAGTCTCGGTGGCGGTCTTCCCTTTCGGTGGCGAGCTGGGGGGGGGGGGGCCACGCCCAGAGAAACCTCGACCCTTGAGTGTCGCTGCTCGACGGTGTTCCAGCCTCGGGTTGTGTTCCAGCAGTTCCAGCAGCTGCGCCTCGCCGAGGGCGTGCCAGGATGCCCACCGGGCCGTCCCGAGAACGGCCCCTGGAGACTTCGGTTTTGTGGCCCGAGGACGAAATTCGGCGGCGTGCCGGGGGGGGGAGAGAAGGGGAAGACTCATGTGCTCATGTGGTTCCCAAGGGGACCCCAGGGAGGAGGAGGAGGAGGAGGAGGAGGAGGAGGAGGAGGAGGAGGAGGAGGAGGAGGAGGAGGAGGGGGAGGAGGCGGAGGAAGAGGCGGAGGCGGAGGAGGCGGAGGAGGCGGAGGTGGAGGTGGAGGTGGAGAAGGGGAAGGCTCATGTGGTTCCCAAGGGGACCCCAGGGAAAGGGACTTTTGACACGGGCGATGCCGATATCTCAAGTCCGATCTGCTTCCTCCGCAGGGTCGTCGCGCCGCGCTTTCGCTTGCACTCTGGAGTCTTCAGTGCAACGCCGCGGTCTCAGGAGTCTCTCTCTCTCTCTCTCTGGCGTCGCTTTGGGAAGCGCATCAAGCACCTTCTCAGAAGGCGGCGGGGCTTCTCAGAAGCCCTCGCGCCTCCTGAGAAGGGTTCCGTGTCTTCGGGGAAGGTGCTCAGAAAGCCGCCCGGAAGGCCGGGGGACTTCCGAGAATTCTGGGAAGGCCCGCCCCTTCTCACTTCCCCCCCCCGACTCGCCGCCGACAGGACCCCCGCGAGGCATGGAGAAAGCAGGACGGAGGGCTTTTCCAGGCCAGGGGGCCGTCGCCGGGGCGCCGGGCGGTCAAGGAACGACCCAGGATGGGGCACTGGTCCCGGCCCCGGGGAGTGGGTCGAGACGTTTGGGGGTCGAGGTTGTGAAAAAGTTATGACCGGGGCCTGAAGTCGGGGGCGGAAAAGAGGGGGGTGATGACTAGGGAGGGGTGGATATCATGGCGGGGGCCATGATATTTCCACATATTTCATGGCGCCTCTTCTTATTTCATTACGTCCCTGGCCCCCCCGCTGGGCCGCACACATGCCGCCGGTCATGATTTGCACCCCCCCCTCTTGGACACCCCCCTCTTTGCCGCCCCCGATGAAGGGGGGTCCCCGAACGGGCGCGGGTGTTCGAGGCTCACGGTTTTTGGGAGGTTTCGTCGGGTCTCGGCAGGGTTCCAGATTCGGGTTGCTCTCCAGCAGCTGCACCTCGCCGAGAGCGAACCGGAGCGCCGGGGCGGTCAAGCAATACGCGACTCAGGATGGGAAACCGGTCCCGTGGAATGGGTCAAGACGTTTGGGGGTCGACGTTACAGCGGAGACCCATGCCAAGAAACACCCTGCTTTCCTCCAGGGTGCCCTGGGCTTCTTTGGTTTCGATGGTTTTGTTATGGAAAGCGCGACGTTCCCGCACCAAACATCGATGGTCGTCCTGGGGTCTCAGGGTTGGGTTTCTTGTGGAAGGTTTCTTGTTGAAGGGCCCCTACAGTACGAAAAAAACACAAAGTCAGGGGCTTGGATCTTCCTCCTTCCTCGTCTTTCTTCCCCTCCTCCCCATCGGATGCAGCTCCTGGGGGGTTGAATTCTGTATCGGCGCTGGTATTTTCGCTGTCGATGACCGGCTGAATCTGGGCTGACCCGGCCTAATCCCGATCCATCCAGTTTAATCCGGCTTAGCATGGCTGAGTCCCGGGCTCAATCCGGCCTGATGCGGAGATTGGTGGTCTCCAAACCAGGTGGTGAGACACCCGGTGGTGACCCCGGCTCCCCCAAAAAACAATTCTGGGTCACCATTGGATTTGGGGACACGCGGTCGCCACGAGGTTTTGCGTTTCCTGGGCCAGCCAGCGCTCGAAAACCATTACCCAAATCGCCCAAAATTCACCACCGGGTGTTCTCACCACCACGTTTGGGGACCACCAAGGAGATGTGGCCTTTCAATCGGGCTTCAGAAGGCTTTCATCTCTCCAACGAAACCTCCCAGGAGTTGCCTCCCCCCATTCGCGTCCCATCGCCCCTGTCGCCATGGGGGAAGCGGGTCCCGAGGGAAACTTTGTTCGCCGTTCTCGGGGTCTCGGGGCCCTCCACGGGCCCTGGGACCGGCAGAACACGATTCAGGATGAAATCGGAAATTGGAGCATATACAATCTCCAGTGGCGGGCGGTTTTTCAATCCCCGGACTTTTTTGAGGGTCGGGACTTGTTGTCCCCGCTTTCCTGGGGACGCAGCAAAGAATGTATACACCAGGATCCCGTACACACCAGGATCCGCTTTCCTGTGCGAGAGTCAGTGTGAGGCCAGACAACGGCGTCGGTGTGTAGAGTCCATTTCCCTATGAAAAACTCGTTCTGTCCAGCGCGTGCCGCAGTCAACCATGAACTAAGGGCCGTGGATTCGCGACGGGTACCGTTTCCATGGGAAAGCGCGGATTGCCGCCGCCGAGCGAGGCGGCACTGGCCGCATTTTGGGGAGGGCACCTCCTCCGATCCATGGATTTGGCCCAGGAGAGGAAAAAACACACAGACACTATTTATCGTCGATTCCCCAGATAACATGGGAAACTATGGGAAGGGGGGGGAGAAGACGAAAACCCAGAAAATATTGAAAAATATACGGGAACCTTTTTAGTTGTGTGTATTTATTTGTGTGTCCCGGGGCCCCTTCATTGGCGACCGCGCGCCAAGTCCAGGGATCGCGAATCCATGCTTGCGCGCCTCCGACAACCAACCGGCCGCTCCAGTGTGTGTGGAACGCGTCGGATCTCTGGGGGGGGGGAGAAGCAAGGTGCGCACGCGCCCGCGGCAGGCGACCAAGAGCTCCTCCTCCTCCTCCTCCTCCTCCTCCTCCTCCTCCTCCTCCCTCCTTCCCTCCTTCCCTCCCTCCCTCCCTCCCTCCCTCCTCCTCCTCCTCCTCCTCCTCCTCCTCCTTCTCCTTCTCCTTCTCCTCCTCCTCCTCCTTCTTCTCCTCCTCCTCCTCGATGGATCGCGAATCCATGGTAGAGCGCCCCCGAGAAGCACAAGAGGGCTCGGTCGAAGAGGTTGCTCCCACGGCGCTCCACATAGCCGTGCGTCGGAAGCGCCCCGCGAGCCCTACATGCACTCGGCGGCGCGGCCTCCGCCCTTTGCAGTGCCTGCGTCGAGTCCGCGTCGAGTGCCTGCGTCGGGCCCTGCGTGCACCAAACAGAAACAGTCCTCCATCGTCATCCCTCCTCCGCCCCAGTCCTCTGAGGAGGAAGAGGTACCCATATGCTGCTATACCTTTCCGTCGAGTGCCTGCGTCGAGTCCGCGACGCTTGGTTCAGCACCAAACAGAAACAAGCCTCCCTCTCGAAGAAGAAATAACTACATAAACAGAAACTTTTGGCGCTCCGCGCGGATTTCTTGGATCCTCGCCTGGGCCCCCCCAGCGGCGCCTCCGGCGCCGCCCCTGGCGCGCTCCGCGCGCCAGGGAGGGGGGTCAGCGCGGATCCAAGAAATCCGCGCGGAGCGCCAAAGGTTTATGCTTACGTGGTGTTTTCTTGTACCCTTGTCCTCCCTCCTCCGCCCCAGTCCTCAGAGGAGGAAAAGGTACCCATCTACTGCTATGCCTTCCCGTCGTTTTTTCCGCCGTGGGGGCTTTCTGGGTGGCCCTCGTCGCCAAAGTTGACGGGGTCCCAGAAGAGAGACTGCAGGCTTGGCAGAGATCGAGACACTACTCCCGGCCCATCATCATATTTCCGATCGGGTGCGAAATCCTCGCCGCCATCCTGTTGCAGAGGCTCGGGAACGCGGGTGCAGAAGACCGCATCTGGCAACACACAATGTCGGTTCACATCGCAGCGCGGGGCTGCCGACGCAATCTTCAGCGCCTGCCGCATCCTGGAAGACGTGTGGCCCACGAGAGGAGGGCAGTCCGTTGTCCTCGCTCTCGGCTGAACGAAAGCGTTCGAGTTTGCTTCCCTGGACGCGCTGGTGTCATCGCTTCGCAGGTTCTGCTGCATGGGCAAGTCTGCGCGCGTGGTTGGATCAATGCAAGAAGGCCGTTCACATGCAGCGGTACAGTTTGGGCAGGCACTTTCGAAGCATCGGCAACATTATGGCATCTGCCCAGTGCCCGCTGTCCAAGTTCTTTTATGCACCATCGTAACGGCCACGTTGCTGACACTCACCTGCACTGCGTTGGTCGAGGAGTTCAAAAACGTTCTGTCTGAACGATTTACGGGGTGGCTCGCTCACGCTGGTGACATTCTCCTCGTCGACAGTGGCCCATCCTTGTTCCAGGAGCTGGCACGTGTCGTCGAACAGTGCGGGGCACACGTCGGGTCGCAGTTCCATTGGAAGAAGTTGGAGCTCATGGGCGCCATACCTCACGCCACCATCCTGAAGAACGAGGGGGCCGCCCGAACATATAGAATCGCTCGTATGTCTTGGCGCATCTCTGTTCGCGACCAGCTTGGTCGGAACAAATCTTGGCCGCCATTCAGGGGCAGCTGCGGGCGATTTCAAAGCATTGCGTCCCAGTTGGTCACATTCCAGGCTCAGCAGGAAACAAGAGAATCGCATGTTTGGAGCCCGTGTTTTGTCGAAGCTGACATGCTTACTGCTTGCCGCGTGCTTGAACACAGCAGAACAGGTGGAGGCTCGGTTGTTTTCGACACCAGTGCTCGCGGAGGATCAAGCATACGTTAGTCGAGTGTCAAACATTGCCACTGGTGTTGTCGAAATCGCAGTGCAAGAGAAGCCCATCGAAAGCCTCCTAAGAAGACAGATGCTGGCCATGGCGGCGTAACCAGGTGACCTACAGCTCTGCCGGACGACCAGTCCGAAGAGGAGAGGCCGACCTCGACAGACGTGGGGACACTCCGTGATGCGCAATTGTTGCTCGTGCGCGCGTTTCGGTGATTGTTTCCGACCAGAGGGCGGTGCAGCGTGCGAACGGGAGTTGGTTGTCAGAAGTTGGAAGGTGCTGAAGGTATTCGACGAGTCTCCACTCTTCCTTTGCTCGCGCACCATTTCGTGCAAGGCTCTACCTAGAATGCCCTGGGGCGCCTTCGTGGCCATGACACCTTCCGCAGAACAGTTGTATTTTTCAATCCCTGACCTCCGCCGATACGATTCCGAGGTTCGAGGTTCGAGAGTCACTCTCTGGAGACTTGATATGCTCCCTGACGCGTAACGGATGTTACCTATCCCCCCCCGCAACGGTAACGATCATCCGTGGGGAGAGGTGGCGTGATCCCCCCCTTCACATGCTGGGCTTCGCGCGCATAGTATGGCGTCCCCCACCCCGCCTAAGCGCTGGCGTGCCCCACCCCGCCTAAGCGTTACTGTAACCCGCCCCCTCCCAGGGTAACGACGGTTACTGGACATGATAGCCCAAAACCGCAATACCATGTCCTGGAGGTTTTTGATCGCCTTGGGGTGCCTTTGTGACAACAGGTAGATTTGCCTTCAAGTTTTGGGCAGAACGCATCCCAGGAGAGGTCCAGGGGCAGATTTTTCACTCCGGGCCTCTGACGACATGATGCTTGTCAACCAGCGGATGTTCGTCGATTTCGGCCTCCGTGGGCCTGTTCGAAGGTAATCGTTGTTTCCTATCGGTTTTCTCGCTTCGGGGTGCTTCTAGGTAGATGCGCCTCGCCAGGAGATTTCTGGTGGTGCCCGGATCGTCCCGACTGGCCGCCCAGTCCCGAGTTATGTTTTTGAAACCCAGATCTCCGACGTCGACGACGGCGACGACGAAGACGAGAGGACGGGCGCGAAGGACGAGGTGCAGCAGGGGGGCGAGGAGGACGAGAAAGATGAGAAGAAGCATGAGGAGGAGGGGAATGGGAGGACGAGGAGGAGGAGGGTGAGGAGGAGGAGGAGGAGGAGGAGGAGGAGGAGGAGGAGGAACAGCAGGACGAGAGAGTGGGGAGGATGAGGGAGAACGAGGAGGAGGGGAGGAGAGGAGGAGGGAGGAGGGATGAGGAGGAGACGAGGAGAGGAGGAGGAGGAGGAGGAAGGAGGAGGAGGAGGGGCAGGAGGACGAGGAGGACGAGGAGAGGAGGAGGAGGAGGAGCAGGAGGAGGAGGAGAGGAGGAGGAGAGGGAGGGGGAGGAGGAGGAGAGAGGAGGAGGAGGAGGAGGAGGAGGAGGAGGAGTTTTAAACCCGCGTGCTCCCGCCCGTGAGTGGGTGCCCCTGGTCTCGGCACCCCGCGCAGGCAGAACGCGCCCGAGGCGGGGTGGGCCAGCGGCCTCATCTCACGGCGTCGTGCTGCCGCCACTCGATGACTCCTGGAGTCGCCCCGCGAGCGGCGGCAGTTTGAAGAAATGCTGCCGCCGCCCTCTCAGAGCTTGAGGAGCAGCCTGATGGACGGCCGCAGCCGCTCCTTCGCTCTGCGCTCTTCCAGGGACCGCCCTGGCCGCTGGTCCCTGGACTCGTGGGCCTTCACGGCCGCCTTGCCTGGCGCAGGGCTGTGGCCTAACCCCTCGCCACGCTGGGGTGCATTGCGGCCTAGCCCCTCGCCGCGCAGGGGTCCTCCGTGGCCTAACCCCTCGCCGCGCTGGGGATTGCTGCGGTCTGGCCCCTTACCTCGCTGGGGTCCGTCGTGGCCTAACCCCTCGCCACACTGGGGGTCGGTGCGGTCTAACCCCTCACCGCGCTGGGGTACTCCGTGGCCTAACCCCTCGCCACGCTGGGGGCTGCTGCGGTCTAACCCCTCACCGCGCTGGGGTGCTCCGTGGCCTAACCCCTCGCCACGCAGGGGCCTGCTGCGGTCTAACCCCTCACCGCGCTGGGGTCCTATGTGGCCTAACCCCTCGCCGCGCAGGGGCCTGCTGCGGTCTAACCCCTCACAACTATGGGGTCCGCCGTGGCCTAACCCCTCGCCACGCTGGGGATCGTTGCGGTCTAACCCCTCACCGCGCTGGGGTACTCCGTGGCCTAACCCCTCGCCGCGCTGGGGCCTGCTGCGGTCTAACCCCTCACCGCGCTGGGGTCCTCTGTGGCCTAACTCCTCGCCACGCGGGGGTCCTCTGCGGTCTGCCTCCTCGCCGTGCTGGGGTCCTTCCTGGCCAAAACCCTCACCATGCTGGGGTCTGCTGCGGTCTAACCCCTCACCGCGCTGGGGTCCTCCGTGGCCTAACCCCTCGCCACGCTGGGGTCCTCTGCGGCTGCCAGGTGGTACCCTGTGCTGTGCTGTACATCTGGGATCTGCTGGAGGTTGTCATCGCTGTCCTGCTTGTCTGCGGGCTGCTGGAGGCAATCCTCGCTGTTCTCCTCTTCTAGGAAGTGGTCGAGGTCTGCCATGTCCATGGTGCTCCGTCCTGCTGGTGGGGGACGGGCACCCCTCTGCATCCCGTCTGGCGCAGGGCTGTGGCCTAACCCCTCGCCACGCTGGGGTCCTCTGCGGCCTACCCCCTCGCCGCGCAGGGGTCCATGGTGGCCTGACCCGTCTCCACGCAGGGGCCTGCTGGAGGGTTTCTGCCGCTCCTCTGCCCTTCTCGCCTCCAGGGACCGCTCTGGCTGCGGTGCCCTGGGTCCCTGGGGCCTCTCGAGCTCGGGCGCTGGCGTTGCCGTGCGCAGCTCGGCGGGGCTGCTGGTGGCCCTGGCCTCTGGGCTCCTCCTCGGCTGTCTGGCTGAAGCCCTGCTTGGCACTCGCACTGCTGCTTGCGGTCGCGGGCTGCGGCTCCTCGCCGCTGGCTCAGTCACGCCCAGGAACTGCTCAGCCATCGCTCTGCGCCGCTCTGCCTCCTGCGGGTCCTGCTGCTGGATCTGCCTGCGCGCCTCTCCGCTGTTTAGCCATGCCGGGCGGCAGATCTCCTCCGCCGCTCGGCGCTGGCTGCGCTGGCGGCTCGGCCCTGGCACGTTGCTGAACAGCCTCTGGTAGACGCCAGTCTGCAGCGCCATCAGCACATGGGGCACGCACGCGGCCTGCCACGATGGCCAGCCCTGCTCGCCCTCTTTCTGGATCCAGCAGCCTGCCAGCGACTGCATGAGCTGCTCAAGCCTGTTCCTCTGGAGCCACGCCACCTCCTGCTCGGGGTCCTGGTCAGCATCTCCTTTGTTCTGTCGAAGCCTTGGGTGGAGCAGGCCGGCCTCATCGGCTTCGCTCACGAACTTCATCAGGTCGGGCCCCACTGGCTTGGTCAGCGTAACTGCCACCTGCACGGCCGTCTGCATCAGGCTGTTGGCGTCGTGGCTCTGATCGGGTCCTGCCATGGTCTCCATCTCCTGGTCGCTCGGCTCGCCCTCCAGCTCTGGGGCTTCACTGTCTGGGATCGAGTCATCATCGTCCAAGTTCTCTGGTGACCACTCTCGGCTGGCCTCCGCTGTTCTCGGCAGCGGCCTGCGCTCGCTGCTGGGGATGCTGTGCGCCAGGATGTTGTTCCTTCTGTTCTGGAAGGCGTCCATGTGCACTCTTGCTGCCTGCTGCCTTGTACCATACGGGAGGGTAAGCATCCTGGTCATGAGCCTCCGTCGCGTGCGGTGCGCATTTCTCTCCGACTCCGAGCCTCGGGGGCCCGTGATCGGGCCGGGGTGGCCATCGAGAGTGGGCCGAGGGAGGAAACGTAGCCCCAGGAGAGTCAGGAGGGAAACGAAACACACAGACGCAAAGCATCGTCGATCCCCAGGGAAGTCTGGAAGACATGGGAAGAGGGGGGGAAGACGAGGATCCAGGAGATGTGCAGAACACGTGGGATCCTGGAATTTGTGCATATTTATTTATATGTGTGTGTGTGTTTGTGTGTGCGTTTGTGTGTGCGTGTCCCCGGGCCCCTCCAGAAGGGGACGGGGCCTTCTTGGGCCGCGGTTTGAAACAAAGCACATCTGCGGACGACGGGTGCGGAAGTCATCGCATCGCCGATGCGATGCATCGGCGATGAGGCTCGATGTGGAGTCCGATTTTCTCTACGCCGACGTCGCCGGTGCATTCCTGGCGTCGCCGATGCATCGCCGAGGCATCGGCGACGCAGCGCGATCCTCTGACCCCGCCTACTCGGATTCCATATAGAACACCATTGGGTTAGGCCTCTAGTAAGGGGGTTATCAGTGGATGCCCTACCTGGCCAAAACTTATGTATAAGTGTGGTGCGAATGCCCCAAGTAGCTCGGGGGTGCTACAGGATCGCTACTCCCCTTCAAGGACATTCTGGAAGTGCTTAACCCACTTAGCTTTTTTTTAGGACGGGCATAACCCTGGCATCGCTCGGAGGTGTGCATGTCTTCCTTGTGGAGGACCATCGAGGAGCATCCTGGACCATCTTGCAACACAGATACACGCACCAAACCGAGAAATGCGCGGGGAATGGACGTCCGAGCGATGGCAAGCAACCCACCTTGGCATCCACCGATACTACCCCTATCCCTTCAGCACCCCTCGCGCGGATCCCAGAAAGGTGTGCGGCGCTGGCGTTCGAGATAGAGCAGAACATCAACGAAGACTGCACAGAGGTCCGCCTCACGGAGACCGAGCTGGCAGGCTGCGGCGCGGACTTCGTCAGTTCGCTGCCGATGGCGGCCGGCAGCGAGCCGGGCGCGCCGCCCGCGCGGGCGTGCTCGGTGAAGGCGCCGGTGCTGGTGCCGATCACGCGGCGCGCGGTGTGCCCCGAGGCTCAGCGGAGGAAGAGGTATTAATACCGCCGCCCCGTGCCTCGTTTGGGCATGTGTAGGCCTCATGCGAGGCCCTCGTCGCCACGTTTGGAGTGTTCCTCGAAGGCCTGGTCTGAGCGCATTCGTGGAGCCAGCAGCGGCGAAGCGTCCTGGCGTGCCTATAGGCCTACCAAACAATGTGCTAAGAACCTCATGTGGATTCCGCGAAATGTTCTTGGAACATTTCTCGCTGGGACTGCCTTGTTTTAACACCGTCGGGTGGATGCTCTAAGAACATGGTTTCTGTTCTTAGCACAAGTTGGGATTCTAAGAGCATGTCGTGGTAGGCCTATAGGAATGCCGGGATGGTCAGCCCCTGCTCCAGTGGAGAGGTCCGGGGCGGAGCGGCGCCGGAGCCTGTTGCCTCCCCGGAGGCGCGGCGGAAGATGATGGAGGCGAGCCAGCGGCGCTGTATGCCGGAGGGGGGCCAGGTCGAGAGACAGCGGCGGCCCTTCCCTGGAATGTTCCGTCGCGGGATGCCAGAGGGGCCGCGTCGCCACGGCCGGAGCCGCCCGGGGAACTGGGTGAGGATGGACCTGGGGGTAACATTCGGGGGCGGCCAAGAGGGGGGGTGATGACTGGGGGGGAGATAGCATGGCGGGGGGCCAGGGGGGAGATGTCATGGCGTGGGCCATGATCTCTCCCCAGATCTCGTGGCGCCTCTTCCTGTTTCCTTACGCCCACGCCCCCCCCGCCCCTGGGCCGCGCACACGTGCCGCCGGTCATGGTTTGCACCCCCCCCCCCTCTTGGACTCCCCCCTCTTTGCCGCCCCCGAAGCAGGGGGGATCTGCTCCACCGCACGGCGGATCACCGCCCTGAGCCGAGTTTTGGTCACGTTCGTGGGACAACCTCTCCAGCCGTCCCACAAGCGTTTGCCTACTCATGCCATCGCACGGATTGCTGCATCCGCCCCGCGGTGGTGGCATCTGAGACGAAATTTCTTCCTCGCCGCCTGCCCCCGCGCGCAACACTCGGCTCATGAAGGCCGTCTTGGGCGTGATTCCAAATATGCCGCGCTCGATCGTGCTTCGCATACTGGATTGTGGTACGCGAGGGATCTGGCGGCCGATTTTGCTTTGATTTGGGACGGGCGGGAGGGCGCGGCGGTTTCAGTTTCAAGTAGATGTGGCGCGCCTCGATTTGGCTACAGGCCCACCAGACGGTGTTGTAAACGTTTTGTGGTTTGCACGGCATGTTCTTAGAGCACTTCCGGGTGGTATGGCCTTGTTTCAACACATCGCCTTCATGTGATGACGGCATGGTATTAGAACGTTCTGTTGTTAGGATGCAACTCCTTGGAGGTTAAGTGTGAATCTGCGTTGGTATATACCTGGTCACAAACTGGCCGAATCTGGTTCAACCCTGCTTACGCATTCTGGGAAGATCCAGCCCAATACGTGTCAATCCCGTTTCATTCGGCATCCTCCCAGGATTACTCTGGCCCAGCAGGACCCAGTGGCCCCACCAATGGGCTCACTAGCTCACAATCTTTCTCAGGAAGACCTCACTCCTAACTAACTTTTGTTAGAAGAGCATTTCGTGGTAGGCGTATAGGAAGGCTGGGACGGTCGGCCCCTGCTACACAGCTGGCCTTCGTCCGAGCATGGGCAAGAACGGGCCGCTGCTGCTGGAGCTGCTGGGCAAGCGGCACGCTGCCGCGCGTGCGCTCGGCTTTGCCAGCCACGCCGAGCGGATGCTTTCGACGAAGATGGTCGTCAGGGGCAACGTTTAATCGGGGGCGGAAAATAGGGGGTGATGACTAGGGACTAGGGGGGGGGATATCATGGCGGGGGCCATGATATTTCCCCAGATTTCATGGCGCCTCTTCTTATTTCATTACGTCCCGGCCCCCCCCCCGCTGGGCCACGCACATGCCGCCGGTCATGATTTGCACCCCCCTCTTGGACACCCCCCTCTTGGCCGCTCCCGAGTTTAGAAGATCACATGCGGACCCTACCCCACATCCCCATGATTTCTACCGGGGGAGGTGGGGTTCCCTTTGTTCGGGACCTCCCGGGCAAAGTGGACACCGCCTCCCCCCTTAGGAATCAAGGGATGGTGGGGCAGGGCTTGCATGTGGCCTCCTCGTGTTAGGAAATTACGTTTCTATTGATTGAACCCGTCACGTCCGTGACGGTGGTGGCGACCCCCTCGTGGGAGACCGGTTATGCTTTCGTTCAGGGCTCCTTCAGGGTCCACCAGAGAATCTGGTTCAAGCAAATGTTATTCACAGCCCCACGGCGCAGGACATCTTCCGACAAATTCCAACAGAGCACTGGCTGGTTGGCTGGCTGGTTGGCTCACCGGTTTCCGGGACAAGCAAAATCTGTCCGAGGCGATAGGTTGGATCGTGGGTTGTTGGGTTGGTTGGTTTGTTGGTTGGATGGTGCGGTTGGTTCGATGGTTGGTCAGTTGTTTGGTTGGTGGTTGGTCTGTTCGTTGATTGGTTGGTTCGTTGGGCGGACGGTTGGTCGGGTGGCCGGTTGCCAGCTTGCCTGGGTGGTTGGCTGGTTCTCCCCTCCCCCCCCTCCTCTCCCCCGTTACCTCCCTTCTCAATCCTCCTCCTTCCGTACCTTCCTTCTTTCTCCTCCCTCCCTGTTCTCCTCCTCCCCTCTCGCCCACAGCGCATTGCATTGCAATGCATTGCAATTGCAGTGCCAATGAAACGCAGTGCAATGCAAGGCGACGCAACATGCTGTAATGCAACACAACGCGATGCAATGCAAGTGCAAACGCAACAATGCACATGCAAATGCAGCGCTGGTTGGTTGGTGGGTTGATGGGTTGATGGGTTGATGGGCTGGTTGTTTGGATGGTTGGTTGGCTGGCTAGGTGGTTGGTTGGTTTGGCAGTGGGTTCGTTGGTTGGCCAGCTGGTTGTTCGGTGGTTGGTCGGTTGGTTGGAATGTTGGTTGGTTGGGTGGCCGGTTGGTCAGTTGCCCGCTCGCCGAGGTGATTGCCTGGTTCTCCCCTCCATTTCTTCTCCCCTCCCCCCTTTCTCCCTCCTCACTCCTGCTCCTTCCCCTTCTATTCTGGGTCATGGATGCGGACAAGAATGCTATCCTGTCCTCCTCGTCCTCCCTCCCCTCTCCCTCCTGCATCCTCCCTCCTCTGTCCTTCCTCCCCCTTTCTCCCTCCTCCGCCTCCCCTCCTCCTTCTTCCTCCCTAAGCGCTCTTCCTTCTTCCTCCCATCCTCTGTACCGCCTTCCCTTCTCCTCCTGTCCTCACCCTCGGCCGCAGTTTACTGCAACTGCACAAGATGCACATTAAATTCAACGCGGTAGATTCAATGCCATGCAACAGGATCATTGGTTGGCCAGTTGGTTGGATGGTTGGTGTTTGGTCGGTCGGTTGGTTGGGTGGCGGCCACGTGGCAACGCTTGGGCACGCTGCAAAAATCCGAGCACCCCGCAGTCGCGGATAAGAGTAAGAGGGCGGCGGGGACGTTTGCAGTCTGCGAGGCTCTGAAGAGCTGACTTTCTGACAAATTACAAACGAGCCCGCCGCAGGCGCCGATCCTTCGTCAAATCAATGTGGGTGGGTCGCGGGCTGGGTCGCGGGCTGGTCGCGGGTTGGTCGCGGGTTGGTCGCGGGTGGGTCGCGGGTGGGTCGCGGGTGGGTCGCGGGCAGGTCGCGGGCGGGTCACGGGTGGGTCGCAGGTGGCTCGCGGGCATGTCGCGGGGTGGGTCGCGGGCAGGTCGCAGGTGGGCCGCGGGGTGGGTGGCGGGTGGGTCGCGGGTGGGTCGCGGATGGGTCGCGGGCGGGTCGCGGGGTCGGTCGCGGGCAGGTCGCAGACTGGGTCGCGGGGGGGACGACGCCACACAACAACAAACAAACAATCAAAGAAACTAACAAGCAAACACAACAACAACAACAACAATACCAACAACACCAAGAACACCATCAACAGCAACAGCAGCAACACCGATGACAGCACCAACACCAACAACGACAACGGCACCAGCAACAACAGCAACAGCAACACCAACAACAACAACCAACACAACACCAACAAGAGCAACAACAACAGCCACCTCAACAACATCAACAACAATAATAATCCGCATCGCGGAATCCCACGCACCCACCCAGGGACAGTGAATGGCCATTCGGCCCCCTCACTCTGCCTAACCCACTCTGTTCGCCACGTTGCACCGCCTGGGGGGAGGGAGCGACAAGCATACTCTTACACTCGATTCGTCACGTGGCAGCGCCGCTGGGGGCCGAACGAATTGCTGAGCCACTCCACGCGCCACGTGGCAGCGCCTGGAGGCGTGAAGAAACACAGTTTCGTCCGCTCGACCCGTCGCGCGGCAGCGCCGCGGGGGCGGGGAGAACAATTCGATTCCACTCCTGGTCGTCACGCGGCAGCGCTGTAGGCGCCGACAGCAGCTACTGTGCCACTCCACTCGCCGCGCGTCGACGCCCGAAGGCGCGCGAAGGACCACCGCTCCGTGCTGGTCGTCACGTGGCAGCGCCGCGGGGGCCCGACAGAGCCACTAATGCCACGACGAGGGCGACGAGAGGTTCTCTTTCGGGAATCTTCTCTCTTCCAGGGCCAGCAGCACTGTTCCACGTCAACTCTCTTTTCACGGCCCCACCGCGTGGGATATCCTCAGAAGGATGCCAATGGAGGATTGATTGGTTGATGGGTTGGTTGGTCTTCGTCGTGGCCTTCGCCACCGTCGTCGTCGTCCTCGTCCACGTCCTCGCCCTCGTCGTCGCCGCCGTCGTCGTCGTCTTCGTCGTCGTCGTTGTCGTCTTCGTCGTCGTCGCCGTTGTCCAGCACCTGGGGACCCCCCTGGGGCCCGATCACGTTACCGTTACCTTCCGACGGGGACTCGACCCCCCCCCGTTCTCGGACGTTACGGGGGGGAATCGTACACACATTCTATAGGGGAAAACAAGCTCGGGGGGGACGCATCGACCCCGAATCAGCAATTCTGGGGTGCCCTGGAGTTTTCTGAGCATCCTGGGGCGCCCTCGTAGCCGCGGCCGGGTCCGCCTATAGAACGCCTGGGCAGAGGATACCCGGCAGAGGTCCAGGGATCGACTGTTGAGTCTTGGCCAGGGGCAACGTTCGGGAGGAGCAGGTTCAGGGTGGCATGCGCCGACCCCCAGTCGCCCATGCATCGCCGATACGGCCTCGAGGCTCGAGGTTCGAGGCTTGCGGAGGTTCTCCAGCCTCGGGATGCTCTCCAGCCTCGAGGTTCGAGGTTCGAGGTGTTCGGAGGTTCTCCAGCCTCGAGGTTCGAGGCTCGAGGTTTTCGAAGGGTCTCCAGCCTCGGGATGCCCTCCAGCAGCTGCGCCTCGCCGACGGCGCTGCGCCGAGGGGCGCTCTCCGAGGGTGCCCGGAGCGTCCCCCGCGGCCGCGGGAGGCTCGAGCCACCGCCCGGAAGGCCGCCAGGGGCGGCGATGGGCTCCGAGGGGCTGCATCGACACTCAACTCCTCCTCCTGCTGCTCCTCCTCCTCCTCCTCCGCCTCCTCCTGCTGCTCCTCCTGCTGCTCGTTCTGCTGCTCCTCCTCCTGCTGCTCCTCCTCCTCCTCCTCCTCCTCCTGCTCCTCCTCCTCCTCCTGCTCCTCCTGCTGCTCCTCCTCCTCCTCGCCCGGAGGGCCGGGGCGGAGCTGCTGGCGCAGGCCCCGCGCCGATCTGTCGGCGAGGCCTCGCCGGCTCGAGGTGGCTGCTCCCCCCCCCCCCGAGCCGGGCGCCCCCCGTGGGAAGCTCGCCCGCAGGCAGAGACGCCGCAGCGGGCGCGGCACTTCTGCGAGGACATGCTGGCGAGGTCGCGGGCGAAGAACAGATCGGTTTCCGCGGCCTCGCGGGCGGGGCATTGCAACATTTACCAGTTTGAAACATATCCATATCCCTATGTTTGACATCACCTCACCTCGATGCCGATATTCAGGATTCCCTTTGTTTTTGAGGGCCCATCCCTAAGATTGTCCTCGCTTTTTGCTCGCCCATCTTAGGGATAGGGATGCGTTAGAGGCTGTTTCAACATTGCGGATACGACACGCTTCTGTTCGCGAATGCCCCGCGCGGAGCATCTCCGTGCGACCGCGTGTCCGCGGGATCGCGCCCCAGAATCCAGGCTGCGAGGGCGCAGGTACGGATACAGTGGAGGCCCATGCCAAGAAACACCTTGCTTGCCTCCAGGGTGCCCTGGGTTTCTTGGGTTTCGATGGTTCTGCGATGGAACGCGTGACGTTCCCACACCAGAAAACCTATGAACGTCCCGGGGTCTCAGGGTTGGGTCTTTTGTCGGAGGTTTCTTGTGGACGGGCCCCCACTGTACAGTCAACCCGCATAGTAAGGACGGGCAACCTTCCCAAGGGTACCATTGCATCCTTGCCTCCTCGGTGCATCCTTGGCCACTTTCGTTGGCCGCGCTCCGCTAGAAAACTTCGAAATGGGCTTCCAAGGGCCTTGCATCCTTATCGCGCATCCTTACTATACGGGTTGACTGTATGTTCGCCCGCCGTGGCGAGGCTCGCACCGCAGAGAGACGCGGAGCTGCGGAGGCTGGGCGCGCGGAAGGCCTGCGACGGGGCCGGGCGCCAGCGCGGCCAGAAGCGGGGCGCCGACGGGAGCGTCGTCCCGGAGGAGGACGGCTGCCCCGTCGAGCCCTGGGACGTGCCCTTCTACAGCCCGAGGGAGAAAGCACGGCACAAGCACAGACCTTCGGAGCTCCGCGCGGCTGTCTCGGTTCGGTGCTGGCCCTCCTCCTCCTCCTCCTCCTCCTGTTCCTCGCTCCTTCCTCCTCCTCCTCCCCCTCCTCATCCTCCGCATCCTTCTCCTCCTCCTCCTCCTCTTCCTTCCTCCTGCTCCTCGCTCCTTCCTCCTCCTCCTCCCCCTCCCCCTCCCCCTCCTCCTCCTCCTCCTCCTCCTCCTCCTCCTCCTCCTCCTCCTCCTCCGCCGCATCCCCCTGCTCCTCCCCCTCCTCCTTCTCCTCCTCGTCCTCCTCCTCCTTGTTCTCCTCCTCCTCCTCTTCCTTCTTTTCCTCCTCCTCCTCCTCCGCCTCCTTCCCAGCGCGCGGAGCGCTCCGGAGGGGCCGCCAAGGGGGCACCAGCGCCGATACCCAAAATTCGCTCGGGAGCTCAGAGCGCTTGTGTGGATGCAGTGGTTTCTTCTTCTGCTGGCGACTTGCTCAAGCGCGAGGAGCTCTGCTTCGACGACGAGAAGACCAAGGAGTTCTTCCCGCTGGTGGCCACGATCGACAAGCTGCTCGCTGTGTACTCCGAGATGCTCGGCTTCACCTTCTCGCGCAGCGCGACGCTGCCCACGTGGCACGAGGAGGTCGCCGCATTCGAGGTGCGGCGGCGCGAGGGCGGAGAGCTCGTGGGCCACATGTATCTCGTGGCCTTCGGCCCTCCTGGTGGTGGGCCTCTCGGAGCCTCCTGGAGGCGTCTTGGGGGGTCCACTGGGCCGTCTGGAGGCCATCTTGGGCATCTTGGGCGGCTACTGGGCCGAGTCGGGGCGCTGCCGGACCGTCGGAGGAGCCTCTCGGGGCCATCCTGGGCCGTCATGGGGCCCTCGTGGCTCCGGACATGTTCAGTGGGGGCCCATGCCAAGAAACACCTTACCTCCAGGGTGCCCTGGCCTTCTAGGGTTTCGATGGTTCTGCGATGGAAAGCGTGACGTTCCCATGCCACAAATCAGACGTCCTGGGGTCTCAGGGTTGGGTTTCTTGTGGAAGGTTTCCTGTGGTAGAGCCCCTGCTGTAGTGTGGCAGGTTCCAGGGGACCCCACCAGCGCGGGGGCACTGCGCGCTGCAGGCCGCAGGCCCCTTCCAAGAATCCCCAGGACCGAGGACGGAGGACTCGGAGGGACGCGAGGGCACTCCAACCCGAGCATCAGGGCACGGTGGCGGATTGTCAAGTCACTCACCCATAGGGCAACCATAAGCAAGCCGTGACCCTGAGAAGTACATCGCGACTACCAGTGACGGGGGAGGCGGAAGGAGGGAGGAGGAAGGATGAGGAGGAGAGTGAAAAAGGGAAGTGGGAAGGGCAACACAAAGGATAGGAGGAGATAAAATGCGGAGGTGGATAGAGGAGGAGGAGGCGGAGGAAAAGGATGTCCCCCTGCTGGGACGCCCCCGTGGGGCAGGAGGAACCATAGGGAGGACCGGCGCGTAAATGAGCAGGGGGAGGGCCCATCCAAACCGAGGCCGTGCAGCTCAGGTCAGCGGTGGCCGGATGTTGGACCAGCACCCTCGCGTCCGTGACAATTTAGTGGACGATGACAGATTGGTCCGTGACGGACTACCCCTCGCGCCGTCGTTCGTGGATACTCGAAGAAGAAATCAAAGCGTAAACATAAACTTTTGGCGCTGCGCGCGCATTTCTTGGATCCGCGACTGGGCCCCCCGGTTGCGCCCCTGGCGCCGCCCCTGGCGCGCTCCGCGTGCCAGGGAGGGGTGGTCCGGCGCGTATCCAAGAAATCCGCGTGGAGCGCCAAACATTTATGTTTATGTGGTTTTTGCTTCTTCTAGATACCGCCACGGGGCGGCGCTGCGTTCCCGCGTGCGCCAACATCTCAAACTTTCCTCGGCCCCAGGGGGACCGGCCAGCGCTGCTGCGCTGGGACGAGATGAAGACCGTCTTTCACGAGCTGGGGCACGTCATGCACTGCCTGTGCGCGACGACCCGGTTCAGCATGCTCTCCTGGGCGTGGCCGATGGTGCCTTGGCCAGGCGGGGTGGAGCAGGATTTCCTGGAGCTCCCCAGCATGGCCCTCGAGAAGTTCGCGAACGAGCCCGCCCTGCTGAACCGCGTCGCGCAGCACTACTCCGCTGCCCCCGAGGCTTGTCATGACCCGGCCTACTTTAGCCTGTATCGCGAGCAAGAGTTTCGAGCACCAAGAAAGTGTCGAATCTGGAGGGTTTTCACGTGTCGGGACCTGGGAGGCGGTACTCGTTGTACACCTCGCTAGTGTGTCGTCGTCACCCCCCCACGAACTACACTACATTTGCGTCGCCCCACCATGGGCGACGCGCGCACCGAGAAATCTTATAGTATATGCGTCGTGGCGGGCGCTTTCTGGCCACACCGCTCGGGAAACCATCTACTACAAGATGGGTATACTATATGTTCGGGTCGGACGCGCGCCTCCAAGGAGGACATATAGTACTAGTATGTCTTTGTGCCTCTCATGTCGGGCAGGCTCTGCTTCAGGCCTCTGCGGGGTGCTCGAAATGATGCTTGGAATGTGGTCCTTAAGTGCGATGGGAGCAACACAACCCGAGGCGCCCAGGCTTGGCGAGGACACTGTCAAGCAGATCCAGCAGTTCGACAAATGGATGGTGGGCACGTCCCAGAGCAGGCACCACTGGAGCGTGGAAACATCGACATGAATAGGGGACCCCGCGGGGAAACGACGACATAAACGACGACGGCGGCATAAACAGACGTGGAAGCTTTCGGAGCTCCGCGTAGCTTTCTCGGGTCGGCGCCTGGGCCCCCCGCGGGCGGCGCCCCCTGGCGCCGCCCCCTGACGCGCTCCGCGCGCCAGGGAGGGGGGTCCCAGCGCCGATCCAAGCAGTCCTCGCGGAGCCCCGGACGTTCATGGTGACGCAGCTCGGTCCTCCTCTGCAGAGGTACTTTGCGATGGCCCTGTTCGACCTGCTGGCGCACTCGCAGGCGCCGCCCTACGCCTTTGACGGCGAGGAGGGCCTCTCCGTGGAGCAGCTCTTCGCCAGGGTGCTGGAGAAGCACACCCGCCTGCGGCCGTTGCCCGACGTGCACCCGTGCGCCTCGTGGTACCACCTGGTGATCGGGTACGACGCGGGCTACT
>CAUYUJ010019330.1:154998-182205 GCA_963575745.1 Prorocentrum cordatum | reverse complement strand
TATATATATATAGATATATAGATATATAGATATATATATATATATATATATACGCTAGAACCATGCGCGCTTCGCGCGCGCTTCGGTTCTAGCCAAGCTCAGGGACGGGATTTGCTATGAAGCTACCATGGAGCAGAACGCCAGGAAAAAAAATGCACGAGGACATATGGAGTCAAGAGGGGGACAGGGGAGGAGGGAAGCCTAAGTGTGTTTCTTTGGGGCGTCGGATGGCCGCGGCCGATGATACTTCTAATAGAATGAAAGGGTTCGCGCAGAGTGAGAGCGTACAAGGCAAGGCGCACAAGAGGGATGGTGCAGAGCAGGGCTTGGCCATGCGAGGTCCAAGCAATAGCCCACGCGAGGGAGGTGCACGACGCGAGCACCGCTGAGATATTCAAACACTTCGGAGGTGGTGTGGCCCTGCCCCATGGTGGTCCGGTCGTTTTCGCCTATGACATTCTCGCAGCTCGGGTTTCCGAGATGCCCTGAGCTGAGGTGGTGTGGCCACCTTTGCCTGAGGCATCTTCGCAACCCTGACCTCTGAGATGCCCTGCCTGATTGTGGTCATTGCTTCTCGCCTGAGACGGCCCTGCAACTGTGGGTGATGAGATGCACTGAGCTCAGGTGGTCAGGCCGCTTCCGCATTAGACATCCTCGCAACTCTCACCTCGAGGATGCTCTGCCCCTTGGTGGTCCGGCCGCTTTCGCCTGGGACATCCTCGAAACTCTGGCTTCCGAGAGGCCCTGAGCTGGGGTGGTCAGTCTAATTTCGCCTCAGACATCCTCGCAACTCTGACCTAGGAGATACCACGCTCCATGGTGGCTCGGCCACTTTCGCTTGGGACATCCGGGGAACCCTGGATTCCGAGATGCCCTGAGCTGAGGTGGTCAGGACACATTGGCCTGAGATATCCTTGCAACTCTGACCTCATGCCCTGTCCTATGGTGGTCCAGCCACGTTCGCCTATGACATTCTCGTAAACTGTGGACTCTGAGATGTCATGAGCTGAGGTGGTCATGTCACCTCCGCACGACAACGACGACGACGACGACGACGACGACGACGACGACGACGACGACGACGACGACGACGACGACGACGACGACGACAACGACGACGACGACGACGACGACGACGAACTCGGCGACGACAACTGGCCATCCGGGGTCGTCCTGGAGGCGTCTGGCGCTCCTCATTGAAGCATCTGAGCAGTTCGCTCGGATCTCGTGGCAGGTCTCGTGGGGGCCTCCTGGAAGCAGTTCCGAGGCTCTTGGGGCCTGGTTCAGTGCCTGTTGGGGGCCGTTTGGGGTGCTTTGGGGGGCCCCTCGGGAGCCTCTTGGGGGCCCCTTGGGGGCCTCTGGCGGCGTCTTGGGGGCCTCCCGGGCGCCTCTTGGGGCCTCCTGGGGGCCTCTCGGGGCCGAGGGCCCAGAAAGTCCGTTCGGATCCCCCGTCTGGGCCCCTTCTTAAAGCCGTTTTGGGGCCCTCTTGGTCCATCTTGGGTGTCTCTTGGGCTGTCTTGGGTCCCTCTTGGGTTGTCTTGGGGTCTGTTGGGCCCTCATGGGCTGCGTTACGGCGGTCTTCGGGGCTTCTTGGACTGTTTGGAGCGTCGGAAAAAACGAACAAGGTGCTTCTGCTAAAAATGTACGTTCCCAAAGGAATTGGAATGTGTTGCCCTCTTGGGGGGCATTTTGATAGGCCTGTGGGAGGCACCTTGAAGCGTCTCGGCGCCTTCCTGCGACACCTTGGGGCCATCTTTTTTGTTGTTGCACTTTGGTTCGCTTCCCCCGCGTTGCCAATCTCGCTTCGCTGGGGTCGCGCCGGGCGGACAGACCCGGCGAACGCGACTTTAAAATGAGCGCGCAGGTTATCATACGAGCGGGCAGGACATTAAACCGAGCGGGATTCAGAAGAGGACAATTGAGCTAGCACGCGGTACAAATGTCATTACAACAGTACCGCCTTGTGCAGTCGTTATATCGAAGAAGAAGAAGAAGAAAGCCGTGCACGTCAGAGGTGCATTGGCCATGTGGCGAAAATGTAAGACAAATTGTACACATTGAGCTGCCAACCGCACGAATGATGTGAGACAGAAATAAGCACATGATCACGAATTGAACGACTACCCGGCGTCACAGTATGTGTGCACAGCGGAGAGCCACGCCGTCGCCGATTGGACTGTGTTGCGCAGGAGCGCCGGAAGGGCCTCCACACCCCCGGCAGCTGCGCAGGCATGTCGGTAAATCTCTTGCGGCCAGGTCATCCTCGGGCGCCCTCGTTTCCTGTTTTCGGGCGGACCCGCCAGCAGATGCGGAAACGGCTGGAAAACTGCGAGGCGCACGGCATCGTCGCCTGGCTTCCTGGCGACGTGCCCCAAAAAGGTCAGCTGTCTACGAAGGAGTGAATTGCTCAGAAGGCGTGCCCCCGACCGCTGGAGCACGACTGCGTTGGGGACTCTGCTGATGTATGAATGTGGGATCCGGAGAATCTTGCGGAGACACCGTGCCTGAAACGCATCCAGACGACGATTTTCTTGCTTGTTCAAGAAGGCCGTGTGGAGACAGTATAACAGTTTGCTCACCACGCAGGACTCAAATATCCTGATCTTGCGCTGTTGGGTCAGTGTCGAATGATTCCAGACCTTGGTAAGCTTGTCAAATTCTGCCCGCGCCGCGCCCAGCCGCCGCGGCAATTCTGATCCTATCTTCCCGTCGTCGCTGATGGCGCTCCCGAAGTATACCATACTTTCTCGCTGCGGGACTGGGCTGCCGTCCGGCTTCGATAAACACGCATCGACGCCGACTGTCAGCACCTCGATCTTGCTCCAATTGAACTGCAAGCCGTACTGGAGTCCAGCTCGCTGCACGGCCCCCATGTACTCCTCCGCCAGGTGAGCCGACGTGGCAAGCAGAAGTGTGTCGTCCGCATACACGAACTCGCGGACGTGCAATTTCGGGTCCAAGCTCGGCGCCGCCTCTCTCTTCGCGTCGCGTAGCAGCACCGTCGTAACGATTGCGAAGAGGAGCGGGGGAAGCGGGCACCCCTGGCTTATTCCGAAAAAACTGCGGGTGTGTGGCTGAAGTGACTCCTGCATCCCGGACGGCGAAGGCGCGGTACGTTGGCGCAGATGGCCCGGACGACCTGGACGAAATGGTCGGGGACGCCAAAACGTTCCAAGGAGAGGCAGAGCGCGTCGGGCGAGACGCTGTCGAACGCCTTTGCCCAGTCGAGAGCGAGCAATACCAGCCTTCCGTTCTTCTCCGCCCATGTGCGCTCGAGTAACCTGCGCACCAGAAAAATAGCGTCTGCCGTGCCGCGCCGGCTCTTGAAGCCGAACTGGGTGGCCCATGCGCGGCCCTCGGCGCCGCCGTCCTTCAAGCGGTTCAAGAGGATGGCAGCGAATATCTTGTACCCGACCGAGAGGAGCGAGACTGGGCGGTAATTCTCGCATTTTGCCACATCTCCTTTCTTGAATATGGCTGCGACCGGGGCTTCGTGCCACGGCTCCGAAACCTCGCGGCCCCGCCGGCACTTGTTGCGCAGAGCCACCGCCCAGCGGCGCGCTTCTGTCTCTCGGATGCAAACGGCCTTCCAGAACTCCGCCGGGACGTCGTCCTTGCCAGCCGCCCTCCCAGCCTTGAGTTTGGCGGCAGCTCTCACGACCTCGTCCTCTGTGATGTCCTGACGCGACACCGGCAGGGCGGCTCCCAGACTGTCCGAGAAACCGGCCACGGTGGTTGGCCGAACAGCCCATTGGACCCTGCTGAAATATTCTGCCAGCGTGTCGGCGCGAGTGTCTGAGTCGACCAGCTCTCCGCCCAAATTCTGGAGACGGCCCTGTCGGGGAACGACACTTTTCCTGAGCTGCCGGATCTGTGTCCAATCCCCTGTTGCTAAGCTGTCTTCCAACCATCTTGTCCTGTCCGCTTTGACTGAAGCTTTGACTCGCTGGCTGAGGGCGCGTTCTTGAGCAATAAGACCTCGCGAGCGGGCGTCGTTCCGCTCCCGAATGATGGCCAAATCTGCTCCGATATCCACGGCCGCTTCGGCCAACGCGCTGCCTCGGGTAAGCAACGGTCCGCGGCGTGTCGGAATGCTGAAATCATCTTCTCGTTGAGCTGGTGGGCCGAGACATCCTCGCCGGAGCAATGTGAGACCATGTGTTCAGTGAAGAGCTCGTTGAAGGAGTTCGCCAAAGCCGGTTCTCTCAGTGCCGAAATGTCTCTTAGCGCCGGCGGCGCCGACGGCGTCGCCTTCTGCATTTCGAATTGTAGTTCAGCTTGCACAAGGAAATGGTGCGAGGCAAGCGCCGCTGTTCGATCACTCCATACCCGCTGGACCGAATCCTTCCACTCCGCACTGACAAGGATGAAATCGATCTGGCCGAAATGCCGCTCGATCGGCGGGTCCGCCGGCGATGATCCGACGTTATAGCGCGCGATTCTTCTCTCCACGGGTTCGTCGAAGATTGCGTTCCCGATGTATAGCTTCCTTGAGATACAGAGTTCGAGCAGGAAGGAACGATTCGACACCTGATTGCGTTGCGCATGCGGATTCCCGTAGATGTGTTCGCCCAGCGCTGTCTCTTCCCCTGGGCGGCGGCGGTGTAGACGGGCATTGAGATCCCCGCAAAGAAACACAAGTCCATGACAGGACAGCGCCCCGAGGAAGCGGTCCAGCTCCTGGAAGAAGTCGCGCCGCTCCTCCATAGGCTTGCCGCTGTGCGGGGCGCACGCGCTGCAGACAACGATCTTGCCGCCGGCGACGCGGAGTTTCAGCGATGTCATTCTGGACGAAGCTTGATTGAAGCCGATGATGCTGCGCCGTGCCGCGGGTGAGACCAGAAATCCCACTCCTGCCGTCTCAGTCGCTTCGTCCTCCGCCGTTCCCGATAATATTAGCAAGAAGCCAGCTTCTGTGACGTAGTATTATGACAATGTCTTGTGCGTTTCCTGCAGACATAAGATATCAATTCCTCTATCAATCATATGCGTCTGTATCTCCACCAGTTTCGTCTCAGCGAAGCCTTCCACGTTCCAGGTGCCAAGTTGGAGGTTCGAGTCAGATACCGCGAGCCTTCCGCCTCTGAAGAAGAAAGCCGCGTCTTGGCGCGAACTCGCCTGCACCTCAAAACTGTCCGCGGCGGCGCCAGCCGCAGGTAATCTGGGGCCCATGCATAAATCAATTCTCAAACGATTTGGGTTTATAGGTGCAGTAGTGCCGACTGCGGGTGAAACGGTGCTCATGCGCGGTATTTCCTAATGTGGGGCTGCCTGCCCTGGGCAGGGCCCCCCTTGGAGCCGCCCTTCGCTTGGCCTTTCATGCCGGCTGCCGCCCTGGATGCGATCCCGGCGCACTTCGTCTTCAGCTCGACGATCAGTGCATGCTGGTGCAATTCGTCCCAAGAAACCCACTCGCCCTTCCAATCGTACTCGACTCCAGTCTTCGTGACGTTCGCCGTGAGGGCATGCTCCCCGCCCACTGTGACCACGTACGGCGCCTCGTCGGTAATCGAAATCGCGTATGGCACCTCCCATTCTGTCTTCAGGATGCGCTTGAGGCCGAAGCAAAAGTTTCTGGCCGCGCGCTCAGGGGCAGCGCGGTCCTGATTCGCCCAAAATTGTTCGCTTCCACTTCGCAGGCCGGCCCCCCTGAGGAGCTCCACAGAACGGTCGCGATCAAAGGAGCCTCCGAACTCGGCGAATACGATGCCGGCGCAGCGCCCCTTGGCGTAGATCTTCGTCGGCATCGGGGCCCCCAGCGACGAGAGCTTGTCGTTCAACCGCGTGGTCGCCTGCTCGAGGTCCGAGAGGCCCTCCAAGTTGCCCACGACCGCGGCGACGGCCTTCTTCTCGATGCCTGCTCCTGTGGACATGCCGGCGCGCGTAGGTGAAGGAGCGAAGTCCTTCTTCATGTAGTCCTCGATGCCCTCCCGGATCTTCCTCTCCAGCATGTCCGTGTCCATGGCGGGGCGCTGCAGCAGGTCGTTGTGCAGGCTCTCCAGCTTCTCGACTCGGACATCGGTGACGGACATGCGCTGCTCGAGGAACTCGAGGCGCTCGGAGAGGTTCGCATTCAGGTCGGTGATGATGCCGTCTATGCCCCGTACCTTTTTGCGAAGCTCATCAACCGCAGACGTCGCGGGCCGTAGTAGTGCCGCTATCCCTGCCATGGTCACCGCCTGGTCTTCGCCCATCCCTGCGTCAAAGTCCGGCTGCCTGAAAGGGCGGTCGCTCTGCTGCTCCTCCTCCTCCTCCTCCTCCTCCTGCTGCTGCTGCTCCTCCTCGTCGTGCATGCGCTGGTAGCCGTCGTCCGCGAGGAGGGGGGTGGTAGACGAAGCGGCTCCACCTGGGCACGTCGGGGAAGATGGGCCGGGACCGGTACGGGCCGCTTTTTCGCTGGGACCCTTCATCTTCTCCCACGGGTCCATCTTCTCCCACGGGTCGCGCTTCATCAACAAATCCCTGACCGGTGTGCCTGCCGACCGGCCGCGGGTCGGAATAGGCGATTCCGAGATGATGTTAGCTAGCTCCCTCTCCATATCCATGGCTTTGTTCGCGAGGGCAGGAACCGGAAACACCTCGGTTTACCCGCTCTCGTGAACAAGAGCGTCTGGGCCGCGCGCGGGGGGGCGCGGTCGATCGGCCTCGAATTTACCTCGAGCGCACTTATATCCTGGAACAACCCAACCACGGTCACCCACAGAGCAAGTTTGATAATTCCTCGATATTTCCGTCAATCCGATAGGCTCCTTCTTGACGCAGCAGTAAGTGTTTGCTACAGGGCACTCCAACGTACAGTACGCCGAGGAACGGAGATGCACGTCGCCAGGATGTTTATGCTGGCGATGCATGGTTGAGTTGAGGTTCTGGACATTGATCGGTATATCCTCCACTCTCGCCTCCTCATATTGTTTGTGGTCCGAAGTCGCGTCCTTCCAAATGTTCGCGATTTGCGGTTCGCTGGGGCCCGACGCCCGTGACTGGAGTAATTAGCCCCACGCCGTCGGCCTCGTTCGTGGCGTCGCAGTTGTGCGAATGCTCCTACATCAGGCAGCGTTCCTCCGAGGTCTTGGCTAAGTCATCGGCGGCAACGCAGCCGCGGCCGACGAGCAGGACGGCGAACGCTCCCGCAAGCACCACGACGTTCATTGCGGCCACGGCGGAGTAACAGGGGCTCGGCAGCAATAGGCGCAAACCAAATGTTCCCTATTCCTGAAGAGTTGCCACAATGTCTTGAGCCAAAATGGTTACGGAGCGCTTTGGGGCCATCTTGGGTGTCTTAGGCGATGGTTCGGTGACTCTCTGGGCTGCATTGGACCGTCTTGGAGCCTTCTTGGAGCCCTTTTCAGCACGTTTCGGGACTGCCTTGGGCCGTCTGTGAGCGCTCCTAGAGCATGGGGCCTCCTTGGCGCCTTCTGGCGGTCTTCTGTGAGGCCCCGGGGCTCCCGAGGGCCCCGGGGCTCACATTTGCGGCCGTCTTGGGCCCTTCGTGGGCCGTCCTGGAGCTCTCTGGGGCTGAATGGGAGCCCTCTGGGGCGCGTCCTCGGCCGGACCGACAGCGAAAACAAGCAATATCTTTAAAATATACGCTTTACGAAGGGAATGGGGCTATTTTGGCCCCTCGGGGCTCTCTTTGGGGCTTTATTGGGGGTCGCTTGGGGTGTCTTGGGGGCTTCTGAAGCCGCCTTGGAGGCCATGTTGAGCGTCTGGGAGCGACCTTCGGGCGTCCTGGGTCTATTCTGGAGCCTCTTGGGGCCTCCTTGGTGCCTTCTGGCGGTCTTCTGTGAGGCCCCGGGGCTCCCCGAGGGCCCCGGAGCCCATATTTGTGGTAGCGGCGCCGGCCCCGGGCGCCCGGACCCGGTGCGCCGTTATATGTATACATATAGCTGTCAGTATTGACCAAGGATGCCTCCACCACCGCTGAGCCTTGCATCCTGAAGGACGCGTGGGCAGAAGAGCGCGCGATGGGCAGTTGTTCGGAAAGGTCACAGCAGAGGGCGTGAACGAAAGCGCCCGAGTGTAAAGCAGGCAGCGGCGCTCATCACGACCACGAAGAAGAAACATGAAGTGCAATACGACTGCGAGGTGCAAGAAAAGGGGGGTGTTACGAAAAAGGGAAGACACGGGGCAGGGCAGGGGAAGCCTCAGACGTGCTGCCTCAGCTCGTACACTTGGCTACCAGGGTTGGCTATCTCTAAGTGTGCTTGGTGCAAGGCGCTGCCTGTGCAGCCATGGTCGTTCACTTGTGCTGGCTGGTCTAGAGCGGCACCCAGGCCGAGACGCTCTCTGGGAGCCTGGAATTCCCTGGACATGCCCGGACGGCCCAGAACTCGTCAATCAGCAGCCTCCAGGGGCCCCTGGGAGGCCTGGAACAGCCCCACTGGGGTCCGGGTAGATGGAGTCGGAAGATCGCCCCACATGGACGATACGTCGGTGCTGCATCGGAGATGCATTGGCGACGTCGGCGATGCAGCGGCGACGTCGCCGTGAAGAGAATCGGGCTCCACATCGAGCCGCATCGCCGATGCATCGCCGATGCATCGGCGATCCTGCGACCCCATCTTCTCCGAGCCTATCTAGGAGTCTCAGATCGAGAGGACCAAGCATAAAAGCCACGTCCGAAAACCTTCAAAAGAGGGCCAGGATATGGCAGCCGACATCCGAAAACAACCCAGCGCATCTGCAACCGTTCGACGAAAGCGGGCGAGCGCGCACCGCCGGTGCGACGGACTGGCCCTGCGAGAAAAGCACACGCGGGCCAAAACCTGTGGGGCCATGCAGCTCGTAGTAGTTGCAGGATGGGAAGCAGAGGACGACGAGTGCGAAAACAGCACAGGGGGGCGCCTCACGAAAAAAGTCTCTGCCACTGGAAATGGTCCTCGAAAGGACCATCGGAGAATCTGCACATGTCATCGTCGCCATCATACATTTCAAGAAGATGGGCGGAAGGGGGGGGGGGAGGGGTCTGGCTCCGGACCTCCGCCGAATGCGACCTTCTCGCCTGAGACGGCCCTGCAACTGTGGGTGATGCGATGCACTGAGCTCAGGTGGTCAGGCCGCTTCCGCATTAGACATCCTCGCAACTCTCTCCTCGAGGATGCTCTGCCCCCTGGTGGTCCGGCCGCTTTCGCCTGGGACATCCTCGAAACTCTGGGTTCCGAGAGGCCCTGAGCTGGGGTGGTCAGTCTAATTTCGCCTCAGACATCCTCGCAACTCTGACCTAGGAAATACCACGCCCCATGGTGGCTCGGCCACTTTCGCTTGGGACATCCGGGGAACCCTGGATTCCGAGATGCCCTGAGCTGAGGTGGTCAGGACACATTGGCCTGAGATATCCTTGCAACTCTGACCTCATGCCCTGTCCTATGGTGGTCCAGCCACGTTCGCCTATGACATCCTCGTAAACTGTGGACTCTGAGATGTCATGGGCTGAGGTGGTCATGTCACCTCCGCACGACAACGACGACGACGACGACGACGACGACGACGACGACGACGACGACGACGACGACGACGACGACGACGACGACGACGACGACGACGACGACGAACGAACTCGGCGACGACAACTGGCCATCCGGGGTCGTCCTGGAGGCGTCTGGCGCTCCTCATTGAAGCATCTGAACAGTTCGTTCGGATCTCGTGGCAGGTCTCTTGGGGGCCTCCTGGAAGCAGTTCCGAGGCTCTTGGGGCCCGGTTCAGTGCCTGTTGGGGGCCGTTTGGGGTGCTTTGGGGGGCCCCTCGGGAGCCTCTTGGGGGCCCCTTGGGGGCCTCTGGCGGCGTCTTGGGGGCCTCCCGGGCGCTTCTTGGGGCCTCCTGGGGGCCTCTCGGGGCCGAGGGCCCAGAAAGTCCGTTCGGATCCCCCGTCTGGGCCCCTTCTTAAAGCCGTCTTGGGGCCCTCTTGGGCCATCTTGGGTGTCTCTTGGGCTGTCTTGGGTCCCTCTTGGGTTGTCTTGGGGTCTGTTGGGCCCTCATGGGCTGCGTTAAGACGGTCTTCGGGGCTTCTTGGACTGTTTGGAGCGTCGGAAAAACGAAAAAGGTGCTTCTGCTAAAAATGTACGTTCCCAAAGGAATTGGAATGTGTTGCCCTCTTGGGGGGCATTTTGATAGGCCTGTGGGAGGCACCTTGAAGCGTCTCGGCGCCTTCCTGCGACACCTTGGGGCCATCTTTTTTGTTGTTGCACTTTGGTTCGCTTCCCCCATCTCGCGTTGCCAATCTCGCTTCGCCGGGGTCGCGCCGGGCGGACAGACCCGGCGAACGCGACTTTAAAATGAGCGCGCAGGTTAGCATACGAGCGGGCAGGACGACAATTGAGCTAGCACGGGGTACAAATGTTGTTATTACAACAGTACCCCCTTGTGCAGTCGTTCCATCGAGCGCACTTATATCCTGGAATAACCCAACCATGGTCACCCACACAGCAAGTTTGTAAAAACCTATCAACGCTGGCCCAACTCTTGAGGCAGCAGTAAGTGTTTGCTACAGGGCACTCCTTCGTACAGTCGCTGGGGCCCGACGCCCGTGACTGGAGTAGCCCCACGCCGTCGGCCTCGTTCGTGGCGTCGCAGTTGTGCGAATCCTCCTCCATCAGGCAGCGTTCCTCCGAGGTCTTGGCTAAGTCATCGGCGGCAACGCAGCCGCGGCCGACGAGCAGGAGGGCGAACGCTCCCGCAAGCACCACGACGTTCATTGCGGCAACGGCGGAGTAACAGGGGCTTGGCAGCAATAGGCGCAAACCAAATGTTCCCTATTCCTGAAGAGTTGCCACAATGTCTTGAGCCAAAATGGTTACGGAGCGCCTTGGGGCCATCTTGGGCGTCTTAGGCGATGGTTCGGTGACTCTCTGGGCTGCATTGGACCGTATTGGAGCCTTCTTGGAGCCCTTTTCAGCACGTTTCGGGACTGCCTTGGGCCGTCTGTGAGCGCTCCCAGAGGCAGTGACACGCCATGCCCCCCGTGGTCACTTGGCCCGTCCAGGCGGCCTCGTCCCCCGGGTCTGTTCTGGAGCCTCTTGGGGCCTCCTTGGCGCCTTCTGGCGGTCTTCTGTGAGGCCCCGGGGCTCCCCGAGGGCCCCGGTGCTCACATTTGCGGCCGTCTTGGGCCCTTCGTGGGCCGTCCTGGAGCTCTCTGGGGCTGAATGGGAGCCCTCTGGGCGCGTCCTCGGCCGGACCGACAGCGAAAACAAGCAATATCTTTAAAATTTACGTTTTACGAAGGGAATGGGGCTATTTTGGCCCCTCGGGGCTCTCTTTGGGGCTTTATTGGGGGTCGCTTGGGGTGTCTTGGGGGCTTCTGAAGCCGCCGTGGAGGCCATGTTGGGCGTCTGGGAGCGACCTTCGGGCGTCCCGGGTCTATTTTGGAGCCTCTTGGGGCCTCCTTGGTGCATTCTGGCGGTCTTCTGTGAGGCCCCGGGGCTCCCCGAGGGCCCTGGAGCCCATATTTGTGGTAGCGGCGCCGGCCCCGGGCGCCCGGACCCGGTGCGCCGTTATATATATATATATATATATATATATATATATGTGTGTGTGTGTGTATATCTATATATATATATATATATATATATATATATATATATATATATATAGGTGTGTGTATGTGCCTACGTCGGCGGCTAGGCAGGGTGACTGCGCTGGCGGATGGGGCAAATGTAGGGCCTACAGCTGCTATTTCAGACACACACTCACACAGAGATCCGCAGATACAGCATGATTTGTTCAATCCGCGGCCCCTGAGCTGCTGATCCCTTCCCTGGGTTGGATTTGCGTTTGATGGCCCCAGATGGCCCCCGGGCCCGATTGCAGTGCCTGGGGCCAAAGCGAAGAAACAAACAGCAGGACTCAAAGACCAGATCGTCGGAAACCTGGGCCCCCAGTCCTCGCCACCCTCTTGGATGCCCCCGAGCTTCGCAGGGGCAGGCAAAAACGACAAGCTCCCTGGACGACTCCTGGCGGCCGCGCCCGGTGCCAGCCTGGCCCTCCCGGTGGGCGAACCCCCACCGTCCGTCGTGAAGAATTTACAACGGGGAGCTTCTGGCCTACACCCTGCGAAATGCTTAAGAAATCATGGGTTAAGAAATTCATAGTCTCAGAACTTGAATAACATCCCAACGTTTCCGTTAAAATCTCAAGATTTACATTGAAACGTTAAGAATAATCGAGACTCTGGCCGAAAACTTAAGTTTTCTTAAGCATCGCCTAAGGTGTACTGTGATTCCTAGCACTTCCCTTGCACATTCCGCCTCCCTCCCTGCTGTCGCCCTTGCCTGCTCGCGCTCTCGCATCTCGAGTGCGGCGATTCCTTCGCAGCCACGCGCGCTACGACGACACGGGCCTCGCCGCCGTGACTCACTCGCACGTGGACGCCTCCCTGAGTCGTCACTCGCACGTGGAAGCCTCCCGGAGTCGACGGCCTGCTGGGGCCTTCACCGGGCGCTAGTACAAAAGAGACCCGGGACGAAGAGCCGGTCCCCGGGAGTGCGGGGACAGCACGCGACCACAAGCCACATCGAGGACGCACCCCCGGGGGATGCTCTGCGCATGCCAGCAGTCGTGAGAACACCGAGCCCAGCTCCGTACTGTTAGGTCGGGCATGTCCCCCTGCAGGCGGATTTTGGACGACACATAAAAATAGCAAAAACGAATGCAACGGAAAAGGTCAAACAATGATAGAGAAATCGACCCCAGACTATTTTTGTAACTGTTTTGGAATGTTCCTCCTGTAGAGGGACAGGCCCGGCTTAATTGTACTGGTTGTGGTCGATGTGGGCGCCCCACACGGCCAAATCGACCACAACCACAACCAAACTGCTCACCTCGGGGTCGGTGGGCTCTCTCCCCCGATGGGGCCCTCCAGAAGAATCCGCCTGGCTTCAGGTCGGGCATGTCCCCCTGATTACAAGTGGATTTTGGAGGAACGGTGAGCAATGCTCCAAATGTCCGCCGAAAGGGTCTTCAAAAATAGTGGAACATTCGCTCCCGCACTGCCTCTGGGCTGCTCTGGAACAGATCCCTCCTGTGGAGAGACCTGCTGTGGCTGTGGTTGCTCTCTGCCGCGCCGGGGGGGCCCGGGGCGCCGGGCGCCCACGCCGCGCGAGGAGCACGGCGTCGCGGAGTGCTGGGGAGGAGCAGCCGCGCCACGCGCGGCGGCCCGAGGGCCGGTGGCTCGCTGGCCGAGGCCTGGCCACGGATGCCACCGCCGCCCGCAGCAGAGAAGGAAGGCACCAGGGTCCGAGGTCTCCTGCGAGGAGGGGCCCTAAGTGCCGGTGGAGCGCTACTCGAGGCCTGGCCACGGATGCCACCGCCGCCCTCTATCAGATAGGGCATCCTCTAGGGTCTGAGGCCTCCTGCGAGGAGCAGTAAGAGTGCCCCCCCCCACACTTCAGGAGGGGCCCTACGTTGGGAGGTCCAAGTGCATCAGGGATAAGGGGGGGGTCTCTTCTGCAGACGTGTCCGACGGAACCACCCATGCTTTCAGAGATCTCCCTGAAAGCCGTGGACCTACGCTAGGCCACGAAATCATCATGCTATGCGGATCAAGGGTTGTACTATGCTTAAGGGCTACTTCACGAACGCCCCGACCGTAAGCAGCCTCTCATCGGGTGCTGCGTGACTCTTCTCTACAGTTTGGCCCCAGGGGCCCCGGATTGGAGAGGACACGCGAGAGAGCACGAGACACGAGACCCTTCCGATGGCCACATTGCCAGTGGAACATAGAGGGCATGGGTCGCGAAACACAGGACACATGGGTACCCTTGTTTGGGCAGGGTCGATCTACTAACTAAACTCGACTGCAATGCCAAGGGGAGGCTCCTCAAACCGGCAGTGCGACCCAACTCCTCGGGTGCTGCATGCCACGGCCATGGCAGCTGTGGACGCTCCGAGGTTCTGCAGCAACAGCGGGCAGAGCTGGCGCTTCCCCCACCTCCTCTGGTCGCGTGAAGAGAAACAGCGACGAGCGGTATTGGGCAACTTTCGGAAGTTCTGGGCAGGCAAGAGCAGGCGTACCTCAAGATTTCCACAAGTGGGCATAGCTCCTTGGTCCGGCAAGCTGTACGCGAATAAGCACCGAACTGCTGGGCGCTGCGTCGACGGCGTGGCAGGCCTGGACAGCAGTGGGCCTCTCCAGTGCACGGTCCGAGGCAGTCTCGGCGTTCCCTTTCCCCCTTCCCCTCCTGGCTCCTTTGTTAGAGGCCTCCTCGATGGGGTCGGGGTAGATGGGGTCGGAGGATCGCGCCGAATCGCCGATGCATCGGCGATACATACATCGACGACGCCAGCGTGGAGAAAGTCGGGCTCCACATCGAGCTGCATCGCCAATGCATCGGCGATGCGGCGCGATCCTCCGCCCCCATCGACTCCGATCCCATCTGGGAGGCCTAGATTTGTGCCACTGTGCATTTACGGATCACGCTTTTCCGTCTGGCTGCCAACGCTGCAGCCCGTGCTTGCCAGCGCGTCCTTCTGGATGCGCGGCCGAGCGAGCGAGCGAGCAAGCGGGGCCCTCAACGGGCCCCGGGGTCGTCAAAAGACGACCCAGAAGATGATACACTTGTCCTGTGGGAGGAGGAAGAGGAGGAGGAGGAGGAGGAGGAGGAGGAGGAGGAGGAGGAGGAGAGGAGGAGAGGAGGAGGAGGAGGAGGAGGAGGAGGAGGAGGAGGAGGAGGAGGGGTCCGGACCTGTGGGGGGTCCACGTCAAGAAAACACGAAGTCGGAGGCTTGGGAAGGTGTCCCCAGCTCCTCGCTCCATCTGGGAGCCCCTGGGGTCTCTGTGCCTCGTGTGCGGTGCCCTGGAGGCCACGTGGGCCTTCTGGGACACCCTGGAGGCATCTTGGGTCAGGGATCGGGCGTTGCTTCATGCGGGGGGGGGCGATACGTGGGGGGAAGCACAGAAAACGTTCACCTTTCGTGCCCCTTTGTAGGGCCCCGTTAGGGCGTTAGGGCACAGAAGGTGTACCTTTCTTTGCCCCTCCTCCTCCTCCTCCTCCTCCTCCTCCTCCTCCTCCTCCTCCTCCTCCTCCTCCTCCTCCTATTCTTCACGACGCGCTGACGTCTGGGCCCCCCGAACGCCACAGCGGAGCCTCGAGCCGCGAGGCTCGAGGAGGGATGGGGCGCTGCTCGCGGCTCGCGCCCGAGGCGTCGGGGGCGGGCGGCCTCTCTCCCCCGAGGTCCTGCGGCACCACGTGCACCAGCGACTGGCTCGCGTCGAACTGGAACCAGCTCCCGTCGGCGGCCTCGACGACCAGCGTGTCCCGCCACGGAGAGCCCTGCCCCGCCCCAGGGCTTCCGGCGCTCCGCGAGGGTCGGAGCGGGCGGCTTCGAGCCGCTTTCGGCCTCGAGGGGGGCCCTCGCTGGGCCTCGGGGCCGTCAAACACACGGCTCAGGAGGAAAAACCGGCCCTGGGGAAGTGGTCCAGACCTCTGGGGGCCACGCGTCAAAACAAATTGGAGCAGCCGGATGTCTGTGCTCTCGTCGTCCTCGTCGTCCTCCTCCTCCTCCTCCTCCTCCTCCTCCTTCTCCAAAGCCCTCTTCCCCATCCTCTTCCTAATTGCCCTCCTCATCCTTCTCCGTCTGGCCTTGCTCCTCATCCTGCTCCCTATCATTCAAATTTTTGTTTCATAGTATGCGTGTGCGCCCAATTATTCGCAATGTTACTATTGTTATGCTTCTAGTAGTCTTATTATTATCACTGGAAGTGTTACGGTCGGCATTTTTTCTTTAGCGTGTCGCGGCGGCGGCCCTGGCGACACGCTATGCCTTGCGAATGGATAGCGTGTCGCTCCGCTCTGCGGGGTGGGAGGCTGGCAAAAGCTCGGCATCTGGACGCCTGGGAACTGCGAAGTGGATGGCGTGTCGCGCCGAGGCTTGGTGGGCCAGAACTGCTAGAGCGACACGCCAATCAAAAGATCCCGACCGTATTATCATCTGCCTCCTTCTCCTCCTCCTCCTCCTCCTCCTCCTCCTCCTCCTCCTCCCCCTCTGCTTGCTTTCTTTGCTTGATGATGTGGAAAATTTGTGTTGCTGGCATTCCATTCCGGCTAGCCCTGGTGTCCCCGTTTGGCCCCCGTTTGGCACTCAGAGGGGGCCCCCCATCAGACGTTTGACAACGCGGGGGGCATGACTTCGTGGGGGCACCCCATCAGGTGTTTGACAACGCAGGGGGGGGGGGGGGGGCATATAGTGCCCTCGCGCGCACGCCGATCCGCTTCATAGCAAGCTGTACAGTCGGAGTGGATTGAAGAGGACACGCGAGAGGACACAAGACTCTTCCGAGGGCCACATTGCCACATGAATGTAGAAGCATGGGTCGCGAGGCACAGGACACAAGGGTACCCTTGATTTGGCAGGGTCGAACCTACTAATCGGCCTCGACTGTAGCAGAGCTGGGATCAGATGGCGATCGCCAACCGACCGCCCGGACTTCGGCGTTGGGCCCTTGGCCGACCACGCCGCGATGGCCAGCCAGCCGGGCCACTCGCGCGCCTCTGGAGCACGCGGCCTCCCCTCGGAGCGGACCTCAGGCGCTCTCAAGAGAGGGAAGCTTCTGGACGCCCGGAAGTAGGAAGAAGTAGGAAGAAGTAGGAAGAAGTAGGAAGAAGAAAAAGAAGAAGAAGAAGAAGGAAGAAATAGGAAGAATAAGTAGGAAGAAGTAGGAAGTGGTACCCATCGGTCGGAAAGAGTAGGTAGAACCATGAAGTAAGAAGGCGTTGGAAGTAGGTTGGATCTCCGCCCGACCCGTGAAGGGAAGAGAAGAAGGAAGCCACACGATCTTTGAAGTAGGAAGGCGCCCAAAGTAGAGTGGGATCGGGGAATCCAAAAATACCTACTTTCAACGACCGATGGGTACGGAAAACATGGGCACAACGCCCAACAACAGAGGTTGTCCAAAACCGACAGCGGCCGCTGTTGGGCAGGCGGCCGTGTGTGTCTCAGATGGACAACGTCCGCGGCGACGCCGACAGCGAGCCATCTCCGAAGTGCACAGGAACTGCTGCTAGTCCTCGTGCCCAGTCTTCCCGCACCCATGTCGATCGTCCCGAAGTGAAGCTGGAGGACGGGGGGGGGAGCCAGGAGAGGAGGAGGAGGAGGAGGAGGAGGAGGAGGAGGAGGAGAGAGGAGGAGGAGGAGGAGGAGAGGAGGAGGAGGAGGAGGAGGAGGAGGAGGAGGAGGTCTCCCCCTCCTCTGGCTCCTCCCTGTGCTCCCTCCGCGGGGCCGAGGGGAGCCTCGCCGTGAAGCGCCTCGTGTGGCGGGGGGCCCCGTGGGCGGGTGCTGGAGCTCGTGCGCGAGGCGCTCAGACATAGAGCGCGTGACCGAAGGCTCGGATCAAAGGGACTGGCTTGGTAGGGGGCCACATGCGAACCCTACCCCTACCCCCCACGATTTTAGAGGGGGAGGGTGGGGTTCACATAATTCAGGAGCTCCCGAGCGAAGTGAACCCCACCCTCCCCCTCAGAAGTCGTGGGGGATAGGGGTAGGGTTCGCATGTGGCCTCCTACTTGGGGCGCGGTTCCGCCTGGCAAGAAGTTGGAAAGACCACAACCTAGAACGTCAGAATCGTCCCACTCGTCCTCCATCTGCCCTCCTCGTCCCTTCCATCACCAGCAGCACCACCACAAGCATCATGAACATCAGCAACATCTGCACCACCGTCATCGTTCAAATCATGTCCACCATCGTCATCGTCACTATCGCCATCGCCGCCATCATCGATGCCACTGCCACGGTTATGATCATCGTTGCCACCGCCACCATCAACATCGCCATCACCATCATGAACCTCAGCACCCCCACCATCGTCTCCACCATGCGTAGCACAACCATGATTGTCTGCTCATCATCACCACCCCATCATCAGTATCGCCGTTGGCGTTGTCATAAACATCACTTCATCATCATCATCATCATCATCATCATCATCATCATCATCATCATCATCATCATCGTCATCATCATCATCATCGTCACTAGCATCCTCGTCGCAATCGTTTATCGTCCTCGTCATCATCAACACTACCACCACCATCATCATCATCATCATCATCATCACCATCACCATCATCATCATCATCATCGTCATCATCTTCTTCATCATCATCACACTCATCATCACAATCATCTCCGTTATCATGAGCAGCATCACCACCAGCAACAACAGCAGCAGCAGATCCAGCATCATCATGATCAGCAACATCATCATCAGCAGCAGCAGCAGCAGCAGCGGCATCATCATCATCATCATCATCATCATCATCATCATCATCATCATCATCATCATCATCATCATCATCATCATCATCATCATCATCATCATCATCTGCAGCAGCAACATCAAAACCATCATCACCACCACCATCATCATGACCATCATCGTCATCCTCGTATTCATCATCGCCGATCCCCTCTACACCTTCACCTCATCCTGCTCCTGCTCTTCCTCGGATCAGAGTGCCTAGCCCTCCCGAGATCTGTAGGATGAAGAAGGTTTTCCTATGAGGCGACGAAAACTTTAGTATCAACACCTGAGCCGATGAGAGAAGGTCTCCCCCCCACCCTTCATCCTTACCCACTCCCCCGTCCTCCTCCTCCTCCTCCTCCTCCTCCTCCTCCTCAGATGTCCGACGTCGTGATACTTTCGCAACGTGGCTCCTCAGAGGCCTGGACCTCTTCTCCAGTGTTTCTTCACGGTCCCAGGGCCCCGAGAGGGCCCCCCGAGACCGAAAATTGCCCAAAGACTTTCCGTCGCATTTGTTTCGCGACGCGGGGATGTCCGTGTCCTCCTCCGACGGCGGCACCAAAGAGGACGGCGAACGCTCCTCGCCCCGCACGAGCTCCACGGCCCCGTCGCCGGCGTAGACGGGCTCCGAGAAGTTGAGGGTGAGCGTGCCTTTAGGAAGGGGCAGGGCCGAGGCTTGAGGCATCTGGAGTTAGGTCGGGCATATCCTCCTACAAGCGGATTTTGGACGAAAGATGCAACATAGTTTTTAAACAATGCCCGAAAATAGTAAAATCGCCCACAGACTACTCCTCCTGTAGAGGGATATGCCCGACATAAACCTGGAGAGAAAGACGCCCAGACATGCGACGTCCTGCTTTCTTTAGCACGGCGCCCTGGACATCGCGCGACCCTTTCCCGGGACCGGCGTCTCATCCTGAGTCGTTGTTCCCAGCCCCGGGGCCCGGCGCGGGCCTCCAGAGGCCGAAAACGGCGCAAAACCTCCCGCCTTGACTTCTCTACGCCGCGGCCATGTCTGGGAAGCGATCGTGGTGGGAAGACGATCCGAGGCATCTGGGGCCAGGGGGCCATGTGCACCGATCCTGAGCCCAGGATGGGCCCTGGCCAGGGCCGGTGTTAACTGTGTGCGCGCAGTGCCCGCCACCCGGGCCATGACCACGCCCAGGACGGAACGCAGAGGCATCGGTGTCGATCTTCGCCACCGCCACGAAGCGCGCGGCATCGATCCATTCGGATTGCAGCGCACAACAAGATGCGGAACTTCGCGCGCGACGCGAGCCAAACTGTTGACAAGCCTTCCACTTCGGCGAGCGAAGCGCCCCGAAGGGCCTGCGGCGTGCGCAACTCTCTGCGCGCGGAGCGCCCCGAGCGGGTGACGAGGTGCGCGCCTCGCCGAGCGCAGCGCGCAAACGGCGCAACGCATGCGCCCTGGCCCGCGAAGCGCACCAAGCGTTGGCCGGGGGGGCGATCCTCCTCCTCCTCCTCCTCCTCCTCCTCCTCCTCCTCCTACTCCTCCTCCTCCTCCTCTCTCCTCCTCCTCCTCTCCTCCCTCCTCCTCCTCCTCCTCCTCCTCCTCCTCCTGCTCCTCCTCCTCCTCCTCCCCCTCCTCCTCCTCCTCCTCCTCCTCCTCCTCCTCTTCCTCCTCGGGCCGAGGCCCCCTCGGTCATCGAGGGCCGCTCTGATGGGGCTCGGCGGCGCGCCCAGGGGGGGGGGGGAAAGAGGGGGGGACCTTCGTCGGAAGTCTCGGGGGGCCCTCCGGCCTTCCGAGGAGCTCAGTCCGAGCCTTCTCCGAAGCCACAGATCGGGCATTGCTTGGTGAGTGGTCGACCCAGACATGGTCGCGTCGTGAAACAGTGCAGGACGGCGATATTTCTCCGTTATCGGCCTCTGGAGGCCCTCGCCGGGTCCCGGGACCGTCCAAAAACGACTCAGGATGAAAAGCCGGTCCAGCGGAGAGGATCGGGGCTTCTGGGGACCGCGTACTGAACAATCAGGACGTCGCATGTCTGGGGATAAATGGGGGCGGGGGGAAAAAAGTAAACTTTCGCGTTTCGTGCCTCCTGTAGCCCTTTCTGGGGCCCCTGGAGGGCACAAGAGGAGCACCTATCTTCGCTCCTCCACTCGTCGCCCCTCCATTCATCGCAACGCCCGAGCCAGAAGGCCCAGGAGGCCTCCAGCCCTCTGAGAGAAGCTCTCTAGCCTTCTCCGAAGCTACACGTGGGTCGGAAGAAGTAGGTAGGAACATGAAGTAGGAAGGCGGATATAGCAGATTTGGTCCAGGTCCTCCCAGAGAACAACAAAACACAGCAGCAGCATGTCGATTCTTGAGGTAGGAAGGCGCTTGAAGCAGATTGGGATCTGGGAATCCAAAAATACGCACTTTCAACGACCGGCGTGTACAGGTGGCCTCCTCAGAAGGCCCGGGGAGGGCTTCTGAGAAGCGAAGCCCCGCCGCCTCCTCAGAAGGCCTGTGCGCTCTCGCTGCCCCCCCCCCCGCTGGCGCGCCGCCGTCGAGCGTGTTCTGCTTGCCTCCGCTGGGGCCTCGAGAGGGGGAGGGAGGACGTGCCCGTCTCGTCCCTCTCTTCTATGGGGCCCCTTTCCGGGCACAAGAGGTGCACCTGTCTTCACCCCCTCCGCCGCCTTCTGACCGGCGGTGGACGAACCTCCCTCCAGTAAACCTCCCCTCAGTGGAAACGGCCTGGGACCGAAACCGACGGACCTGGACCCGCAAAGACTGCCGGCCGCGACGCCCCCTCGCGCACCGACGTGTCGGGGCAGGAGGTCTGTCCACCCCCGAGCAGGGGGGTGGGACCCGAGCCCCCCATCGTCGTGGGGCTCGGCGGCGGGCCCAGGGGGAGGGGGGGGGGAAGAGGGGGGGGAGGCCTCCGTCGGAAGCCCACGGGGGCCCTCCGGCCTCCCGGGGAGGAGCTCAGCCCGAGCTCTCTCCGAAGCCACAGGGCGGCCGGGGGCACTGCTTGGGGAGCGGTCGACCCAGACGTGGTCGCGTCGTGAAACGAGTCAGGACGGCGATCTGAGAAGTCCTGCCCCCTCTCACTACCCCCCCCCCCCCGGCGCGCCGCCGTCGAGCGTGTCTTCCCGCTGGCCTCTGGCGTTGGGCCGCCCGGGAGGGGGGCGCCGTCGACCTGCCACCGCCCGGACGTCCGTGCCCCGTGCGCTCTTCGGCTTCGCGCGTGCGCTCGTCGCCGTCGTCGTCGTCGTCGTCGTCGGCGGCGTCGGCGGCGTCGGCCTCGGCCTCGGCGTCGGCGTCGTCGTCGGCCGTCGTCGTCGTCGTCGTCGTCGTCGTAGGCGTCGTAGGCGTCGTAGGCGTCGGCGTCGTCGTCGTCGGGATCGTCGTCGTCGGCGTCGTCGTCGGCGTGCTCCAAGATGATCCAGATGCTCTGGCGCTGGCCTCGCCGTGAGAAGGGCACGCGCCCGAGCGATGCCGAGGTCGAGGCCGCGGCTGGGCCCGAAGGTCCGGCCAGAACGCAGCGCAGGAGCGGTCGGGAGGCGCCTTCCCCCCCCCCCCCCCGGCTTCGCTGGCCTCGCCACGTGAGCCACGTCGTGCAGGCACGGCGGGCCTCGAAGGAGGCGTGAGACCGTTGCGCCCTCTGCTGCTTTCAGCTGCGGGAGGAGAGAGGAACCACTCGCGGCCCTGGATGCCAACACGTTGACATCCCCGACCGGCCACAACTGGGGGAGCCGTGGTCCTGACCCCCCTGGGTGGGTACCCATTCGCGTCGACGATCTCTCGAGAGGGGTGTCGAGATCGAGGGGCCCCCCAGTGGGGTTGAGGACCACAGCTCCCCCAGTTGTGGCTGGCCTGCACCTCCCTTCTGCTCCTGCCGCCTTCCGGCGATGCTCCGCCAGCGGACCCGCTTCCGCCCTGCCCCCGCCGAGCACGAGCACCGCGCCGCAGGCAAGACCCTTTACAGCAGGGGCGCCGAGGAGCTGGCATGGCTGGCGGCGGCGCCGTCGTGGGCGGGTCCTCTTCCCGCAGAGCGTCCCCCTTCTCTCCGCCCTATCCCCTCTCCTCACTCCTCGCCCCCCTTCTCTCCTCACGCCTCGCCCCCTCTCCTCCCGATCCCCCTCTTCCCGCAAAGCGTCCCCTTCTCTCCTCCCTCCTCGCCCCGCCCTCCCGCCCCCCCCTCCGCCTCCGCCCGACAAACGACGACGCCGACGCCGACGGCGACGACGACCACGACGAGAACCACGGCGACGCCGACACCACGACCAAGGCGACCGCGACGGCGCCGGAAAAAAAGGAGGCGATGTCGAATATGAAGACGACGCGACGACGACGCCGACACCCACGACGCCGACGTCGACGAAGACGACACCTCTCACGACGACACCGACGCCGACGAAGACGAGGAGGAGGAAGAGGACGACGACGAACTCGACGACCGCGACGGCGCCGAACCTTTGGCGCCGCGGCCACGGGGTCAGCAACGTGGCGAGGTCAGGTTAGCGGCCGAAAACGGAAGTGCGCGCGCGTTCGCCCATAGGAGGGAACCGCGCAGCACGGCTCGCGGGGGGGCAGCCGCGAGGGGGGGACGGAGGGGGGCCGACGGAGGCTGGAAAGGGCGGAGACGGAGAGGGCGAGGGGATGGGCGACGGGCAACCAGTGCACGGCGCCGAGCACGCAAAAGAAGACGACGACGAACAGAAAGACGACGGCGAAGACGACGACGACGGCGACGACGACGACGACTTCGACGACGACGACGACGGCGGTGGCGGCGGTGGCGACGACGAGCGGCGCACGCGCGCGCCGTCCGGCGCCACGCCCGACTGGTAGCAGGTGCTGCTGCACTCCGCCGAGACCGAGTTGCCCTCCCCGTTGACCAGGGCACCGACCTGCCGCCGCCGCCGTAGCCACCGCCGCCGACCGCCGCCGCCGCCGTCAGCCGTCGCCGCCATCGTCGGCGCAGCCGTCGTCAGTCGCGGCCGCCGTCGTCCCCCGCCGCGGACCGCCGCGGCCGCCGCCGTCCAGCCGCCGTCGGTCGCCGTCGGCGCGGCCGTCGTCCGTCGCGGCTGCCGTCGTGACCGCGACTGGTCGTCGCATCGGCCCGCAGACGTCACCGTCGGTCGTCGTCGTCGTCGTCGCCGCCGTTGTGATCGTCGCCAGCGTCCATCACCGTGTCCGTCATCGTCGCGGTCGTCGCCGCAGTCGCTGTCCCGATCGTCGTCGTCGTCGTCGTCGTCGACGTCGTCATCGTCGTCGTCGTCGTAAGCGTCGTCCATTCCTCCGCCTGATATTCCTATCTTCCTTCTCGTTTGTCTCCTCCTCTTCCTCCTGATCCTGTCCGTCTTCCTCCGGCTTGTCCCACGTCCCGACATTCCCGTGACCAGGACGTGAGGCGGGCGTGATGAGAGCGCAAACGGCCGAGGAAGGACGACGATAGGCCTTGAGCCTTGAGCCGAGCGGCGCGACAACGAGCGGACCAACGACAACAAAACGGCGAAATACTTTTTGACAAACGGGACAACATACGAAAGCGAGACATGCTTGGAGCCAGTGTTTTTAATATTCCGCGATAGTGGCCGTCATCGGCCCCGCGCCCCCCTCTGGTGACGTCACGTTCCGCGCGGGCGACGTCCGGGAATGCCTAAGGATGCCCGAGGCCAAGAAGGAGCAGCATGTAGGTGGCGATATGCACCACAGCGCCTGTGTACATCACAGTGCTCGAATGCACCACAGCGCGCGCGTACACCATAACGCCTCTGTGCACCGTACACCACAGTGCTAGCGTGCACCACAGCGCCTGTGTGCACCACAACGAATGTGTACACCGCAGCAGCCATCTGCAACACAACGCCTGTGCACAGTGTAACATCACAGTGCTCGCATGCACCGCAGCGCGCGTGTACACCACAACGCCTGTGTACACCGCAACAGCCGTGTGCAACGCAGCGCCTGTGCACACCACAGTGCTTGCGTGCACCACAGCGCCTGTGTACACCACAGCGAATGTGTACACTGCAGCAGTCATCTGCAACACAGCGCCTGTGTACACCACAATGCTTGCGTGCACCGCAGCGCCTGTGCATACCACAGCGCGCGCGTACACCACAGCATCCGCGTGCAACACATCGCTGGTGTACACCACAGCGCCTACGTGCACAGGATAGGTAGAAAGAGCTGCATGTAGGTGAGGATCTGCTGCAGACAGCTAGACAGTGCTGAGAATAGAATGCGATGTTCTTCCCTCATCACTCCACCTCCTCCTCCCTCACCCTTGCAAGGTGCTTCCGAGGGCCAGAGTGCGACTGCATGCTGCTGCACATCCCTGATCAGGGCAACTCACCTGGGGATCGTTTTTGTGCGGGCTGGGTGGGATTTAGCACGGGGGCAACGGATCCTGAGAGAGATGTGTCCTGGACCCCGGCGCCTTCCCCCAGGACCACATCTTCATCCTGAGTCGTTTTCTGACAGTCCCCGGGCCGGCGGAGGGCCCCGAGAGCCCACAACCGGCGAACAAAAACCAGGACCCGTTTCCCTCAGGGTCCGCTTACTTCATGGCGAAGGATACGCAAAGCGTCAAGACTTGCGACACCTGCGCGTTTGGCCGCGCCCGCTGTGAGAATGCGAGGCCCCCGTCCAAGTGTCCGTGCGTCGGCGGCTGGATATGGGACCCAGAGGGCCCGGGAACGGGCGACGCCCGCACCCTTGCACAGGGGCCCAGGGACACACGAACTTATAGGCACAGATCCCAGGCTTCCACCATTCGTTCCACATTTGTTGGCTGCTCGTCTTCCCCTCCACTTCCCACCTTTGCCACATTTTCCTGGGAATCGACGAACATTCCCAGATATGCGACGTCCTGATTTTTTCAGGACGGCCTCCCTGGAAGTCCCGACCCGTTCCCCGGGACCGGTTTTTCGTCCTGAGACGTTGTTTGACGGTCCCGAGGCCCGGCGAGGCCCCCCCGGGGCCGAAAACAGTCCAAAACCTCCCGTCCTGAATTCTTCACGACGCGATCATGTCTGGGTTTGTCTGATCCACGGAGGTTGTTCCCCTTCCTGACCCACGCAGCTCGGAAAACTGGTGCGCCCGGGCCCCGGCTCTGCGCTGCCGCCGCGGCTGCCACGACCCGCCCTGCTTGCTCCTCGACAGGCACACACAGAGAGTTCCCGGCTGGGGTCCGAGCAGGTGGGGTCGGAAGATCGCGCCGCATCGCCAGTGCATCGGCAACGTGGACCCCTGAGATCCTGGCGTTGTCACACCGGGCGTTCTCTCCCCATTTCGGGCCGCGGGGCCCTCACAGATCGATCCGGCCCGAAAAATGACGCAGAACGATGGGGTCCGGGGTTCCGGGCGCGATTTTTCGCGATGTTGCAACTGTATTGCAACGTCGTATCTCAGGGACGATGCACCAGCGCTGTCGGCGCGGAGAAAGTCGGGCCCCACATCGAGCCGCATCGCTGATGCATCGGCGATGCGGCACGATCCTCCGACCCCATCTCTATAGTCAACCCGCATGATAAGGGCGCGCGGTAACTAAGGATGCAAGGACCTTGGAAGGCCATGTCGACACTTGGCGAGCGGGGCGCGGCCAGCGAAAACGGCCAAGGATGTGCAAGGATAACCTTGGAAAGTTGCTCATCTTTACTACATGGGTTGATTGTACAGTCCTCGTGCTACCATAAGTGAGAGCGCGTCTCACGGGCGCTCGACTTGAGAACATTCGGCGGCGCGTTTCAACCCGGGGATTGGCCCCCCCCCCCACACTCTGGCGCCGTCGATCAGAACCAGGGGGACTCCCCTCCCCCAACCCCCCCCCCTCCCGACCCCCCCCCCAGGGTGGGGTTTCAAACCCCCCTCCACCCCCCCCTTGCGCTGGCGCCGGCGCTGGCGGCCGCCAGCACCGCCGACGGCGGGGACGCAGCGACGATGACCAGAGGCAGAAGCAGCAGGGGGGGGGGGGGGGGGCGGGGGTTACAACCCCCCCCCCCCCTCCGGCGCCGGCGCCGGCGCTGGCGCTGGCGGCGGCCAGCAGCGCCGACGGCGGGGACGCAGCGACGATTACCAGAGAGGGCCCAGAGGCTGCAGAGGGAACACACAGATCGACATATCGAGCCCTCGCCCCCCAGAAGCCACCGAGAGACCCTTAGGAAGGTCCACGAAGCTTCACGCATGCTCCTCAGACGCCCCCGAGACCCTTCTGACGAGGCCTCAAGAAGCATCCATAAGAACTCTGACTCAAAGCCAAAACACGGTGGCGGGAAGAGCCGAAGGCCACACCACCACCACCACCACCACCAACCACAACACAACCACCACCACAACCACCACAACCACCACAACCCACCACAACCCACCACCACCACCACCGCCACCAACACCACAAAGCACCACACCACAACCACCACCACCATCGCCACCACCACCACCACCACAACAACCCACCACCACCACCACAAACCACCACACCACCACCAAACCACCACCACCAGAAACCACCACCACCACCACACCACCACCACCACCAGCACCACACCACCACCACACCACCACCACAAACCACCACCATCACCACAAACCACTACACAACCACCACCAGAAACGCGACCACCACCAGCACCACCACAACCCACCACAACAACCACCACCACCAAAAACCACAGCACCAGTACCAGCACCATCACCACCGCCGCCACCACCACAACCATCACCACAACCCACCACAATCACAAACCACCACACCACCACCACCACCACCTCCACCGCCGCCGCTACCACCACACCACCTCCCACCGCCCATCTCACCACCACCACCACCGCTACCAGCAGCACCAGCACCACCACAATGTACCACGCCACCACTACCACCGCCACCACCAATACCACCACCACCACCACCACCTCAACCCACCACCGCCACCACCAAGCCACCGCGAAACCACCACCACCACAGCTACCACCACCACCACAACAACTCACCACCACCACCACCACAACAATTCACCACCACCAC
>CAUYUJ010019330.1:122498-144998 GCA_963575745.1 Prorocentrum cordatum | reverse complement strand
CCGAAAGGGCTCCTCTAGGGGCCCTCGAGGGCCCGCCCCCTCGTCCGCAGCCCTCGATGCCCCCCCCCCCCCATTGATCGCCGCCACTGCGCGGCCTCCGCTCCCCTCCCTGCGCTCCACCCCCGCCGCCCCCCTGTCCCTGAGATCCGACGCTGGCAAACACAAACGCAATACCGCGAAGAAACACGGCAGGAAACACCGCGGCCGGAACCTTTGACCTTGGCGCGTCGCGGCGGCGGCCCCGACGACACGCTGCCGTTTGCGACGTGTCGCTCCGCTCCGCGGGGCGGAAGGCTCGGAAAGGCTTGGGACGTTGACGCTTGGTCGGGTGCTGCTCTAGAAGTACCCCTGGCCCAAGGTGTCCCCAGCTTTTCGCTCCATTTTGGAGCCCCTGGGGCCCTCTGGGCCTCGTGAGGGGTGCTTTGGACGCCGTTTGGGCTACCCCGAAAATCCTGGGGGCACCTTGGCCCAGGGGCACCTCTAGCAACACTCGACTTGGGGGTCGGGAAATGGATAACGTGTCGCGCCGAAGCGTGGTGAGCTGGAACTGGCGGAGCGACACCTTGTCCCCAAATTCCCGACCGCACACCCCATCTTTCTGCAGCATTCTTCGAACCGCATCGGTCCGCGATAGTCCCGTGGCCCGAAGCCGGGCGAAAACGCCCGGCGTGCAAACAAATGCAACGCCCAGATCTCAAGTCGGCGACTCCGACGGGTGCGGCTTGCGAAGGCCAAGGCCGCGCTAACGGCGTGGTTGGTTAACGGTGCGGTTGGGGATTTGGTTGGTGTGACACCGAGCTCGCGCAGAACACGAGGTAGGACATCAAGAACCACCGCTTCCTACATTTCAGGTACGCTCATGCATCAAACGTCACAGCGAATTGTGGGAAAACGCGAACCACGCGCTCCTACAAGTGGCTTGGCCGCGAGCCATGCTCTCCTACGGCTGATTATCCTACATCCTTGGCCGCGAACCATGCTTTCCTACAAGTGGTTATCCTACATCGCCGTTCCCTAACACGCCGTGAACGCGCTTACTTTTTTTAGTCAGCGGCCGCAGGCGAGAGCGCCAGCGGCGATTCCAGTCAGAGCGGGCCGCGCAAAGACGAATTAACCTAAAGCGGTGGGCCAGAACCTCACGTGAGCGCGTTTGCGGACAGGGTGCGGCCTGCAACCCGCACACCGGGCCCGGGCGAGGACCCCGGCCGAGTGCTCCGCGCCGCGCCCCGAGGAGGCCCGACCGAGGGGCACCGCGGCGCCCCCTTTCAGCCCCGACCGACGCAGACAGCAAGCCGCACCCCGGCGCATCCACACCAAAGGGGCCCAGGGACACACAGATCAGCAGGCACAAGTCCCAGGATCTCCCACATGTTCTGTGTGTTTTCTGGGTCCTCGTCTCCCCCCCCACACCTCCCACAGATTCCCATACTCTCCTGGGAATCGACGACCAATTGTGTCTGAGTGTTGCTTCCCCTCCCGACGCACCCCTTGCATCGATGAAGCGCACGCCTGGATTCAGGCAACGGGGCTCAGCGACGGGCGCCGCCTCCATAGAGGATCGGCGCGCTCCGACGCCAAACGAGGCGGCCCTGGCCTCATTTTTTGGGGGGGTCCCTTCCCCGATCCGTGGATCCGGCGCCCACGCGCCAGATCCATGGACCCCTAATCCATGTTAGCGTGCGTCGTCGCCGAGATGGGCGTCGTCGTCGTCATCGTCGTCGTCGTCGACCTCGTCGAACTCGTCGTCGTCGACGACCTCGTCGTCGTCGTCGTCGTCGTCGTCGTCGTCGTCGTCGACCTCGTCGTCGTCGACCTCGTCGTCGTCGACCTCGTCGTCGTCGACCTCGTCGTCGTCGACCTCGTCGTCGTCGACCTCGTCGTCGCCGTCGTCGTCGTCGTCGTCGTCGTCGACCTCGACCTCGTCGACCTCGTCGTCGTCGTCGTCGTCGTCGTCGTCGTCGTCGTCGTCGACCTCGTCGTCGTCGTCGTCGTCCTCGTCGTCGTCGTCCTAGTCGTCGTCGACCTCGTCGTCGTCGTCGTCCTCGTCGTCGTCGTCCTAGTCGTCGTCGACCTCGTCGTCGTCGTCGACCTCGTCGACCTCGTCGTCGTCGTCGTCGTCGTCGTCGTCGTCGCCGAGCAGGGGTCCCTCGCCCGCCCACGCCCCAGCGGTGGCCGCGGGGCGCTGAGGCGGCGAGGCCGGGGCGGCGGAGGTTCCTGGCTGCGGGGATAGCCAGGCGGCCACCGCGGACCACTCCACGCCGTCCTCCGCGCGCTCCAGCACCAGGTCCTCGCGGGGTCGACGTCGCTGCCGCCGCCGCACCTCCTCCTCCTCCTCCTCCTCTCCTTCTCCTCCTCCTCCTCCTCCTCCCCCCTCATCCTCCACCTCCTCCTTCCTCCTCCTCCTCCTCCTCCTCGCTCCCTCCTCCTCCTCCTCCTCCTCCTCCTCCTCCTCGCTCCCTCCTCCTCCTCCTCCTCCTCCTCCTCCTCCTCCTGCTCCTCCTCCTCCTCCGCCACGCTTCCTTTCGTCCTTTCGTCCATGGGCGCCCGCTCGTCCAACCGAGCGGACGCCGCCACGCTGCGGCCCTCAGCGGCGGGCACTCAGTACCTGAGCTTTGCCGAACTCCCCGTCCACGAAGGATCAAGGGGCACTCCAGGCCCAAGACAAGTGTGGGTGCCGTAGTCGAGTCCGTGGGCCAACACCACAGACCGCAACCACAGCAAAGGCCTCGGCCCGAAAGGATACGAGCACTCCATCCACGCAGAAATCACAAAGACTGACTCGATCCATAGGCACCCCAGGCCCTAGAAATGTGGGAAAGGCCGATGCCCACAGAAGACCTCCTCCTCGCTTCCTCCTAGCTTCCTCCTAGCTTCCTCCTCCTCCTCCTCCTCCTCCTCCTCCTCCTCCTCCTCCTCCTCGGACGACCCGGCGGGCGAGCGGAGAGCGGCAGCGAGGCGGCGGCCGCAGAGCAGCGGCGGCGCCAGGCGCCGGCCGCCAGCGGGCGGGTCCTCGCAGGCGCCGGCTGCCGCGAGCAAGCGGCCGCCTCCTCCGCCGCCTCCGCCGCCGCCGCCGCCGCCGCCGCCGCCTCCACCTCCGCCCTGGCCGCCTCCGCCTCCGCGGGGCCGAAGCACGACGACAGACGGCCGAACCCCACTGCTGGCGCCGTCGTCGTCGTCGTCGTCGTCGACGACGCCTCCGCCGCCGCCGCCGCCGCCGCCGCCGCCGCCGCCTCCGCCGCCGCCGCCTCCGCGGGTGGGCGGAGGCACAGTCATCGCACTGCCGCAGGCAACGCCGAGCAAGGAGCCGAGGGGCTTGTTGGCCACGGCAGGCCTCGGCCGAGAAGACGCTCCCGGACGTGAGTCTAGGTCCGAGGAACGGCCCGAAAATCCGACCCCCCCCCCGTCGTCGTCGTCGTCGTCGTCGTCGTCGTCGTCGTCGTCGTCGTCGTCGTCGTCGTCGTCGTCGTCGTCGTCGTCGTCGTCGTCGTCGTCGTCGTCGTCGTCGTCGTCGTCGTCGTCGTCGTCGTCGTCGATCTCGTCGTCGTCGTCGACGTCGTCGTCGTCGTCCTTCGTCATTCGTCGTCGTTCGTCGTCATCGTTGCTCGTCTTCGTCGTTTGTCGTCGTCCGTCGTCTTAACCGTCGGTCGTCGTGCGTCATCGTCGTCGTCGTCGTCGCCCGTCGTCGTCTTCCTTTAGGGTCAGCGGCACCGGCCTTAAGGCCTTCGCAATCAGACCCCCCCCGTGGGCCCAGAACGGTCTTGATTTGAGCGTATTGACTGTATCTGCGCTGCGCCCGATGCTCGGGTAGCCTCCTGGGTCCGCGGCATTGTATGGTCCTCTTGCGCCCTGCACTGCACGCTTGCCGCTCTTACTGCACTGCCTCCCCCCATCTTACCGCGGGGCAATTCGCGCTTGCCTCCTCCTGGCCCGCTCAAAACGCGCGTGCGGACTGCCTCTGCCGCGCTGCGACTTGAAACGAAAAAAGTGTGCAGCCCCACGCCGGCGGCCTTCCATCGACGAGGCTTCATGGCAAGTGCCGATGGCGCGCTCCGCGAGTTGCTTGCTGAGTCGGACCAGCCCGCCAGGAAAAAGCAAAAGACTGCGCTGCGCCTGCTGAGCCGCGGCGGAGAAGGAGCCGTGATCTCTGCCGAAGGGGACGGAGAAGGCAGGAAGGAAGGAAAAGCTTGGATGGAGAAGGGAGGGAGGGCGGGAGGAAGGGCGGAAGAAACGGAGGATGAAGACGAAGGCAGGAGGGAGGTGGGAGGAGAGACGTCGTAGTCGAACGGCGGTATGGCTGAGGTCAGCGCACTCGGCAGGATGAGAGAGGAGGGAGGAGGGAGGGGTTGTGGGGGTGGGAGGAGTGAGGCAATCAAAACAACCGCAGTCTTACCATCAGGAAAGGGTGTTGAGGTGCTCAGCTGGGGGCACCTAAGGAACACTTCTTGATCCGCCGCTCCAACTAAAGGGAGAGGGGGAAAGACAGAGGAGGATCGCAAGACGTGAGCATCGCTGAGGTGCCGCGCGCGCTCTGTCAAAGGTCGAACTCACTCGCAACGACGCCGAGGAGGAGGAGGAGGAAAAGGAGGGAAGGAGGAGGAGGAGGAGGAGGAGGAGCAGGAGGAGGAGGGAAGGAGGAGGAGGAGGAGGAGGAGGTGGAGGAGGAGGAGAATGAGGATGAGGATGAGGAGGAGGAGGAGGAGGAGGAGGAGGAGGAGGAGGAGGAGGAGGGGAGGAGGAGGGGGAGGAGAAGGAGGAGGAGGAGGAGGAGAGGAGGGGGGGGCGCAACGATGCCGCCATACCCAAGCCGCTGCTGGGTTGAAGCAAAACGACCGTCAGACAAAAAATCTGCCTGCGGTCGGGCGCTTCCCCCTGGAGCCCACCGAGCCCCCAGCACCACCACTGCCACTCGAGATTCACCTCGGGGTGACAGGGGGAGGCGAAGGGGAGGAGCGGGAGGAGGACGAGGAGGAAGGGGCGGGGGGGAGGGAGGGAGAATTGGAGGACGGGGGGGTGGAGAGAAAAAGGACGGCGACGGCGATAACGGGCAAGAGTGGGTGGAATGTGAATGGGGGGGCGGGAAGGAATGGAAGGCGGAAGGAGGAAACGTGAGAGGAGGGATGGGACGGCGAAGCAAGCAGTAAAAAAGGAAGGGACGGAGGAGTGGTAAAGGGAGTGGGGGTCATGATGATAAGGAGGAAAAGTCGAAAACACACTGGTAAGCTTAGGTATATATTACGCCTTAGGCGTTCCCATATCCCAGGCTTTGGCTCATATCGCATGAGCAAGAGAGCAAGACGAAGCATGGGATCTGGAGTAAAGGATAGGATGGGCATCGTCAATGGAAAAGGTATTTTCCGATCTCTGATGCAAGTCGTGCGCCTCGGTGAGGCACAATCACATATTTGGCCGGGCCCGGCTTGAGCCAGGCACGGCAGCGGTACATGCTCGATTTATACCTCGCCTTTAACCTTCTCCGTTTAAAGTCGGAGGGGGAGGAGACGAGCAGGCACCGCACTTCTACATTACGCGGAAAAACAGTGCTAAGCAGCAGCGGCTGCCTACAAGGCAAGGGCGCGCGAGTAGCCTCGCTACCGGCGAGTTTCCTCGCTACTAGAGCGCACTTGCACGCGGGTTTCCCCGCTAGCTCGGGAGGCAGGGCCGTCCTGAGACGACCTGCCCGCCCTATACGGTGTATGTTTCTTCAGCTCGTGCTTGAAGGATTGCTGGCCGGCCATTACTTGTAGGAGCAACGCGCGGTCAATACTACCTTTGGTATGACCATCGGCAGTCATATCCCGCGTGTCACACCATTGAACGCTTTCAACGATTCCGCGCTCCATCATCTGGCGGATCCAGCTAATGTGCCCAAGCAGAGTACATTCTGTGGGCTTCTTCAGATCTTTGCTAGACAAAGACTTGAAGACAGACTCGGCATCAATAGTCAGAGTGACTTTGATACATAGACCACCCATTTCCAATATGTTCTTTAACTGTGTGGGGGTCAATGGTCCCGAGTGTAGCTCGTGGAGCGTTACAATGGTCGGGTAGCAGTCTTCCAAGTTGTGGGCTGCTGCCAGTGTTTCCGCAGAGTAGCTCGAACGCACCTGCAGTCGATGAGACTTGCAGTATGCGTCCACCAGGTGCACGACGGGTTTCCCCGCTTGCGTGTGGCCACGCCTCAGCAGGTTTGCCCCGCGGATACCATAGCCTTTGACTTCGTCGTCTTCATCTCCGTTGAGACGACGATAGCCAGAATCGCTATGCAGGTCGACTTCTCCTGTTGGGGTCATAGCTTGATACACGATCTTCTTCGGACCTGCCTGTAGTTTCCTGGTAACCGCGTTTAGTCGTCGTACCTGGATGTTTGTCGGTTCCTGGATACGTTGTAGTGAGACAACATAGACCATCAGCCATACCTGCGTGATCAACGCATAGGCTAGAGCGCCACGAAGACTGACGAACATATCAGAAATCGTCTTTGTCGCTTTGCTCTCAGGATCAGCTCCTGTGAGTTCTGGATGTGTGATAGGACGAAGCTGTTTGATGTATTCGTCCTGATCAAGAGTGACGCTCCCATCATCGGTCTTGTTATACCGAACGGCACAGTTTGTGTATGTGTGCTTGTTCAGTTTGCACTTCCCAAACGTATCTTCAACACACTTGACATACTTGTCAATAGCCTCTTCCTTCCCAGTCATATTGATGTCATCAACGTGCTTGGCTGTCAAGAGGTTTGAGCTCATCTCGAACTCTTCGTCGTATGAAGTAGGCTGTAGCCCAAAGCTCCTAGTGATGGACCTGAGCTTCAGCGAGAATGCCCTGGGGGCATCCTTCGTGCCCGTCCCCGGCTTCAGACACCGAAGACAATGCTTTGATTCGTCATATGACTCAAAGCCTGGCAGTGTGCGAAGGACAGCTGCTGACCCAGGAGGTAGCGTGAAGCACACCACGCGCTCTTTCTCGCCCGTTGCCGCGGCGAGCTCGCTATAGGTCAGTCCCTTCAAGAAAGCCATGTTGATGTCCAGGGAAGCGATGATCCAAGCTTTGTTGCATGCAGCAGAACTTGCGAGCAGTCTCTGGCTTGACCTCCTTGCCGTGCCAGAGAAGGTTTCGACATCAAAGGCTTCAAGGTCCATGAAGCCACGGAGTACCAAGCGTAACCTGATCGTCCTTTCCATTTCGCCCTTTTCGTTCTTGACAAACTTCCATTTGTATACGTAGCGTGAAGTCATGATGTTAGACGCTTTGCTCAAGTCAGTCATCTGGAAGCATTTGTTGTCAAGCCAAGTCTTCAATTCTGTGTAAAGGGCTTTGGAAACTTTGACCGGATTCGCTTGAATGTCGGCCTTCGTGAGTAGATCGTCTTCCTTGACGACCACGGCACGTTTGGAGGCAGCACTAACGTATACTCGCATAGTTGTGACGCTGCTGTCATCCAACAATCGGCGTTGCTGCTCGGACAGGACGACTTTGGACATGTCTGCTGTGAAGCAGAGCTCGATGTACTTCCCGTGCTCATCGGAGTCCAGATCATATTTGCTGTCCGGATCCGTGGAGCATAAAGGAACGTAGTAAGAAGTGTCCATGTCGTATCCTGGCGGGTGACCCCGCTCCGGCAAGTGGCCTTGCACATCTTCACAGGTCGTAGAGACTAACACACACTGTGTGTCTGTCATGTATGTGGGAACTGTATGCATGACTTCTTCTGTGTCAGCTTCAAGGAGTGTTCTGTCATCCATCAGTTCAGCATACCACGACTTCAAGACAAAGGCATCCAGATCTTCTTCTGTTTCCTCTATGATGGTCGGGAGCCGACCATCGTTCTCCGCAGGAGGCTGCTCAGGAGCAGCTGCTGGAGGTGACTCGCTTGGTGGTGGACCATCAGCGAGTTCCTCAAACTTAGTGAGGTCTCGGTCAAATCCAGCAGGCGGCTTCCTGGATTTAAGACACTGGATGATGCGTGAGTGTGTAGATCCTGTGATGTCGTAGATGTTCAAGGCAGTGCCATCAGCTTCATAGTAATGAAAACCAGGGGTCACATCATTATCATAGTGCACTAGTGTACAGCTGTCTGCATAGGGTGCAGCAGGCAACTTCGTCAGGCTCTTGGCAAGTCGTACAGCAACAACGTTTTCAATACGAAAGTAGTTGCGTATGAGGTACTGAAGAGCCAAGTGCACCTTAGGCGAAAGTCGGCTCGCAGCAGTCATCTGCAGCCGACCCTGTTTCGCTGGTAGATATCCGAAAGTCATGGCGGGTTTCCCCGCTGGCAGACCGGCAATAAAGGCCAATACTGTCCGAAGGGCCGTATTGTCCGATCCTATCTCGCGGACCATAAGTGCTTCGATGTACAGCGTGTGTCGTGTGTCAGGATACTGTACTCGCACCTCGCGACTACCGACCTTCACGATGACCTGGCCTCGGTCAGGTTCGTTGCGGATGACCGGGTATGGACCACTCCATCCACCCCAGTCGTCTTTCGTGGTGGTCGGGCGATGATAGTCCACGAGATCTCCCTCTTTGTAGTGAAATTCACCCGTAGCAGTAGTCTTCGTACGGAGAGCCCTGTTCGTCTTGGCAACCGCAGTGGCCTGCGTGATTGCCTCCAGACTAACCCTCCTGATTGTTTCCTCCCTTGAGTGATCTGATGATTCAGCGGACTGATCATGATCCAAGACAGGGAAATCGGGAAGCATAGCTGGTTGTCTGCCATACAGCGCATTGTACGGAGACACTTCATTGTAGAAGGTAAATGCGTTGCTGGCAAACAAGGCTTCATGTAAAAGACGAGTGAAATTCAGAGGAATATTTAATCTATTCAATTCTTCTCCCATCACGTGTATGAGGTGTCGCAGGATGCCGTTCCTAGCTTCGATAGTCGTGGCGTGTTGGCCACGCGCTCGGATACGAAGCTCTGTTCCCTTAGCCTTAAGGATGGCCTTTGCTGTATCGTTATTCAGTGCTCCTTCCCCATCGGAGTATAAGATTTTAGCAGGGCCATGTTGCATCCAAGTTGTGTGATAGGCATCGAGAACAGTATGCATGGTCTTATCAGGAATCTCTGTGCCAGCTGCCCAGCGAATACAACGGTCGATGATGTGAAAAACAATATGTTCCTGTTTGTAAAAGAAAAGATCACATTCGACTTCCTCGTTGAAACGTCCTGGCAGTGACACAGAAGGCATCACCGTGTTGCCTGGTTTGTCCCAGGCTCGACATTCTCTACACGAGTCGCAAATGCCTTTGATCAGACTCAAACGGGTTTCACCCAGACCAACCTTAGTTAGAATCATCCGCATTTTTGGCTCCTTGGCATGAAACCATCTCAAGTGGAGTTTGCGGAGTTCTCGCTGCACTACAGCTGGGTCAAAGCTGCGCAGGTTTTGGAGGCTGAGCTGAACGTCGAAGCGAGTCCAATCAGGGAGCCTTGGCCTTGGCCTCGGCTCTGCTTGAGGCTGCGGCGGTGGTGGAGGATCTCCTCCCTCCATGCGTCCGCGCCTTGCTGCAACTTGTGGCAGTCTACGGTGATCGTCAGAGCTGCCAGCGCCAGTGTTGCCACCATTAGCCCCTTCGGCTCTGGTGATGTCATGGCTGCTGGCGCCTGCGGTTGGATCGCCCTCACCAGGCCGTGGCGGCCTAGGCGCGCGTATGCGCGCTCTCGCGGCCGGCGCCGCTTTTGCGGCTGGCGCCGCTTCTGCGGCTGGAGCCGCTTCCGCGGCTGGCGCCGCAGGAGCGGCTTGCCCCGCCGGGCGCGGCTGACCAAAGTTATCTGGCAGCTTCCATTTTTCGGCGAATCTGCATTGGCCAGATATCTTGGTGTGGTGAGGATTACTCTTCTGATATTCCTTCTTACAGCTTGGACAGTCCCAGTAGTATGGTTCAACATCATACCACCGACACATCTTCGGATCCCTGCTGTGCTTTGGTGATTGCTTGTAGTTGTTGTCCACACAGCCATGGCACCCAAGACCGCCAGGTGGTGGTCGCCAGATTTCTCCGTTTGGGTGTCTCCGGATTGTTGGGTCGTCCAAGTCGTAGCCAGCACTGTTTGTTACGAACGCATAGCTGCGTTCGCGATTCGCGAATGGATCGCGACCGTAAGCAAACAGATCTTTGGCGATTTGCACCGCATCAACGATCAGTGACTGCATTCTGTAGGTATACTGTGCCGCCCTTGCTAGTTCTTTGTTGCAAGCATTGGCGTGCACATGATTACCTGGACAACGCTTGCCTCTGAAAGGTGCCAACAACTCTTCTTTGTTTGCCATCATCTGTGTTGGCTTGCGGATGTATTGTCCAAATGAATCTTTGAGACCAGTCGTGCACTGATCAATAATCGTTTGGCAAGTGACCTTGCGTTGTGCCAGTTCCTTCCATGGCTGGATCTCATCCACCCACGTGCCCATTGGTTGTTCCCTGAGAAAGAAACGTCTTAGGTCGTCTTGTAATAGAGCGACTGTTCCACAGAACGTGATATGAGGCAGGTCCTCTTTGTGGTGTTTAAGCCACGTATCATGATTGACCTGTGCATTGAAATAGGAAGGAAGTCCAGTAGTTCTGCAGCTTGGCTGCAGAATCGTGATCTTGACAAAGCAAGTCTTGAGGTAGTGGAGGACTGCTCTTTGTACTTCCGAGTTTCCAAGGTCAACCATAGATATCTTGTCAAGGTTCCCGCCTGACGAGAGTCCCCTCTTGAAGGCTAATATGGATATACCACCCTTGCCCCCACATAATTCAAGCATGTCCACTTGATTGTTTCTGCCGTAGCATAATGACTGGACCATCGAGAAGACATCAGCATGTGAGTCAGCGGGTTGCCCCGCCGGTAACATCATGAAGATGTCCTCTGATTCGCTGTCCGAGTCCGAGTCGTCAAGAGGAACGTCGTTGAAATATGTGGAGCAGTCAAGCCCTTTGAGGTCCTCTCCACAGTCGTCGTTACCGTCTTCCACTTTCTTCGGGATTTTCTTCGGTTTGATGCCGGCCTCTTTGTCAGCTTTCTGCTTTTCTTTCTGTTTTATCCTGGCATCAGTGGGCAACGCAGTTTCCGCGGAGAGATCCGCTGCGGAGGAATCCGCTGTTAAGTCAGGAAATGGCGGAATTTCAGGAAAGTTGTTGGTGGGTCGCGTTTGGCAACGCTCAATCGAAGGGGGAGGAGATCGATCGTCATCGACGATCGTCACACGCTTTGGGCGTGGCCTTCGCGACTCACCGTCGCCGTGAAGAACTGGAGCCGGAGGCTCCCAGTATAACCGAGTACTGATGTTTGTAACCCCATCAGGTAATGGAGCTACATAATTGTACCCAGTTGGCTGATCCTGGATCCTGATATCTTGAACGATCTTATTCGTGTCCAGGTCGGTCGTGACTCTACGAACGACATGGTCCCATTGAGGGCCCTTTTGTGGACATTGGATGTAGTGTCTTACCTTTTTGTCAACGCGAGTACACACACTGAGGTGTACCGCACTCCGCTCATTCCTGATCATGTTGGCTTTATTGAGTTGATCAAGGAAGCGTGCAATAATGATAGCCAGAGTTTTATGCCGAAACTCGGCACGTTGCTGATCTTGGCCATACCAATCCAAATCATGCTCCTTGTGTGAGCCACAAGTACATTTCCATAAGTTTATCGGTATATGAGGACAAGATGTAGCAACTTGTATATAAGAACCACTGGGATATTTACTGGATCGGTCAAACTTGATACCGAAATGACAGAGTCTCATTCGTATAATGCTTAGCTTCAAATCTTCGATAACATCTTTGATCGGACCCTGTTTCCAGAAATACCCGGGTGGCCCCAGGATAACATCTGCATTCTCAGAGCACGCGCTTTGATCAGGAGATTTTGTATACGTTGATAGTGTGGTCCCGCCCTCTTTCCTGGAGTACGAACGTACCAATCAGAGGGTGTGGCCACCCACAACATATTGTAGTCTCCTGCCAACAAATTTCCCAAATACTGTGTTCCAGTTGAAGTCATTACCTCATTATGGGTAATCCGGTCGCATATATATCCACGGGTTCGGAGTTCAGCGCAAGCTGTGCGAATATCTTCGATGACAAGACATTTTGAATGATATTTTTCCTCTCGGGCCTCAGCGCGGCCAACGTATGTAGCGAGGAGGCCGGTATTCGGCTTCTCTTCGCAAGCGAGCGCCGCCGGCGCGCCCGCCTGCCCCCGTCAGCGGCGGTCGTGTGACCACGTTGCCGTCTGACTCGGAGGCATGCTGTTAGCGGATGGCTCCGCAGGAGTCGCTGGTGTGGCTACGCTCACGATCTCCACGCGGGTTGGCCCCGCAGAGTCCGACGAACCTCCGCCCGTGTAGCTTGGTGGTGGTGGCGGTGACGCGGGTGGCCCCGCTTGGTCCTCAGGCGTCCATTTATTCACCGCCTCCTGGACTGCCCAGAATATCTTAGACTTCAGAGCATCCTTCATATGTGGCCAGGTCCCTTCGGGACACTGTTGGCCCTCCCACCAGCTGTTCAGCGTCCTGTCCACGATCAAACGGGTCGTGTCTTCCAGGAGCTGCTTGTCGATGTACGGCTCGACAATGTACGTATCGGTCGTGACGGTCATGGACTGTCCCGTCGCGGGTGGCCCCGCTGTTGCTTCGGCGGGTGGCCCCGCACTTGCTTCGGCGGGTGGCCCCGCACTGACGGGGTCCTCTTCGTTCTCCGTCTCGGTATAGCCATCTCGACTGCTGCGGATTGTGAAGGTGTTCGTGACCGTCTGGCTTTTAGCCCCGTCATACAAACCGCAGGGAATCGCGAGATGTCCCGAGGGAGTTTTCTTCGCCTTCAGGACCTTGGCGCCTCTTCCCAGCTTCAGGGTGTAGTCACCGCTGGGGAAGATAACCTTCTGGTAGCCTGGCTTCAGCACGATGATCGTATCACGTGCTTCCATGGCTCCTAGGCCCCAGATGGCCGGGAGATTGGCACCCGAGCCTTCTGCGATGTTGGAGGCATACTCCTCAATACGGGGGCTTGCCTCATTGGCGTATTGTACCCCGATCTTGAAGTTGCCCATCTTCCGACATATCGCAGCGCCCTCACCAACACCATTGATGTAGAGGGTCTTGCTCAGGGTGCATATGGCAGGTCGGTGATTGTACCTGGCCATAATCTCCTGGAAGGTTCGCGCCGTATTGGATCCAATGATGTTCACATTGGACCCAATGTCTAGCATGAACGAGATGCAGGGCATTCCGTCTTCGTCAGGAAAGAATGTCCCATTGCGCGCTGCCAGAGCCATTGTCCCATGGTCATTGGTGTGGTACGTGATCTGCGAACCGAGCGTACCTTTCAACAGGCGCTGTTCAAGAACCCATTGACTCATGGTTAGCTCGGTGCACCACATCTGCTCATACTGGCGGCGCTCCTCCACGGTAATTGGTTCCTGTTCAAGAACCCAATAATTCGCAGATAGCGTGGACATCCATTCACCTCCTGGTGGCAGCGTGTCCGTGTCGTCACGTGCGTAGGTCAGCCCCTCTGTATCGATCATGAATGTGGTATGGAACTGGGCTGCCTCTGCGCTCTCAGCGCTTGCCCGGCTCCTGGCGCTGACCGGGCTTGCCACTCGCGAGGTCCTGGTTGATCCAGTTGGCCTTCGAGTCCCGCCTCCGCTCCTGCCACTCCGCCTGATGTTGGCCTCCATTGCCCTCAGGAAACCTGGATTTGGAGGTCCATTTGCGGGTGGCCCCGCTTTGGCGGCGGGAGCCGCTTCAGCGGGTGGCCCCGCAGCTGGGGGCTCCTGCGCTCGAAGCGTAGGCAGGATTGGCATCTGAATGCCTTGCTCTGGCGCTGGCCAGGGGTATGCCTGTGCAGCTGGGGCACGTGCGGATGGCTCCGCCGATTGTGCGGCTCGAGCCTCCAGTGCCTCCACTGCTTCACGTAGCCGACGCATTTCCCGGGCATCTGCCACGTACCTTTCCTGCTGGCGCGCTTGTTCTGATTCAGCGTCGCGCTGTCCAGCATGCGGGAAGTGTGCTATAACTATGCCCGGCCCACGACATACAGCGCAGGGGGCCTCATTCGGCGCACCTGGCCGCTGATTGCGGACGTGCTGCTGTGCAACACGATCCCAGCATATATCGTGAAAGAAGTGCCCACACGCCAGTCTCCACACTGTAGTGCCCATCTCGTAGTTGTCCATACAGATTGGGCACTGTGTGAAGTTGTAGTCTGAAATGACTGGAGCAGGCACGTCTGGGCGAGTCCGAGCTTGGCGCTCGAAAGTGGTTTCGCCCTCCCGATATGGCGTCGGTGGCGGCCGTCTATCTGGCCGTTCAGCGGGTGGCCCCGCGTCTGCGGGTGTCCCCGCTTGGGTCTCACGCTCAATCCTTCTCTGGATCGCGCGTTGTTGGCGCAGCCTGGTGTTGTCCCGAGCCTGCTGCCTAGATGCCAGTATCGCTTGCTGCGTGTTGTGCACGTCGCGGATGTAGTCTGGCACGCTGCCCATAGCGGCTGGCACCGCGAGACCAGCTGGCTGAACTACGGTCTCGGGGTCCGTCGGCGTGGGCATGTAGGCGTAGTGCGGCATAGACTGCGCATCGACCGCTCGTGTAAACTGCAAACGAAACATCTCATTGGCTAGATTCCGAGTGTATTCGTTCGCAGGTGGCCCCGCAATCATAGGAGTGTTATTCATCTGCGCGTAGTACTCCGGGTACATCGGCGCGTCCATGGCCTGTGCCTCTGCTGGACCGTGATTGTCCCATCCATATATCGGGTGTGATGCTATTCCTGGAATAAACACCTGTCGATATGGATTCGTGGGATCAGCATTTGGAGCATCTTCAGAAGTCCAGCTCCAGAGAGGCCGAAAGTCGCCATGATTCGTAACATCTATGTTGCGGTTCCGCAACAGGCTGGGCACTCTATCAGCTTGTTGCTGCAGAAAAGTAGCCTGTGCTCTTAAGTTGGCTGCCCGACGTTCGTAGTCTGAACCTTGCTGTCCGTCAGCGGGTGGCCCCGCTTGAGCGGGTGGCTCCGCAGGCGTTCGCTCGGCGGGTGACCCCGCAGCCACTCCTCCGTCACTACCCCTCGGAGTGCCAAAGGGAGTGGTTGCTTGGAGTGCTGCTGCGAGTGCCGGATTCCCGCGAATCGCCTGGAGTCTTTGCCACAAGCTGTTCTCGCTCGTTTCAGACGGCGGAGTCCGAAACGGCGAGCCACCATCTGAGCCGCCCATAGGGACAAACCTCGCACCTCCAGCCTGCTGCGGAGGGCGTTGTGGCTGTGGTCCTAGGACGCCTGGTGGCCCCGCAGGAGTGCGCAGGTTCCTCTGCTGTGCGTCTTGGATACCTGTATGCACTGCCCACGGGTCAGCACGATATAGCTGATCGGTCAGTCCAGAAACTTCGGCTGGTGTCAAGTAGCTGTTGAGGGCCTGGACCCATGCCTGCTGACCCGGCCTCCAAGGAGATGCTACCGTTGCTACTGGTGTGACCACTTGTTGCCATGAACCATCCGAGGTGTCTGCCGCGGGTGACCCCGCACCTGCGGGTGGCCCCGCCTCAGGTATGACCTCGTCTTCCTGGGCATTCATCATGAGGACTGTCTGTGTGTCGTACGGTCGTGGAGCAACATCTTGCTCGGTCATGATCAACTTGAATGGGCGACCGTCCGTCTTAGACCAGCCCTTTAGGTACATGGCGTGATCTTCCATTACACCCAGAGTTCTGTCACATAATTTAAGTGGCAGGTAGTCGTCGGTGCGAATCCTGTCCGCGGGTTGGCCCCGCCTCCGCGACTTGTCATAAGCCAGCGGATTGCTCCAGGCTTCACCGACCCGATATTTCGCAATGCTCACAATCTGGAGGATATGATCGGGCGGTATACGGCCGTCGTGGCCCCGTGTCATGACGATGTCATTTGCTGACCTCCATAGGGAGAAGCCACTGGACAGCATCTTGTTGATGCTGCAGAATATGAGCACCTCCGAGTCAGGACGGATGCCCGATTGAATCCTCGGGTCGCCCGGGAGGTAGGGGCAGCCGTGTACAAATTGGCGCCCCCCCTTCCTTTTAGGGTTGTCCTGTGCGAGGCATGAAAGGCCATTAGCAAGGATGTCCTTGACATACTCCCACTGTGTCCCGTGGATGAAATATACTGGGTCGTCTGGTTCTTTCATCCATGTTGTGATCGGCTTATAAAGCGACTCGGGACAGTGGATGCCTGGACTGCTGTGGCCGTTCGTGGCTCTGATGAAGTACTGTGGCCTGCGTGCCGTTGGTCGAAACCTGGGAGGCAGCAGCATGCTGTCATCAACGCACTTCATCTGGAGCCTGCCCTTCTGCATGCCGTGATGGTCAATCATCTCACAGCAGTTTAGCAGCACCCAATACACGTATGACGTGTGGGGCCTGCCCTTGATCAGCACCTCGTGCATTTCACGATAGCCTTTCCACTGATCATTTTCAGTCCAGTTTGTCAGCAGATCGTCAACAACAACCCAGCCATCGTATGGATCGAAAGTGCTAATCTTTTCGAAGTGTCGGCTGAATCCGTCCTTCCAATACGGACTATGGCGTAGGGCTGTAGAGAACCATATTGACACCTTGGTCATTTGCCCATCGCGCGGCAAAGTCGGATCCATGCCGAACCTCTCCATGACCTTCATGAGCTCTGCCTTATGCTGCGCGACGCGCAATGGCGGCCTGTCTCGCAACATATTTCCCACGTCTTGTTGTTCACGTTCCCAGTCGTTGCGGCACTCGAAGTTACGACGATCAGGGCAATTAATGACCTCGTATCGGTCTGTATCGTCTCGAGTGACCCGTGGGTTTATGGTGCGCTTCGGGCCTTTGCCTTCAATGCCTTGCCAATATTCCATGGCTCCCAGAGGGATGTTCCTAAGAACAGACATTACTGGCTGCCAGCGTGCGGGTGGCCCCGCTAATGCAGCTGGCGGCGCTTTAACGGGTGGCCCCGCAGAGCCTGCGGCTGACGAGGCAGCTCCAGCGGATGACTCCGCGCCAGGGTGCGGGTGACCTTGGTCAGCCACTGCATCATCGGCTAGTTTCTGTCGGTCGCCAAATTCTTTGAGGACTTTGAAGCGTTCTTCTCTTGAGAGAGTGCCTTCTGCGGGTGTCCCCGCTGCTGCAGCTGGCGCCGCTTTAGCGGGTGGCCCCGCAGAGCCCTTGTCCTCCTTAGCCTTGGCGGCTGCTTCTGCCCGCACCGACCTCATCCCAGCCTCGGGCTTCGGCTGTGCTTTCATTCGTGCCGAACCTGGTCGTGGTGCAAGGCGCGGCTGATGCAGAGTTGGAGCCCAGTCACCTCGGAAAGCTGCCTGAGGCTTGTCGCGAACTTCGTCCTTGACATCGCCTTGGGTCGCCGGTGGCATCGGGGTCGATGGTCCAGCAAAAGCCTTCCTCCTCTCCGTCACGGACAGACCGGGAGGATCTCCCTGCTCAGGGTCGTCCGTCTTGGCGATCCCTCTGGCCTTCGCCCGCCCCCGTGTGCCTTCGGGGCTCTTGGACGGGTGCCTCTTCGCAGGAGTCGGTGAAGACGAGGAGTCGGCTTCAGGTCTTGGAGGTGGTCTGCTGCCCTTGCCTGGTTGTGGACCAGGAGGGTCTTTAGGAGGGCCTTCTGGCTGGCCATGATCATGGATGATCTGCCTCATCTGGTCGATGTCGGCAGTACCTTTTATGGCCAGCTTGTACTTGCCATTTTCGTGGCGGTGAATTACCCTCGTGCAAAACCACTTCTGCGCCGAGGAGCTGTAGTACCAGCAGGCGCATCCATCAGGGAATGGATTCTCTGAGCCGTCTTCCGCCGCCCATTCTTCATTCAGTTCGGTGTGGTCAGTACCGGCGGCGGACCCGGCAGCAGATGCAACAGCTATCCAATCTTCGTCCGCGGACCCAGCGGCTGGCGCCGCGTCTGCGGGTGACCCCGCTTCTTTGCTGGATCCTGCGGGTGACCCCGCCTCTTTATGGAATCGGCGGTTCCATTCCTTGAGGCGATGGTCATTGGGAAGCTGTACCCAATTTTCCCTGACAGTGTTGGCAACCTCTTCGGTCATAGGGACGCGATCGGCTTCTGTGATGCGCTTTCCTCCTCCAGGGACCTCCTTGTTAGGATCATGGACGTTGCCAGCGTCATCTCCATGAGACCAATTCCACGGGGTCTCACCGTGATGAGGACTCCTGGAGGGGCGGTCCATTGGACAACTGCGCATGTGACCTTTGAAGGGCTCGCACTGACATACTTGTTTCCTGTATGTCTTGCGATCGTTGATGATCTCCTGTTTCTTAGCCCTTTTGTCCCAAGCCTCTGGCGTTTTGGTCTTGCCACCCTTGGTACGTATTATCATGCCAGTTTCGTCCCTTTTGGTGCAGTACTCCTTAGAATACCAGTGGCGGATCACGTCCATCGAGTAGCCGGGGTACCAATTGATGTACCACTCCGGCACGTACTGAGCGGACACACCGACGGAGTGCTCCGTGCTGTACGGGTAGCCCGATGCATCATGTGTAGGGCGTCGGGGAGCTGAACGGCTCCTCCTGCGGGCTGGCCCCGCTGACGCACTACCACGTTCCATGGGCCTTTGATCGTCATGCTCTGAGTCTCGGGGAGGCGATGGTCGTCTGTCCCTCTTGGCATAGCGCATGTCATCCAAGTCCTCTGAGCTGTCCTGGACCATGAATACGTGCTGATACGGGCTTCGGAAGTACCCGATGTCGTTTAGCTGCTCCATCGTGAGGTCGTTGAGGTCCATCTGGTCGCAGCCCTGCATGAATACATCCATAGACCAAGCGGGTGGCCCCGCTGCTGCGGCTGGCGCCACTTCGGCGGGTGACCCCGCTAGAGCCTGGAGTGCTGTCAGCATCTGAGGTGCCGACATGTCCGAATCCAGGTATGGACGCAGCCGCGCGGCCCCTGGGCGCGACAGCAGGTCGTTCATGGTTATCTGCTGATGTGCTGGCGCACTCAGGAGCCGGATTGCTTCTGCGACCTGCTCTTGGAGCATGTCCTTATAGTCCTCTTCGGCCTCTTCGGAGTCAGAATACGCGGGATGGCCCCGCATTTCGTCATCAGCGTCTCCCGCCTCCGAGCCAGCTCGCGGAAGATCTGGCAGCAACGGCGTGCCAATCACCTGCGGTGCCAGCGCGGCGGTGAGCTCTTCCTCGGTCGCCGGGACGGTCTCAGCTTCGGAGATCTCGTCGTCGGCGGGTGGCCCCGCTGGAAGACCGAACCAAGCATTGAACGCGACCTCGTCGACTTCGTCCCAGCCGTGGAACTCGTCGAAGAGGGTCACTGCGTAGTCTTCCAGGGCTACGGTCACTTCAGCGTAGCGGGCCATCACGTAGTACGTGGAAGAGCCCGCGGCGGGAGCCGCTTCTGGATTGACGTAAAACTCGTAGTCAATGTAGTCTATGTCATCCATAAAAGAATTTTGAGCCAAATGTACGGATCCCTTTCCTTTCCCTTTCGGGCATTGATCGCGCAAGTGCTCTGTGCTGCCGCATGTATGACACTTCATAGTATTGCCAGAAGCGTCCCTAGGGTTGCCCCTCCGCCCTTTTCCCTTACCGGAGGTCCGCCTGTGACCCCGACCTTTGCCTCCGATAAGAACTTCCTCAAAGACTATATCAGTTAAGGACGTGAGGAAAGCAGTAATACCCCTACCATGCATACGGCGTCTGCGACCCCCTTTGCCACGACCCTTTCCATATCGTTTGAAATGTCGGCGTACTGCACGTCTCACTTTTCTGACTGGTTTCTTCATAAAGCGCCTCCAACGGCGTTTTGATTTGCGATAAGCCATAAAAGCGGCTTCCGCTCTTTGTTGTTCAGAAAGGTGAGTGTCATCCGCTGGATAGTCATTACCAGCAGAGACTATGCCATTGTGCTCATCGTCAGATGAGGTATCTGTGTCAGTGCCAGATTCAAACGGTGAGGGTGGCTGAGACCCTTGAGCGGATGACTCCGCTTGGCCCCAGAGGGTTGTGCCCGAGGGCGGGCTTGCAGTGTAGGCGGCGCCTGGCGAGTAGTTCGACCAGGCGTTCGCCTCAGCTGCCTCTGCCGATGCCTGGCCGGTCTGCCCTAAGAAGGCAGTGGCCTCGTTGGGCATATCGGCTGGGTCAGCCCAGGGACTTGGCTCGCCAGGACCAGCGGGTGACCCCGCAGTCGTGGCGTAGACACCTGCATGTGAGTGGTGCCCTGCGAAGATACCCGCAATGTTGCCAGGAGAGCGCTCGGCAACATGTCCGTAGTTCCTCATCCTGGTCAGCAGCCTGTCATAGTCTGCTTGTGTTCTGGGCATCTGATGATTAAAAGGCTCCAGCAGGTGTTGGGCTCGTGACGCGCCAACGCCTAACGCTCTGAAAAGGATCAGCGTTAGGATCTGAAAGTTGGGGATGACAAAGCCAACAGAGTTAGCCTCGTCACGAGCCATCTCGAATCGAGCTAACACTGAGTCGATTCGCTCGCCCCTTTCGACGCGAAAGTCGATAAGGGCAGTGCCAGAGTTGAGCTGGCGCTCATCTTCCAGATTTTCAAATTTGGTGCTCAGTAGGTACAGTATATATGTAACTGCATCCGTTGGCTGTCCATTGACAGTTACACCATAGTTGATGATCTGGGAGGGGACCTGCATGGCGATACGACGAGCAAGACCTTGAAGGCCTCGTTGTAGTGCTGCAGCTTGTTGTGGTGGCGTCATATTGCCGCTCGTTACGTTTATCCATGCATGTACTTCGCGAACGTATTCGCGAAAAGGCGTAGTACCGGCAGGGTCCCATGAAGGGCCGGTAGTACGCGTGTCGTCCATCCCCTGCCGCATGTATCCCACAGCACATCCCATTATTACCCACAGAATGCCGAAGATAGTTATCTTAATCCAGTGCATGTGCATTTCGGCTTCGGTGATTGGTTTAGGCTGTGGTTTGTCAGGCTCTGGCGTAGTAGCCGTGAGGCGCCTGACTGGCACGGGATGCAGGTGGCCCCGCTGCGGGTAGCCCCGCAGGGTGACCACGTTCTCGATCGAGTTGCCGATTGGCATCTGGTGGAAGTCGAGAGTGAAGTAGCGCAGTGAAGTAGGAGAGAGCGTCTCGAGTTCGCGGGTTGCCCCGCTAGCTCGATCGCGGACTGGCTCCGCTCCTCGCAGAGCCGGCGTAACATGGTATTCCACCGTAGTAGTAGTCCACCAAGTTGTGCCGTGGATTACAGGAATCAGAGCGAGAGCCAGCCACACGAGAGTGTAGCCAGCTCCGCTACCAAGTCGAAAACACACTGGTAAGCTTAGGTATATATTACGCCTTAGGCGTTCCCATATCCCAGGCTTTGGCTCATATCGCATGAGCAAGAGAGCAAGACGAAGCATGGGATCTGGAGTAAAGGATAGGATGGGCATCGTCAATGGAAAAGGTATTTTCCGATCTCAGATACGAATCGTGCGCCTCGGTGAGGCACAATCACATATTTGGCCGGGCCCGGCTTGAGCCAGGCACGGCAGCGGTACATGCTCGATTTATACCTCGCCTTTAACCTTCTCCGTTTAAAGTGGAAAGGCCAAAGTAATACACCCAAGATGTATCAACGATGCTACTATGCACCTTCCTGCCCCCAGTCCCCTCCTCACAAGTCTTTGCAAGTATTGGGTCCACTGTATGAGGGCCCCCTTGAAAGGCGACTGCCCCACGAACCCACGATTCAGGCGGGAGCTCCGCATCTTAAAAACATGCTGTTCATCGGGTCGCCACCCAGACATGACTCCCAGCGGGGGGGTCTCCACCCAGATACGACTCCCCCTGGGCGGTTCGGGGGCCCAGAACAGCCCCAAGAACGCAAAAGTGCCCCAAGATGCCCCCAAGACGGTGCTCGAGGGCCCCGAATCGCCGAAGCATCGGTCCAAGTCGCCAAAGTAGCCTCCAGATGGCTCAAAAGGTTTCCAAAACGCCCCGCCTCCAAGAGGACTCCCAAGAGGGCCCCAAAGGGCAAAAAACATCGAGTCCCCGTAGGTGTTTGAAAGAATTATGAATTCTCGCCGTGTCAGCTTCCCGACGCTCCAAGACAGGCTGAGAGGCACCCAGGACCGCCCCAAGATGGCACAAGAGGCAGCCAAGAAGCCTCCAAGACAGCCTAGGAAGCCCCCAAGACGGCTCCAAGAGGGAGCCCAGACGAGGGACCCGAACGGTCATTTCGAGCCCTCGGCCTGAGAAGCTCCCTGGAGGCCCCCAGAAGCCCCTGAGAAGCCCCCGAAGAGGCCCCAAGAGGCCCCCAAGAGACTCACAGGAAGCCCCAAGAGGCCCCCACGAGGCTCCCAAGCGGCCCCCAAGAGCATCCCAAGAAGCCCCCAAACTACCCCCAAGAGGCACCCGAGAGCGCTCGTCGTCGTCGTCGTCGTCGTCGCCATCGCCGTCGTCGTCGTCGTCGTCGTCGCCGTTGTCGCCATTCAGGGTCGGCGGCACTGGCCGTAAGGCCTTCGCAATAACTGTCGTCCATCCCTCAAGCTATACAAAAACCGACGAGGTGGGATAAAACCATCAA